>OV049926.1:133003259-133542108 GCA_920104205.1 Eupeodes latifasciatus | reverse complement strand
GGGGCCGGCGCGGCGGCAGGCGGCGGCGCTTGAATGAACACACGTCTATAAGCGACCACAATGGCGGACGTAACAATGAACCAAACACCCGCTTAGCTTATTCTGGCATTGTGTTGTGTAGTAAAGAAGCCTGCGAGCACCAAAATTCCTCATTTCGGATGTGTCCATTGTTTCTAATTGGATATAAAGTTTCTGCATAGGTAATAGGTATTTGGATGCAGGTGTACAATGAGTACATTATAGACATATGTATATGAGTACGAATTGGATTTTGGCACTTTTCCAATAGGACAAGTAATGTTGGGTTTGGGTTCATCTCGACCAAAAATATTAAAAGTGATGAAAGCGCAAACAAGTTTGAAGTACTTAAAAGTGGCCCAACAAACCAAACAGTTTTGGGATGGATGGGACGGGATTTGATAGATGGGATTAATTTGAAGTTAACGTGTTGATTTTAAATTTAAAAAAAAGCACTTGGAAGCGACCCACATTAACTTCCCATCCGTGCCCGCCAGTCGATAATCTGTGAGAGAACAAAATTGTTTTTAATATTCTTTGTTCTCCTAATATTTTTGCTAAAAAAGTTGCCAGTAAGTTTTTTCTAAAAAAAATAACTAAACCAACAATATTTAGTCGAAAAACAATTTTTACCAATTTTATTAGCATTTCTTAAAATTTTGTATTTCTTTTATTTTTTTTATAAAAAATTTACTGAATGTCCAAAAAAAATATTTTTTGTGAGATAAAATAAGTTTGAAGCCAATATTTTTAAATTTTAAAAGGGTATTTAAGTCGAAAATAAATTTTTACCAACTTTTATTATTTTTTTTTTAGATTTTTATTCTTTGTAAAAAAAAACTGTCAATCCGATTTTTCTCAAAAATTAACTGAATGTTGACAACGGTAGTTTTTAAAAGATAACATTAATTTTAAGCCAATATCTCAACGTTTTTTTTTAAAAAGATATCTAAGTCGAAAATCAATTTTTACCAACTTTTGTTATTTTTTTTAGGTTTTTAATTTTTTTTAAAAAAAACTCAATTCGATTTTTATCAAAATTTAACCGAATATTGAAAACAATATTTTTTAAAAGATACAATTAGTTTAAAGCCAATATCTCAACGTTTTGAAAAGATATTTGAGTCGAAAATCATTTTTTACCAACTTTGAGTAATGTTTTTTTAGGTTTTTATTTTTTATAAAAAAAAAACTGTCAATTCGATTTTTCTCAAAATTTTACCAGATGTTGAAAACATTATTCTTCAGTGCACAAAATTGTCTAGAGATAAAATCATTTTTGGTTCGTAAAATTTTCGAGGTGACAATTTTTTTTTTTGATTTATAAATTTCATTGGATTTTTTTCTAAAAATATACTTGTTTGGTATCACGTAACAAAATATAATATAAAATTTAATTCAAGTCTCTAGCGTTATTGGTTAGTGAGATATTTAGGTAAATATGGTAAAAAAACCACCTACTCATTTTTTTTGAGAGTCCTTTCGGCAATTTTATAACAAAATTTATTTGAAGTCGATATCTCTACTGGTTCTTGAGCTATGGACGACGAAGAAAACTTCACGAACGTACGGACGTACGTACACACGCATGCACGCAAGGCCGGACAAAGCATATGTGCAAGATGTGCAAATGCACAGGGCGCAGAATTCTGGGGGCGCATTACCAGGAGCAAGAAAATGTAATCTGATCTTGCGCAAACAAATATGTACTACTATTTGCCATTTTTTTAACCAAACATTCTTAAAATAATCTAAAAAAAACATCCATCACAACTGTCCTAAATTATCTCTTGCGCACTAACTAACATCACTTTCATTGTTGCATTCAATGAAAATTTAACTCAAGATATCGCAGAACTAAAAATCCTACCTACCTCATTTCCAAATATTTCAACCTGTTCGTACAAGAGAAAAAAAGAAAAAAATCTCAACACAAAAAAGTTCCATGCAAGAGAAAAAAAGAAAAAATCTCAAGACAAAAAAGTTCCATGCCACCTCATATGTGCAAGATATATTTTATGCACACCGAGTCCCAAAATTAACATAGAAGTATGACGAAGCAAAATACTTATTCATATTGAATCGTATGGGCTAGAACGTGCAGGTTTTGTATCACGCACAGTACCCTGTATGTGAGACTCACATGAGACATTGTGAGTTCTCATCTACAAAGAAAACAACAAAAATATGTCTCTGAAAAAAGAGAGCAGGTAGGTTTCTGTATTCTGTGCTACCTTCTACTACAAATCAAAGACACAGCAAACAGCATATATTTTTTTTGTTGTTTTCTTTGTAGATGAGAACTCACAATGTCTCATGTGAGTCTCACATACAGGGTACTGTGCGTGATACAAAACCTGCACGTTCTAGCCCATACGATTCAATATGAATAAGTATTTTGCTTCGTCATACTTCTATGTTAATTTTGGGACTCGGTGTGCATAAAATATATCTTGCACATATGAGGTGGCATGGAACTTTTTTGTGTTGAGATTTTTTCTCTTGTATGAACAGGGTGATATATTTGGAAATTAGGTAGGTAGGTGTCTTTGCTACAAATAATGGTGAATGGATGTGCAAGTTTTCTTTTTTGCACACTGAGTATCGAAACTAACATGGGAGATATTTAAAAAAAAACTTATTTATACGGAATCATATGGATCAGAGCGTGCAGGTTTTCTTATTGCACACTGTGTAAGAGTTAAGTGCCTGATTACAGGAGATGAAATTTTTAATAGAATGGAAAAGGAGCATAGAGCTTAAAAATTAAAGAGGGATGATTCTATTTGGAGTCGAATTGTTCTTGCGCAGGCAGTTTGTTTTTTTTTGTTTGAAAGTTAATGACTGTTGTAACGGCTACTTTTAATGTATATCTAGTCTGGTGCAGAATGCAGATTGTTTCAATTGTTTTTTCGCTTTGTTGGTTAATTAATATTAAATAAATAGCTACCAGTTTTTAATAGAAGTGACGTATTTTGTGACAAGACCGTAATGTGACTGACTCAGTTGATTTTAGACAAGCTTGAATTACATGGAATTTTAATAAGTAACTGTCGAAGCCAAAGTTATGATAATGGTTCGAATATGAATATGAAAGGAAAAGAAGCGGGTGTTCAGAATCGAATTCGAACCCTGGAACCAAGAGCATTTTTGGTTCCATGTTGCCCGCATTCCTTAAATTTAGTGGTTAATGATGCTGCTCGGTTCTCATTTTATGCAGTTAAAATTTTCGATACAATTCAATGTTTGTTTAACTTTTTTTCAAGTCAAGAAATATATGAAGCCCTATAGAATTAAGAAATCTAGAGGCAAAAAACATTGCAGAATCGTTAGGAAATAAAATTTTTGATTTTACATTTATTTGCTGCCTGCTAATTTGGTTTGATATTTTAGAAAATATAAATTAAACTAGTAAATATTTGCAAAGTCCGTCCGTTAATCTGTCAACTGGCATAACAGTTTTAGAAAATACAAAAAACAGTTTGATTTTAATGCGTTCCGATGAAAAATTTAATGAGTAGGTATGTTCAATTAACCGAGCGTATTGCTAGTTCCCTAGAAATACTTCATCATTGAAGTATAGTTTCATCATTGCGATCTCAACGGAGAAAAATACTTTATGCTGATGAATGTCCTGAAACTATATTAGCCGAAACAAAGATTCAAAGTTGAATTTTTTTTTCAAATACTTGAAAGGTTTGATACGTATAGTATCAATTTTACATTTTTGAGTAACATAAGCGAATGTTTAAAAAATAAAAATGTACGTTCTTCATGCCTTAATTTGCAGAATGTTTTAACATAAAGTAGTTTTAAAGATTTAGATGGAGAAGAATTGTTTCAAGAGGTAACCGTAATATCCCAGCTTGTTACACCACAACGCTTAAGTTTAGATGTGTTTAATTTTATTTTTAGTTCAAACCTTGAAGATTTTGCTCCGAATTTAGTAATTGTTCTTCAAAATCTTTAATACAATCCCGGTCACGGTAGCTTCAAGAGAACGTAGTTTTTCTAAACTTTAAATTATTAGAAAATATCTTAGGACAACCATGACTTAAGAGAGATTGGTAGGTTTATCTATAATGTCCATTGAAAAGGAAGTATTAAATTCTTTTGACTTTGATGACAGTATTTCTGAATTTGCAAAATGTAAGGCCGCCAGAAAAGTGAGTTTCCAAGTTTAAACGTTTTCCCTCTGCTCATTTCTTCACTGCGTTTTAGTTTATGGTTTAGGCCTACTGGGCATACCTCAATAAAAAAACGCATTGAAAGTCTACCTCCTGGGTAATGTGGGAAAGGCTTATGCTTGTGTATCAGTTTATGTGTGAAAATATAAAAAAGGGGGCGCTTTCTACAAATCTTGCACAGGGCGCAAGTTTGGCTGGGGCCGGCCCTGCATGCACGCATAGACATCTGTCTAAAAAATGTATTTCGACTCTAGTTACCTTGAAACGTCGTCGCCGTCGAGAAATGTCAAAACTTTCAATTTGACAAATCGGACCGATTACAATAACTTTCTATAAAAAGTTAAAAAGCTTTATGTGAGCATAGAAATGCACTTCTTCATTGATTCAAACGGCACGCTTGACACTTTTTTCATGACAGGAAGGAGTAGTACCCGTGGCATGATGGTTAGTGCGTTGGACTGTTTTTTTTTTTTTACAAAAAAAAAAAAAAAGTGCGTTGGACTGTGATGCCAGAGGTCTTGGGTTCGATCCCTGCCTATGCCATCTAAATTTTTTTCACGGGTACTGCCTCTTGCGAGGAATAGACAAATTCTCCTAGAGTAATTCTTGTCAAGAAAAGTGCTTTCTCAAATTAGCCGTTCGGACTCGGCTTTAAACTTTAGGTCCCCTCCATTCCTGACAACAATCAGTCACTAGGCCCTAATTCTCAACGGACTGTTGTGCCACCGAATTTATTTTATTTAAGGAGTAATGAAACGACTTTGGAAGAATAAGAGTCAAATTAACACTCCTATTGAGCATTAAAAAGGATTAAATGTAGAAATAAATGTTTCTTTACAGATAGATAGATAGATAGATATATAATTTTATTTTCAAAAAGATTTTACAAAAAATGAGTATTGCTGGTTTAAAATTAGTTTTGACAATAAGTTTAAGTTGCCTGTCAGGTTAAAAAGGAAATTTAAAAATATATTAGCTTAGTAAGTAGATTAAGTTACATACTGTATGTTATGAAAATTCATTTATAATAAGATTGCGATATTTAATTAACGCTTCTAAGAAGTAATATAAGTTTGAGAAGCAGTAGCCATTAAGAACGTTGAGAAGTTGAGATTTGAGAATGAGAAAGCATGCCGCTGTCAAGAAATTTTCTTCTGTACGTTTTGAATACTGGGCAAGTTCCAATAAAGTGCATGGTATTTCCCGATTCATCCATATTACATAATGTACATATTCCATCTGTATCTCCTTGGAAGGCTCTTCCATTGATATTAAGGAGCCCGCAGCGAGCTTTAAAAATTATGGAAATCATATCACGTGAATTGGAATCATCAAAGTAGTTCGGTATGCCAGAGTACATCAAGTTGCAATATTCATCGTGAAATTGAGACTGTGTCGCACCAACTGTAAATTCAGTCCAGTGTTTTTCTTTCATTTCCAGTAAGAGAATGTTATGTAAGCTGGACCATTCAAGTAGATTCATGTCAAAAGAAAAATCCAACGAACATCCATGAAAAAGATCCAACCATTCCTTAGCCCAGAAGATTTTCTTGTTTGTAATGGCTTTCGATAAAATGTTGGGTAATCTATTATTAGGAAGATTTAGATTTCGTCTTATGAAAGAAAAATGTAGCTGGAGGGACGTTAGAAAACCCTTCGGTAAACTTGTTTTAATGTGCAGAGCATAGTTAGGCGTATTATCGGGCAGTAAAAAGCATCTTTTCATGAAGAAACGCTGCAACTTTTCGACTTGGTTTTATTCGCGGTATCCCCAAACTTGAGCACAGTGTAACATAAAAGCTTTTGAGGCGGCATTGTATATTTTGAACTTTGTTGAGTGTTGGGCGGTATTGTCTCGCATCAGTCTCGACCACATTGCATTGATGGAATTTTTAGATGCTCCCAATCTCTTCGTTAGATACTCATTCCAAGACATGTCGTAATTAAACACTACGCCAAGATATTATTGTATTGATTAGACACCTTTACTTCAGAATTATTGTAAAACCATTTTTTACACGCTGCTCTTCTTCCACCCACCATTGCGAAATATTACTATTTCCGACTTATCAAGATTTATTTCAAGATTCCATTGAATGCAGTAGGTCTTAATACCCTCAATTAGCTGTTGCAAATTGGAAGGATTATCTGACAACAGTACAATATCGTCCGCATATAAGAGGGCGTTAATTTGAAGATCGTCTAAAACAATACCAATTGGAAGTTCCGCATGAAGATCATTTAAAAATAGAACGAAAAGAAGAGAGCTTAGCACACATCCTTGACGAACACCTTTCTTAGTGGGGAAGAGGTCTGACAAACACGAACTATCGCAAACAGCTGCAGTAGTATCCTTATAAAGAGACTATATAGTAGCCAGTAACTTCGAAGATATTTCCAGAGTCAATAGCTTATAAATAAGAGCATTCCTGTCAGTGCTATCAAAAGCAGCCTTAAGATCGATGAAAAAAGCGTAGAGTTTCTTCTTTTGGCAGAGTTGAAGTTGAATTATGCATTAAAGATTATAAACTTGGTGGTCTACAGTAGAATAGTTGGTTCTATATGCAGCTTGAAATTCATTGATGATGTTGTTTTTTTCTAACCAAGCTGACAGTCTGTACAAGTCAAGAGAACTGTAGTAAAAAGCTTATAGAGCGTATCGAGAAATGAAAGTCCTCTATATAGTTTGACACAACATTTGTATCTCCTTTCTTGAACAGTGGGTATCAAAACCAGGAGTGTTCAGATCTTTTGAGGGGTAATCTAACTCTGGAACATGTCGCTGAGGAAGAGCGTATGAGATAGTAGCTAGTGTTTCTTTACAGACAATAAGTGATAAATAAATTAACTTACATAATATTGAAAGAACAATGGATTTACAACTTTCAAAGATTGGAAATCAACTTATTTATCATACAAATAACATTGTATGTGTACTTATATTAAACTGATTTTCTATTTTTGATGAAAAGTCACATTAAATAGCCTTAATCCAAAATAAAATATAATTTATGCAACCCATCTGGGCGGTATTAAATTAATTACTATAAATAATCCCATATGTGTACCTGTCTAGTGTATGTGTTCATTAAGCCATGTCAAGGATTAAATTTAAAAACAAAACATTAATTAATTCAACAAAAATACCTACATATTTGCATGGGATACATTAAAATAATTTTTGCTTTTTGCATTTAACTGCTACAATTAATTAATGATATTCTAAATAGAAGTAATTATGTATGTATGTATGTATGTTTTTGCGAGAACATACACATTACATATGTATATCAAAAATTAATTTTTTACGAAAAAGAATTTGACATGAATTTATGTCCCACCCGAGTGGGACATAAAACCGAAATTTAATTTGGGCCCTAAGTCCCACCCAAGTAAGACCTAAGTCCCAAATTTGTTTGTTAAAAATGGGACATTGTCCCCAAATTTTTGCAGAGCCAAAAGAGAATATAAAGTGTTTGTATTTCAATACAATGAACAATAATTTTTTGATACGGTGATAATACAAAAATTAGGAAAAACAAAAAAGTTTATTTTCAACATTATTTGCGGGATCTCAGGATTTTAACTCCTTTTTTCGGGGTCACACCCGCTCCGCTTAGGTTTTGTAAAGTCGCCAGGCAGGCGCCTATATCAAAAACTTCTTTCAATAAAAGCACCTGTGGGTGGCCCGCTTCGCGGGTTCTCAGGATTTTAACATTGTCCCCAAATTTTTGTAGAGCCAAAAAAGAATAAAACAACAACGTCTTGTGGTATTGAAGTGCTCCAAGTTTTGTCATTTGGTGATTCTTATTAAGTGGGACATTAGCCCCAACATTTTTATTTGGGGCTTCGGTCTTCCTTGGGTGGGACTTAGGGCCCAAATTAAATTTCGGCTTTACGTCCCACTCGGGTGGAACATACATAAGCCCCAAAAAAAAAGTTGGGCGTTATGTCCCTGGGCCCTATGTCCCTGCGCCTGCCTGTGCCATCTAAAGTTTTTGTTCAGGGGTATTGCCTCTTGCGAGGAATTGACAAATTCTCCAAAAGTAATTCTTGTCATGAAAAGTGCTTTCTCAAATTAGCCGTTCGGATTCGGATTAAAACTGTAGGTCCCCTCCATCCCTGACAACAGCACTCGCACACTGGAATGGTTGAGAGTTGTAAGTCACTAGGACCTAGTTCTCAACGGACTGTTGCGCCACCCCATTTATTATTTATTTAATTGAATAGTTTATGCAAGATGACACGCCTGCTATCGATCTTTGGGGCACCAAATTTCCAAATCTTGTTTTCAGCCGTCTTTGTAGTGTTAATCGGTCGCCTATAGGATCTACAATTCGACCCCGCTAGAACAACCGATGTTATTCCAACAATCCGGAAACGATTCATACGGCGAATACCTCTCATCTAAACATCATGTAACCTATAGCCTGGAACCATCAACAAGATACTTGAACGACGCGGTGGCCGGCGTTGTGTTCCATGATTAATGAGAATATTTGTTCTTGCTAATAAAAGCATAATACGTTTACAAAGATTTAATTTTACTCATTTTATTACATTTTCCACTTTATTTATGATCAATGTACAAAATGGCTTATTTATATTGTGGATGCTCTTCGTCGTTTGCATTAAAAGTTTTAAATCCTGTTTAAATGACTATTTCTGTATTTCAATGAACTTCAATAATGTATAAAATTTAAATCATTTCCTGTAAAGCTTTGCAAGGTTCAAAAACGGTGTTTTACATAAATAAATAATTTACCTACATACCAGTGGCGAAGCGTCCATACATATAATTCCATTATTTCCGTCTCACCAGCGTTGCCACAATGTTACAAGTGTAACAAAAGTGTTACACTTTTTTTAATTTGTTTGTATTTGTTACTATGTTACTTTTTTTTCGTTTTGTTACACTTTTTTCTCCAAACTTTTTTTTTTATTTAAAAATGTACTTTATGATTTTTTTAATCAGTGTGAAGTGCGCTTAAACAACACTTCCACCTATTTGTACACCTAGGTCCTAAATTGAGTTGAAATCACCTTCATTCGACTCGATCAAACTCGTTCAGTTACAGTTTAGTCGAAATCTTGCTACCTTTCACTTCAAATTCAAACTCTATCCAGCATATAAACATGGTTAGATATCCATTCCTCAAAGTATTCCAGTTTCCACATTCCATAGGTATCACTTGAATACCATTGAATCAATAATGTTTGCAAAACAAATAAAAGATCAATTCTCTTAATTTGCCTAAACATGTTGTATGTAAAACTTAAAATGTGTCTTACTTATAATAATTCATTAACTTATTATTTAATGTATAGTTTTGTACTGAATTTAAAAACTGTGATGAAGAAAACTTATGTTCCTATTAAAAATAAAAAATTGAGTTCAAGAGCATTTTTTGATTTAAATCATTTTTTCAATTTGTTACATTTTTTTCGCTTTTGTTACATTTTTTAAAAAAATGTGTTACACTTTCGTGAAGCCCAGCGGCAACGCTGATTCTCACCCTGAATATTTTAGATTCTGGCAACATGAATCAAAAATAATCATACACGTGAATACGCTCCCAACATTTTTTAAGAACTAAGTACTACACTCTCCTTTCAGTCATATTCTACACACCGTTGCCATTTTGACTTGTTTCCAGTCAGATTTGACTGGATTTTTTCTTCGTTAGCTGAAAATAAAATACAGATCCAGTCAACATTTATTTTTGACTGGAATCAAGTCAAAAATTCGAAACACTTTCTATAATTATTTAGAAGAACTTCAAAGGGTTAACAAAATATTTAAAAGTGAAAAAGGGGATTTTGTTAAAGTTTTTGGTCATTTGGAACTTCTCATATTAATGCTTATCAAAAAAATTGTTATGCCCAACTGTGATTATGATTTTAGTCCTGATTTAAACATAAGTTGCTTAAGGCTACAAACAAAGCCTTACCTTGGAGTCCAATGCGAAGAAAAACTAAATGAATTAGAACTAAATTTGGAAGTAAGCAAGGAAGATATTGATGTATTTAGACAAAACTGTAAACATTTTATTATAAAGCTAGTAAAAGAGTTGCAGCAAAGAGTGCCAAAAAATCTTAACATTTTAAAGCAGATAATAATGCTTTCGGTAAGTGAATGCCTTTCGCTAAATATATCCTCCCTACAACTGCAACCTGTTTTGGAATACAATGAATGTCGAGGCGATTTTAGCTGACAAAATTTCTAGTCAATGGGACAATCTAAACTTTTTAAGATGGAACAACATAGAACAAACAAGGAAACAGTACCTTTTTGGTGTGAAGTTTCATGTTATAAAGATGCTAGTTCGCAATTTCGATATTGGTATTGTCAATATCAAACGCTGAGTAATAACGAATTTTTAGCCAATTAAACTTGGTCAAAACCAAGCAAAGAAACAGGTTGCATTTAATTTCTACAAATGCTATTTTAATTATAAGAAACAATTAGCGAGGGGTAAAATGTTGCCATAATTTCATCATTCCAAATGAAGTTACGAAAAAAATTGTAACAAATGTAATTTAACAAAATATTGATACGGAAAACAATACCTCGAGTTCCGATTCGGAATAAGTATGTATATTCGTATATTTTAACTACCTGAAAAGAATTATTTTTATTATCATAAATT
This sequence comes from Eupeodes latifasciatus, assembly GCA_920104205.1. Taxonomy (NCBI): domain Eukaryota; kingdom Metazoa; phylum Arthropoda; class Insecta; order Diptera; family Syrphidae; genus Eupeodes; species Eupeodes latifasciatus. The sequence continues at coordinate 133,531,253 of OV049926.1, read as the reverse complement.
TAGTAACAGGAGTATACATTATACTATATACTATTATTATAGAAAATTAGTTATTTTTTGTTAATTTTTCTATTATAGTTTTTGTTATAAAACAGAATAAAATATGTTATTTATTTGTTAAAATGTTTTTATTATTTGACTGGATTTTTGACTGTTTTTTGTTTTTAATTATGTTTAAATGTTTTTTTTTTTTGACTGGATTTAAATAATCAAAATCCAGTCAACAAGTCAGATCAAGAACAAGATAGAACAAATTTGTCCCTTTCCTCTTTTTTCTTGTACTATTCACCAGTGTTACCGCTATGCGACTTTAGTCGCATTTTGACCCTTTTTTGTGCCTCATGCGACCATGATACGACTTTTTAAAAAATTGTCTATTTTGACCCTTTTTAAAAAATTATGCGACTTTTTTGACCCCATCTCTAGAAAAATACATTGAAAAGATAAGTTATTTTCTTAATTCATACAATATTTCCAAACTTCCATTGAAATTGTTTGGGTCGACTCGATCACGTTCGCTCAGAATCAAAATCTTGCTATTCTAGCATAAAAATTCATTTCAACCTTTCGACTCTGCATATAAATGTATGTATAGGGTGATTTTTTTGAGGTTAGGATTGTCATGCATTAGTATTTGACAGATCACGCGGGATTTCAGACATGGTGTCAAAGAGAAAGATGCTCAGTATGCTTTGACATTTCATCATGAATAGACTTACTAACGAGCAACGCTTGCAAATCATTGAATTTTATTACCAAACTCAGTGTTCGGTTCGAAATGTGTTTCGCGCTTTACGCAAATTTTATGCGTTTTTTTTTTTTTTTTAAGTTCTCAAGCTCTTAAAAAATCACCCATTATGTATTTATTGTCCTCCATTGAAAAGAGGACATTGTTTAATATAATGGGTGATTTTTTAAGAGCTTGAGAACTTTTTTTAAAAAAAAAAACGCATAAAATTTGCGTAAAGCGCGAAACACATTTCGAACCGAACACTGAGTTTGGTAATAAAATTCAATGATTTGCAAGCGTTGCTCGTTAGTAAGTCTATTCATGATGAAATGTCAAAGCATACTGAGCATCTTTCTCTTTGACACCATGTCTGAAATCCCGCGTGATCTGTCAAATACTAATGCATGAAAATCCTAACCTCAAAAAAATCACACATTACTAGTATAAGAATTTATTTTTCTTTAGAAAGTATAACTAATAAAAAACTAAAAAACAACTAATTTTTTTTTGCAATTTATACATATTTCGTTTGATTTAGGTATGTATTAAAAAAAAAATCTAAATGCGATTTTTTTTTCATTTGACCCTTTTTTTGCGACCTTTTCAAAAATTCCAGCGGTAACACTGCTATTCACTGCTCTTGAAACTTCTCTGTTCAATACACACTTTCTTATGGAAGGTAATAAGACGATGTTCTGCGTCCCTTATTCTTTTCGCTCTGAGCGGATGAAACTTACGTATTGCGCAGCACACTAAGGCAGTATAACGCAGTTTTGCTTCTCCAAACTTTGGTGTTTGATTAAGGTGGGTTTCATAGAACCAAAATGTGTATTGCAGATTGAGGTAGGTTTCTGCTGGTTCTGGTTGAAGAAATCAGTTTATTCAAAGAAAAAAATAAGTATACAAGAAAATAACACTCAGCTCTCCGACTTATTTCATGAATTTGTATACGTATCCCTGCTCTGGTCTCATCTATCAAAGGTTGCCATTTTGGTAACAAATTTGCGTGCATGTTAGATGTAATGGCATAAGGCATATTTAAACTTTATTAAACTTATTGAAATATAAAAATACTTGTTGTATATATGTACATACATATGTACATATGTATATAAAATGAAAAATCTTTTTAACAAAACATTTCTGAATTGTGATGTTCCTACTTTAATTTAAAATACAGTTGAAACTCGATTAACCGGAATGGTCTGGACCAGTGTTACCGCAATGCGACTTTAGTCGCATTTTGACCCTTTTTTGTGCCAGATGCGACCATGATACGACTTTTTAAAAAATTTTCTATTTTGACCCTTTTTAAAAAATTATGCGACTTTGTTGACCCCATCTCTTGAAAAATACACTGAAAAGATAAGTTATTTTCTTAATTCATACAAAATTTCCAAACTTCCATTGATATAAGAACATAACTAACACTGTCACACATAATTTCAAGGGTTTTTTCTAAGTTAACAATTCTAAAAAATAGATTAACGAACCGCCTGTGTGTGGAAACATGTAATGCAATGCTCTCTGCAGCAAATATTTTAGAAAAGCAAACTTTTGATGAATGGAAACCTTCAAAGGAGCTTATAAAAAGCTACCGTAAATTAATCACAAGAAAATAAAAGTCAAATATTTATAAATAATATAAATTCCTAAAATGTACCTCAATTTTTGTATTTCAAAAGAACTGAATAGAATATGAATTTATTTATTTTTTAGTTTAACTTTAAAACTTGAGTTAAAATAACTTAAATCGACTGAATTCACTGTTATTGTTATTTAATGTTATATACATACATATAGGGGCATATTTATCTTATCTATCTATCTAAATAAATTTAAACCTAAGTTTAGAACTAAAACTGTGGTTTAACTATAAACATAGGAAATACTGTGTTTAAGTAGTTATTATCACAGCCAAATGTCATATTTGATTTTTGTTTCTGAATTGAAAAGCTGAAAAGGTAAATCATATCAAATAAATTGAACGTAAACTTGCTGGTGTAGCTCTTCTTTTTGGCAATATTAGCTACAAAGTTCTTTGTCTGACTGCGATAAGTTTTCCTTGGTTTTCATCTTAAATATTATTGAACTTTGTTGTTGTTTTTTTTTTTTGTTGATTTTCTATTAAATAGTTTTGTTTTATTTACTTTTTTCGACATCCAATTCTAGGAATGACAGCACAAAATAACGAGTTGAAATGTAACAGTATTTTTTTTTGCTTTGACCTGTCATTTGGAGTATAATTGTAGTAGAATACAACCTTAAAGTGGGGTTTTACTAAACACATCAGGAAAATTGACTATGAATAAGAGCTGTGTTTATTTAATCAACAAGCCTTAAACTATAGATCAAGAAAACACGACTTAAGTAATTCTCTATGAATACGCCCCATACACTTTAACGTATTTATTAAAAAAAGGAACGTGTGTGATATAAATCGAATGTATTGAATACTAGTATAAGAATTTATTTTTCTTTATAAACCTAATAAAAAACTAAAAAACTACTCATTTATTTTTTTGTTTGCAATTTATAAAGATTTCGTTTGATTTAGGTATGTATTAAAAAAAAAATCTAAATGCGATTTTTTTTTCATTTGACCCTTTTTTTGCGACCTTTTCAAAAATTCCAGCGGTAACACTGCTATTCACTGCTCTTGAAACTTCTCTGTTCAATACACACTTTCTTATGGAAGGTAATAAGACGATGTTCTGCGTCCCTTATTCTTTTCGCTCTGAGCGGATGAAACTTACGTATTGCGCAGCACACTAAGGCAGTATAACGCAGTTTTGCTTCTCCAAACTTTGGTGTTTGATTAAGGTGGGTTTCATAGAACCAAAATGTGTATTGCAGATTGAGGTAGGTTTCTGCTGGTTCTGGTTGAAGAAATCAGTTTATTCAAAGAAAAAAATAAGTATACAAGAAAATAACACTCAGCTCTCCGACTTATTTCATGAATTTGTATATCTACGTCTCCCTCCTCTGGTCTGATCTATCAAAGGTTGCCATTTTGGCAACAAATTTGCGTGCATGTTAGATGTAATGGCATAAGGCATATTTAAACTTTATTAAACTTACTGAAATATAAAAATACTTGTTGTATATATGTACATACATATGTACATATGTATATAAAATGAAAAATCTTTTTAACAAAACATTTCTGAATTGTGATGTTCCTACTTTCATTTAAAATACAGTTGAAACTCGATTAACCGGGATGGTCTGGACCAGTGTTACCGCTATGCGACTTTAGTCGCATTTTGACCCTTTTTTGTGCCAGATGCGACCATGATACGACTTTTTAAAAAATTGTCTATTTTGACCCTTTTTAAAAAATTATGCGACTTTTCTGACCCCATCTCTAGAAAAATACACTGAAAAGATAAGTTATTTTCTTAATTCATACAAAATTTCCAAACTTCCATTGATATAAGAACATAACTAACACTGTCACACATAATTTCAAGGGTTTTTTCTAAGTTAACAATTCTAAAAAATAGATTAACGAACCGCCTGTGTGTGGAAACATGTAATGCAATGCTCTCTGCAGCAAATATTTTAGAAAAGCAAACTTTTGATGAATGGAAACCTTCAAAGGAGCTTATAAAAAGCTACCGTAAATTAATCACAAGAAAATAAAAGTCAAATATTTATAAATAATATAAATTCCTAAAATGTACCTCAATTTTTGTATTTCAAAAGAACTGAATAGAATATGAATTTATTTATTTTTTAGTTTAACTTTAAAACTTGAGTTAAAATAACTTAAATCGACTGAATTCACTGTTATTGTTATTTAATGTTATATACATACATATAGAGGCATATTTATCTTATCTATCTAAATAAATTTAAACCTAAGTTTAGAACTAAAACTGTGGTTTAACTATAAACATAGGAAATACTGTGTTTAAGTAGTTATTATCACAGCCAAATGTCATATTTGATTTTTGTTTCTGAATTGAAAAGCTGAAAAGGTAAATCATATCAAATAAATTGAACGTAAACTTGCTGGTGTAGCTCTTCTTTTTGGCAATATTAGCTACAAAGTTCTTTGTCTGACTGCGATAAGTTTTCCTTGGTTTTCATCTTAAATATTATTGAACTTTGTTGTTGTTTTTTTTTTTGATTTTCTATTAAATAGTTTTGTTTTATTTACTTTTTTCGACATCCAATTCTAGGAATGACAGCACAAAATAACGAGTTGAAAATATAACAGTATTTTTTTTTGCTTTGACCTGTCATTTGGAGTATAATTGTAGTAGAATACAACCTTAAACTGGGGTTTTACTAAACACATCAGGAAAATTGACTATGAATAAGAGCTGTGTTTATTTAATCAACAAGCCTTAAACTATAGATCAAGAAAACACGACTTTAGTAATTCTCTATGAATACGCCCCATACACTTCAACGTATTTATTAAAAAAAGGAACGTGTGTGATATAAATCGAATGTATTGAATACTAGTATAAGAATTTAGTTTTCTTTATAAACCTAATAAAAAACTAAAAAACTACTCATTTATTTTTTTTTTTTTTGCAATTTATAAAGATTTCGTTTGATTTAGGTATGTATTAAAAAAAATCTAAATGCGACTTTTTTTCACTTGACCCTTTTTTTGTGACCTTTTCAAATATCCCAGCGGTAACACTGGTCTGGACGAAGCCCATCACGGATAATCGACATTTTTTTTCTCAAATAAAACAAAACAGAAATTGATATTTAATTTTTTTATTTTTATTTAAAAAAAAACGAAAACAAACATACAATTAATTCATAAAACTTAACAATTCATTTAGTACATACAATTTTTGTTTGTACATACATACATACATATGTACATTACAAAATAACAAGATTGATTATTAGGAACTTCAAGAAAAACTTAACTTTAAAAAATTAAAAAAAAATTGTTGTATTGTTGTTTGCCGTTGTGATTTTACTCGTTGTTTTTCTTTGATTAAATTAACGTTAATGCGGTAAACTTGCATTATATCCTTTTGTGTTATTCCATGACAATTTGATTCTTCTAAAGAGCTCAAAAGTGTAGAACTTGCCTTAATCGCATCAACCATTGGAATTTTCGAAATTTCTACATCATAGGATTCATCAGAAAGGATTTCCGGCTCGTTATCAAGAGGGTTATTTATCATCTCCATAATTTCGTTCTCTGATAAAACAGCAAATGGTGAAGCATTTGCATCTGAGTACACCCAATTTCTTATTGCATTGACATCAAAATCCTCAGCGACTTCCATAATTGTTGAAATTTCGTCAATGGCATCTTGTTCTGAGGAAGTTTAGAAATGTCGATGATGTAAAAACTAAATTTTTTTGATTTCGATAAAACTTAACTTGTTCCTCATTTTCGGGACACAGTAAATTGTGCCAAACGTTTTTTTGAACATCGGTTGTAACAAAATTTCAGGACTTAGAAACACCCCATAAAGCATTCTTGATGTTAAATGACTTGAAAAAATGTAACCTGTTTTGTGAGCTTACTAGCTTTCGAATAATCTCTTTGCGATAATGGCACTTTAGGCTTCGAATCACGCCTTGGTCCATTGGCTGAATCAGAGAAGTGCAGTTCGGTGGAAAGTACCTCACTAGTATATTTTCGGCTTTAAAATCATTAACGTCTGGGTGGGCTGGACAGTTATCCAAGAGCAATAAAACTTTGGAGTTCTTGTCAAGATTGTTTTTTTCCCGGTGCTGTTTAACTTCTGGGACAAAGTTTTTATTAAACCAATCAAGGAACAATTTTTGGGTTACACAGGCCCGCTTGTTGGCTTTGTAGATAACTAGAAACTCTCCGGCATTTTTTAAAGCTCTTGGACGAGCGCTTTTGCCAATAACCATCAACATTTATGAGTTCCTGAAGCATTAGAACAAACCAGTACAGTGGATGCCAAAGTGTTTTGGGGCAAACATTTCCAAAAAAGGCTGGTTTCATCAGCATTGTAAATTTGCTCATTGTTTAAGTTCTCTGTTTGAATGAGTTTAAACAATTCCTCTACAAAAAGCGTAGCAGCTTCGTAGTTAGCAGATTCTTTTTCCCCTATCGCTTTCAATCCATGAATTCCATGGCGGTTTTTGAATTTTCGGAGCCATCCTTCAGAGTATACACAGTCAGAGGCTATGTTTAGATTTTCAGGAACAAATTTTGCTTTCTCCATTATCAATAAAATGAAAAATGTTTGCCTTTTTTTATTTATTTATTATTTTTAACAAAACAATTCTGAATTGTGATGTTCCTACTTTCATTTGAAATACAGTTGAAACTCGATTAACCGGGATGGTCGGGACCGAGCCCATCACGGATAATCGACATTTTTTTTCTCAAATAAAATAAAACAGAAATTGATAGGTATTTAATTTTTTTATTTTTATTTCAAAAAAAAAAAAGAGGCTGGGATGCGACCCACACTGATAACTTCCCATCCCGTCTATCGATTTGTCTTGCTTAAAAGTTTGTCTAAATGTATCAATTCTTACCAAATTTGCGTTCTATTTTTTGTAGATTTTATTTTTTTTTTATGAAAAAACGGACTGTTGGATTTTTATAAAAAAAATTACTGAATATAAAAAACAATATTTTCTGTGAAATAAAATAAGTTTGAAGCCAATATTTTTAATTTTTGAAAAGCTATTTGAGCCGAAAATCAATTTTTACCAACTTTTATTAATTTTTTTGTTTAGGTTTTTATTTTTTGTAAAAAAACTGTCAATTCGATTTTTCTCAAAATTTGTCCTAATGTTGAAAACAATATTTCTTATAAGTTAAAATTAGTAAGAAGCTATAATCTCAAATTTTTGAAAAGATATTTAAGTCGAAAATCAATTTTTACCAACTTTTGTTAAATTTTTTTTTCGGTTTTTAATTTTTTGTAAAAAACTGTCAATTCTATTTTTTTCAAAATATTACTGAATGTTGAAAACAATATTTTTTGAAAGATAAAAGTAGTTTAAAACCAATATCTCAAAGTCTTGAAAAGATATTTGAGTCAAAACTCAATTTTTACCAACTTTTTTTTTATTTTTTTTTTAGGTTATTATTTTTTGTAAAAAAACTGTCAATTCGATTTTTCTCAAAATTTTTCCTACTGTTGAAAACAATATTTCTTATAAGATAAAATTAGTTAGAAGCCATAATCTCAAATTTTTGAAAAGATATTTAAGTCGAAAATCAATTTTTACCAACTTTTGTTAATTTTTTTTTTCGGTTTTTAATTTTTTGTAAAAAAACTGTCAATTCTATTTTTTTCAAAATTTTACTGAATGTTGAAACCAATATTTTTTGAAAGATAAAAGTAGTTTAAAGCCAATATCTCAAAGTTTTGAAAAGATATTTGAGTCGAAACTCAATTTTTACCAACTTTTTTTTATTTTTTTTTTTAGGTTTTTATTTTTTGTAAAAAAACTGTCAATTCGATTTTTCTCAAAATTTCATCAGATGTCAAAAACATTATTCTTCGTTGCACAAAATAGTTTTGGAGATGAAATCATATTTTAGTCGTAAAATTTTCAAAGTGACAAATTTTTTTTTTCAGTTTTTTTGATTTATAAAAAAAACCGTTAATTGAATTTTTTTCCAAAAATATAATTGTTTTGTATCACGTTACAATATATAATACAAAATTTAATTCAAGTCTCTAGCGTCATTGGTTCATGAGATATTTAGGGTTAACCAACATTTTCACCTTTTTTTTAAACTGCTATGGTAAAAAAACCACCCACACAATTTTCTTGAGAGCCCTTTCTGCATCTTTCTGCCTTATTATCTGTATAACAAAATTTATTTGAAGTCGATATCTCTTCTGGTTCTTGAGCTATGGACGACGAAAAAAACGTCGCGAACGTACGGACGTACGGACGTACGGACGTACGGACGTACGTACACACGCACGCACAGACATCTTTCTAAAAATCTTTTATTTCGACTCTAGGGACCTTGAAACGTCGAGAAATGTCAAAATTTTCAATTTGTCAAATCGGACCCATTACAATAACTTCCTATGGGAAGTTAAAAAAACAAAACAAACATAAAACTAATTCATAAAACTTAACAATTCATTCAGTAAATTTGCCCTGAAATTGGAACTCCTCGAAATCGTTTCTGTCGAAACCATTCATACGTTGCTATGCGCACTTTGAGATTTTCAGTTTTTTTGAAAGTTTTGCGCCTCCAATCAGCGTTGCCAAAATGTGCCCGATCGGGCCATTTGGCACTAAGTTTTTTATTTTGGCCCGTGCCCCGGGGCCAACACGAAATGGCCCGCATATCATATATTTTCTTTTTTCTAAAACAACAAATCCAATCTTTTTATTCCATCAACAAAATTATCAATGTGTTTCCTCCATATACAACTTCCCATATTGAAAATGACACTGAACTCATTCATTCAGACTAACATGACGTTTGCTTTTCATTTGTTTTCGCCAAACGCCACTTTATTTTTTTTCTCCTACCTAGTACGTATCTCGTCTGTTTGTTTTGTCATATCTACAATTTCTTAAAACACAGCCCAAAAATGCAAGAAAAACTTAAAGTTTTTCAAGAGTATCTTGATTTGAAGAACACCAAAATAAAGAAAGTTGTTGCAACGCAAACAAAAAACTTAATGTTATTTTAAAAAAATTGTTAAAGCTGAGTACTTAGAAAGCCTAGACAATATATTTGAAATTGAATTCGAACAGCTCTCTTTGAAACACTTAAATTGAATATATTTTGGCTACGGATTTGATGACTTATTCCAAAATTTAATTTAATTAATTTAATTCAATTAATTTAATTCGAAATATAATAAGTTTATTTAGAAAAGATAAATTGTTATTATTTTCTTAAACAAATTTTTTCTAGGGTAGTGGGATAGTGCCCCGCACATTTTGGAAATTGCCCTCAAAATGGCCCTTAAAATTTTTGTCTTCACGGCAACGCTGCCTCCAATCCTTTTATAGTAAAGCTGTCTGCGAAAAATTTGAAAATCTTGTCTTAACTTTTGAAAATATCATACACTGCCGTTTGGGTGCCGAATTTATATCTTTTAGCTAACATTTTCACAGGCACACTACTTTTACGGTGTTCATTAGTCAAATCAACTTTTTCCTTAATGGACAAAACTTTACGCGATCTTTTATTTTCACTTAATAAAGAAGAAGCCATTATTACGATGCTTCACTTCAGATTTTCCAACCAAAACTGAACAAAATCCAGGCAAAACAAACATAAGATACAAAACAAAATGCAACCGGAAAAATGAATTAGGTATCCCGTCCCGTTACTTCTTTTTGCGTGTCTTTTAAATGCAATGCAACAGATGCAAAATTCCGTTGGTTTTTAGACGTGAAAAAACTTGTTCGGTCTTGTTCACATGTTACGGATAGTAGAGTTTATTACGGATAGTAGAGTTTAAATACAAAAATTGTCTTTATTGTCGATAAAGAAATTGTTTTTGTTTCTTTTACGGATAATAGAGTTTTTACGGATATAAAAGTTTTTTATGTTGAATATTTTCATTACGGTTAATAGACCGTTCCGGTTAATCGAATCCCGGATAATCAAGTTTCAACAACTACATATATTTTTTTAAGACATTATACATACATACATATGTATATGCATCTGCCAAATAAGTTTCTTTCGAAACCACTTTTTTTGTGCGTTAAGTTTAAGTTACATTTAATAAAATGACAAAGGTATAAAAAAGTTTTTCTTAAATACTTGACTTTTTGGCTTGATGCAAAAACATGCATAGCACGAAAAAATTTCAAGTTAACTTTTGAAATTTATATTGTTGGTAATAAACTGTTCTTCGACTTACCATTCAAAATTAGTCACGCCTCGCCACTGCTACATACTAGTAGATATTATAAAAGATGTAGATATGTAAGTACATACTTTGTATATGATATAAGTATTTTAACATATCAATTCAGCCAAAACTTGATCAATCAGATTATTTATTTGACACAATTTTAATGAAAACTCAGATTCTCTGAATTTAGGTGTTCATATATTAGGATTTATGTTAGTAACTATTCAAACGTGTTTTGTGGTAGTTGTCAATCAAACTTAAATACCAATTTTTTCTATCTAAATTATCCTGAATATGGGAATCTGAAAGTGAGAAACATTATGAATACAAGAGTGTTTTAATGTTCGGGCAACATATAATCGGATATCAACTTCAATCCCCTTATGCGATGCTTATATAAATTCGTACTCAAAGGATTTGAATTTTCTGTTCAGTGTCCGTGTCCATGCCCGTCCGTTCCATCACTCTAAATTTGTCTGATGCAGTTGATAAAGTGAATTTTATATTAATTTCCAAAGCTGCTGATTTCGGCGGAATCCATTGAAGATAGCAGAATAAACTAGGGTAAAAAAGGTACTTAGGTATGGAATATCCGTCAATCAACAGTTAAGATAATCATACATGCACCTTTTATAGTTTAAAACGAAAAAATGATGGATTTTTCTTAAAGAACCCTACAACTGTATTCCATTTTGCTCCCCTTTAAATTTGAAGAACTTTTTAGGAAGTGTCAAGGGCGTTTAAATGAAAATCTCCAACAAAGTTCAGCATTATAGGAATTTTTTTAAAGCAAGGCTATTTTTCTTGGCTAATATAGCTTTACAAATGAAATTGCTTCATAGTTTATGACAATGACTGTACAAGTTATTGTTTAGCTGTATGTACTGTACAAAGGTATACTTTACCCAATCTCTTTAGTGAATTTAATTAACTCCTCTGTCTACATCTTGTACAGGAAATTACATACATCACTCGTGCATATACATATATACATACATATATAGGAATAAATGACGGAAGCTATGAAACTTAATTAAGGGAATTCTCATGTTACACAAAGGATTCTTGATAGGCTGAATGAAAACGGTTGGAAAATTAATTTGTTTTACTTCATTTACACTCTAAGTTATTGTTATAGGCCCGAGTCAACGAATTTTAAAATTTTGATATTCCTCAATGGTTGGAGAGGTCTCTAGAATCTGAGTCCACCGTTTTTAAATAGTTTTGTAAGCGTCCCTTTGCTTAAACGCAGTGGCGTGTTTAGGCATGGGTCCGGTGGCCAAGGCCCAGGGCCCCGCAGTTATTTGGCCCCCAAATCCACCAACTCAAAATAAATATATATATAATAAATCTATACAAGAATTATATAGAAAATGAAATAAGGTTAGTAGACAGTAACAGAAAAACAAGCTTCATTTTACTCTCCGTTCCGTTGAAATTCTCCTCCTCAACATCTTAAAATTCTGGCAACATGAATCTTTAATCATACACCTGCACACGCTGTCAACGTTATAGGCTTTTCACACCAAACCCAAAACCGGGTTTTCGGCAAAAAGTTTTCGAAAACCCGAAAATCGTTCACACCGAACATTTACACGTTTTCATTTGACATTTAAATTTGTTTGACACCGGCTGTCAAATTTTGTATTGATTGAAAAAATTGATGAAAAAACTTGTGAATAAAAAGTTTTGTTTTTCTCAAATTATTTGTGAAAATAAAATGAATTCTAACCAATTGAAAATGATTTTAATACATAAAAAGAAAGTTGAACAAAATATGAAGATTTTGTTAAACTTTTTTTCATTATCTCAAGCCTCTATCATTAAAAAAAGCGTCGTTTTCTTTTGCAAATCCTGGAACTTCAAAGAAAAAATAAAGCTTTCATTGATACAATTGAAAATCGTTACCGACAAAGAAATATGGGGACAAAGGGTAGCTTGTTATAACAATTCAATTAGTAGGAAGCTATGTATATATCTAAATATTTTATGCAGGTACGTACCAGCACTTTTTGGGAACGTGAAATGTTAGTAAACGATGATGAGTATTTCAAACAACATTTCAGAACGAGCCGCAGAACTTTCGATATAATCTGCAATGAACTAAAGGATCTGGAAATGCAAAATACAAACTTAAGCCTTATGTAGGTACTTATCAAGTTGATTTTTAGGAAGACAAAGATCTATACGAGCTCCAAAAGAACGAACATACATAAAACTCTAACACTAGCTCGTTTTGAAAGAAGAGTTTCAACTGAAGTTCAGGGGACGGGTGGAATGGGCTCACGACATGAACCAACAAGAACTACAAGCTCGCTTGGCTGCAGCTATCCTCTTTGTTCACTTCAACCGGTCAGAACAATTCACCAAAGAGAAGCTAATTGTGTAGAAAATATACGATCAAATCAATAAAAAACAAAACTGTAACAACAAAAATTAATTTTATTTAAAACATTTTCTTTTTTCTTGCACAACAAACTCAATCCAAAATACTGCTTATGACTATTGCTTCTGTTGGCCAAATGTGCCTTCAGAATCGCCATGTATTGTGGCCATCCAAGCAGCTTAGAAGCAGCTGAGAAGATTCTGAACGATTTCGTGTAGGTCCTTATGGCCGGACCAGAAAAGGTCAATTCCTAGTTCCAGATTCGTACCAAAATCACACTCGCCTGGCTTGTCAAAAGCACTGAGGATCTTCTTGATGTTGGCATCGCTGTCCATCAAGGGGCGATAGCCCACTGTTGTGGTTTTATTCACTGGAACAACGATTCCCACATTGTGGAATGTTTTTGCGCAAATTTTCCTAGCTCGCTGCGACTTAGCCTCCACCAAAGATTTTCTTTCATACTTATTCTCCTCCACAAATGAACTTATCGCCTTTCTCATATCTTATCTCCCAAACCCAACCCTTGTGATTGAACTGAGTTAACGGAAAGTCTTTCTCCAGGTAGTAAGCGAAAGCGTCGAACATATTTGTGGCGACGAGTTCGAAGACGCATCCCTTGGAAACGTCATTAAGAACTATGAGCAAGTCTTCCTCTACCTTGGGGTCGTCACGCCAGTAGCCATAGTGAATTCCGGTTTCTCGCTTAACAAAGAGCGTTTGAAAATCTGGAGGATCATAAAAGAACCACCAGTGCCGCAAATAGTCACCGGGGCTTTTATTCTCGTAGTTGGCAAATTTTCCATATTCTGTAAATAAAAAACAAAAAGCAATAATTCTTATTTTGTAAGGAAATTGTATAAATAATATTACTTACCACGACCAAATTTATTTCAAAATGAAATAATATTTGTTTTGACAGCAGCCATCAGCTGTTTTGTTTACATTAATTTGAGCGCTGAATGTTTCGAAAGGTTTGTTTGTTTAGTTCAACTTTGAATATTGCAACTAGTTTTCGAGAGGTTTTATATAAAACTTGTGGTTTACGAAAACTTGTAGTTTACCAAAAATGTATGGGAAAACTTGAGTTTTCGATGTAGGTTTTCGGCGAAAACCGATATTTTCGCGAAAACCGGGTTTTGGGTTTGGTGTGAAAAGCCTATTATTTTAACAACTCTGCTTTCGTTCTACTCTACAGTTCTGTACACATGTTGACTTTTCAACTCACTCTTTAAACAAACACAAAGTTGTCCCATGATGATTCTTTCATCGCAGATCATTTAAAAAAAATGTGGGAACTCAGGAAAGGTATACACTTCCTATTTATCAGCAAATATTTGCAACGAATTCATTGATATAATGGGAAAACAAGTCCTAATGAAAATTTTAGGTGAAATTAGATCGGCAAAATATTTTTCCCTAAGTGTTGACAGTACACTCGACCTTTCTCATATCGACCAGTTGACTTTTATAATTCGTTATGTTAAAAATTGTATTCCCATCGAAATGTTCTTAAAATGTATACCTATTCAAGAGCATAAATCTGAATATTTGGCTGACACAATCTTGACATTTCTGGAAAATCATGATATTTCAATAGAGGATTTTAGAGGACAAAGCTATGTCGGGAAAATATTCTGGTATGCAAGAAAGATTAAAGGAGATGTGCGAATTTGCTACCTTTGTACCTTGTGCAGCACATTCTCTTAACTTAGTAGGCCTTCATGCGGCTGGTTGTATGCAGGAGGCAACAAGTTTCTTTCAAGTGGTTCAAAAAATATACAACTTTTTTTCTGTTAAAAATAGTACGGAGTTCGCATGCCACTTATTTTGATGGTCCTGCACCATCCGTCCAGCTAATTGGGCAAGAAAAGATTAAAATATCAACTTTTTTTTCCAATTATTGACACTATTACGTTGCAATTAAAAATACGATCCAATTGTTATCAAGAAATGAATGCATTGTTTGGCTTCTTTGTCGATGCCAATATTTGACTTCAGTGGAGTTGCAAAATTCTTGCGAACAGTTTTCAAAAAACCATAGAGATGTTAATGCAGAAGAACTCGAGGTAGAATGCTTGCACCTCGTACAGTATTTAAAATAATTTAAAAAAGATGTAAATGAAGATCTTATTACAATATCAAAATTGTACAGTCTAATTACAGTGGATGAAATTGGGAACACATTTCCAAATGTAGAAACTGCCTGTAGAATTTTTTTATTTTTGGTGGTTTCAAACTGCATTGGACTTTGGAGAGCGTTCATTTTCAAAATTGAACGGATAAAAAATGAACTTCGAAGCACAATACTACATGATAGATTAAACAGTTTGTCAATTTTATCAATTGAAAATGAATTAGTGCAAAAAATTGAATTTGTTGACTTAATTCATGATTTTGCAACTGACAAAGTCAGAAAAGTATGCCTTCAATAATATTTTATTGCATACTTAAACTTACATATACATGCATACATACATATATCTAAAAAAAAAAAAATCAAAACAAATATAAAGAAATAAACTTACATACAATTTAAAAAAAATATAAAAACATTAGAAATCAACCAAAAAAAAAAACAATAAAAATTATCAAAAATCAACTATAAAAAATGTTCAACTATTGAAGGTAAATGAAAAAAAAATTATAAAAGTATAAATAAAAATATCTGTTTTATTTTTTTTAGTTCTTTTTAAAAAGTAAAAATATTAAAAAAAAAAACACAAATTAATTTTAAAATGATTTTTTTAACCTAAAGAATTAAAAAAATATATTATACCTACTTTTTTTGGCCCCCAAATCCTATTGGCCCCAAAGGCTCCCAAAAGTCTAAAGACGCCCCTGCTTAAACGTAATATCAGGTAAAGCTTTTTTGACTTACCATAGAAAGTTATTGTAATCGGTCAGGTTTATCGAATTGAACATTTTGACATTTGTCAACGTTTCAATGCCTACGTTCGTACTTTCGGGAAACCATTTTTCGTAATCCATATCTCAAGAACCCGTAGAGATATCGACTTCATATCAATGTTGTTGCATAGATAATAACATCAAAAGATGCAGAAAGGACTTAAAAAGAATAACGTTTTTGTCGTCTGGTAAAATTTTAAGAAACATCGTACGAACTTGCTTCTGTATCCAAAGAGTATGTTAAAAATATTTCCTATATTTTTAAATTCAAAAATTTAAATGCCATTTAATCTCTCAAAAAAAACCTTAATTTTTCAAAATTTTTATTTGAAAATCATTACAGTGGTTTTTTTCCAAATTAATTTTATACATATAAAAAGTTTTAGTTTTAGTTTATAAATAGGTATAAAGTTATTAAGTACGTCTTAAATTTCAAGTTAAAAAAAAAAATAACGACCCATTTTTGAGATATCGAATTTCGAAGAAAAAATGTTTAATATTTTTTTAAAAATCAAAAATAAAAAGAATGACAATTATGATCATTAAATATTATTGAGGCAGTATAAGAGCTTGTGTAGAAAAAAAGTTATTGTAATCGGTACATTAGTTTTTGAGAAAACATAAAAGCAAAAGAAAAGGGTTCTATGGAGGGCACCCTTCTTGAACAATACAAAACTATTTTTTTATATTAGCCGCGTTTTATTATCACCGTGATCTGATCCGGATCAGATCATGATAATAAAACAGAATTGGATCATCATATTTTTTTATTATTTAAAGTTTGGTAGCAGTGTCAAATTCGTTCTTTCAAAAGTGACATTTCGAAGCAAAAAAAAAACAAACACATACCAAAAATGGAAGCTCCACAACTTTTGAAAATGTTTCTGCAAATCACCATTGCACTCTCAAACTCAAGGCATCCAGGAACGCTCACATGTAGTACAGATTCTTTTTTACCTTTTAATAAATGTGACACTTAAATAATTTAATTTAGAGATTACTTACAATTTATTTGGACATATTTTCTCCCATTTGTGCTGCAGCTTTCACGATTTTATTTATATTTTTTGACATTTAAAGCAGGGTTGCCCAAAGAACATTTTGTTCAATGATTTTTTTTGTTCCTTTTTTTGGGGGGAAAATAATACCCATTAATTATGTCAAATATACATTTTTTTGGACTTAATTATTTTAATTTCACCAATTATTATCTAGTTTTGTTAAAATATCTAATTATTTCATGGATTATATACCAACTAAATAAATATAAAGCTTCTCGCTTTCTATTTAAAAAAATTTGTATTTCAGTCAAATGGAAATGTTTATATGGCAATACAGGTTTTATTTAATTTGTTTGCAATGATACCAACATTTACATGTGAAATTATAATGATAAAGCGCTCCTTGTTGTGAAAAAAAAGAATTAAATTTTGGATCTCAAATTGAGATCCAAACACAAAGTTAGGATCTTGTTTGTTGTTCTAATGCATGTAAATCCAAGATCCGGATCAGATCATGGTGATAATAAAACGCGGCTAGCCAAATTAAAAAAAAAAAAACTTATGAAAATTAAAACAAATCTATCATTAATTTTTGGCCAACAAATTAATGTGGAGAATACTTTTATTTTTAGTTATAAAACAAAATAAAAAAACGACTAACGCGAATCGGCTCAAAATCTTAATTTCCAAATTTAAAGTTAATCGACCCAATGTTTTGGGCTGTAGGGGCCAGGACAAACAGACAGACGGACGAAATCGGGGGACCCACTTTTTTCGACTTCTCTACCATCGTAATGTCTTGTTTAAATAAAATCTCGAGTTCGAAATTTTTACGAATGCAAAACATGTCATATATATACTATTATATAAAAGCGAAACCAATTTAAAGTTTGTAACGCACGATCTCAGAAAGTAGTCAACCCATTTATTTGAAATATATTTTATTATTTTCTATATTGTTATGAGAGTGTTTATGGCTTTAATTTTGTTTCATTAATTATTTGTCAAACTTAAATATTATTAATTTTACATTTTGTGTCCATTTTTTTTCATTAGTTGACTTATACAACCACTCATATCTTAAAACCTATAATCGACAAAGATTAGCATTGCTTCATAAAGTCAATATTGTTGCGCAAATTTTAAGCCTAAAATCACTTCTAAGTTAAACATACAACCTGAGAAACAAATAAAAACAAATTATAAAATTATAAACTGTTTGCATTTATTTTATCCAGGAAATTAGATTCCATCACAATCGCGAGGTCGCTGCTTTGTTTCATTTCATTATCATTCCAACATTTTTAATTTTCTTTTCTTCCCATGCTCTTTCTCTCTTAATATGTGTTCCATTTAATAGTTACGTTTTTTTCTTACCTTTACCTACCTACCTACTTATTCAGTTTTTCTGTATTGTATAGTATAGTTCATCAACTAACCTACACACACACATTATTTTTTTGTTTCTCTAATTCTATCGTCACATCGCTGAGCAGTGTGGGCTCTTTTTTTTTTAGTTACTATGGACATTTAATAAAAATAAATAAACAGTGCCGTGCACATGAAATGCCGATTTATCTAAAGAAAAATTAGATCTTTTTTATTTTTCTGTTTCGAGCAAGTGAATAGATTATAATTCTTCCAATTTAAAAATAAAAAAAGTTCTATTATAATAGCTTGACTTACCAATTTTGTATCACTTCCTCAAACAATAAAACTGAAATTAAGTTAAAATTTTCTTTACAAATAACTCGAAGAAGGTACTTACAATGACGTCGATAAAAAGAGCACACAAATGTGGGTAGGTTAAGTCAGTTGCACTGCACTGAACATGAGCAGATGAATAAAAAAATGTGTCTATGGATATTTACACACGCATACCTATAGATGTATGAGAACATTAAAAACACAAATTTGTTTTTTTTTACCGCAAACTATATTTTTCGGTTGCAAAAACACGTTTCTAGGTATGAATAAAAGAAAGAAAAGAAGAAAATAGACAAAAATTTAATACTAATATTCAAAAAGTGTTCGTGGTTATAATTTGCGAAGCAACGCGAGCACGGGTCGGCTAGTATTTTATATGTCGCAAGTAAAAAAAAATACTACCAAAAGTTGGTATAAACTGATTTTGGACTCGAATATCTTGGCAACAATTAAAGATATTGCTTTTAAACTAATTTAATCTCATAAAGTATATTGTTATTAACTTTAAAATAAAATTTTAGAAAAATCAAACAGTCAGATTTGTATATAAAAAAAGAGGCTACCCACACTTAAGAAGATCGGGGAACAGACCATCATCAAGTCAAGATCATTAAAGAACGTGCAGTGCTTCAAATGCAAACAATGGGGCCACTATGCGAATGTTTGCCATCAGAGTAACAACAATAAAAGTACTAACAACAATAACAAAAATAGAATAAGTAGTTTGACTGTACATAATAATAGTACAAAATATGATGCATGTGAAAATTTATCATTGTCAAATTTGAGGTTAGGTAATATATCGTCCATGTTGGGTAAAACTGATGCTGTTGTTGTAAGTGTTGCGATTAATGATGAGTATGTTGATATGGAGGTTGATTCGGGTGCCTGTTTTTCGATTATTTCTAAAAACCAATACAGAAAATTGTTTTCTGGCTGCAATCTGCAAAGTTTTGGCAAAAATTTAACTGTAGTTACAGGTGAAAAGGTTAATGTGCTAGGAAAAATAATTGTGAATGTGAATGGATTGTTAAAAGAAGACAGAAACATTCGGTACAGTTTGGAGCTGGTGGTGGTAGAGAGAAGTGACGGTAATGACTTCTTGGGTTTAATGGGAAGAAATTGGTTAAATGTGTTGTATAAAGATTGGAGAAATTTGTTTTTGGTTAATAGGCTAGACTCGGGTAAATCGGTGGTGGACGAGATTTGCAATAAATATCCAGAGGTTTTTGATGAAAAATATCATGATCCTATATTAGAGAGTTTTCGGTTGATATTATTTTAGCGGAGGATGCCAATCCAATTTTCCACAAGGCGTACACCGTTCCATACGGTCTTAGAGATGCGGTTAGCAAGGAACTTGATAGGCTTATTGAGTTTGGCATTTTACAGCCAGTTAAGTTTTGTGATTGGGCTTCGCCATTTGTAATTGCGACTAAGAAAAATGGGTCGGTACGATTGTGTTTAGATGGCAAGGCAACAATTAATAAATATATAAAGACAAGCCATTACAGTCTTCCTCTAGTAGAAGATATCTTATCTTGTTTTGCTGGTTGCAAATATTTTTGTTTGCTAGATCTCTATGGAGCCTTTCAACAGGTAAAGGTAGCCAGTTCTTCTCAAAAATTTTTAACAATTAATACCGACCGTGGTTTATTTAGCTTTACCCGTTTGCCGTTTGGAATTAAGTCAGCACCATCTGATTTTCAATGTGTAATAGATCAAATTGTGCAAAATTTAAATCTAGTAAAAGCGTATATAGACGATATTATCGTGGGCGGTATTACTTGGGAAGAATGTAGCGATAATCTTAACGCTACCCTTGTGAAACTCCAAGAGTTTAATGGTAAGGTACGTTTTGAAAAATGCAAATTCTTCGAAACTCAAGTGGAATACTTGGGTTATATTATCAATGAAGATGGTACAAAACCAAAACAAGATAAGATGAGAGCGATTGCAGATGCACCATCGACAACAGATGTTACATCTCTTAAGTCATTATATTGGCTTACTGAACTTTTATGGTTCCTTTATAAGAAACTTATCAAGCCGTCTTGCACCACTTTATAACTTGCTTAGAAAAGGTAATGCTTTTATTTGGACAAGTGGACATGAAAAAGTTTTCCAAGCTAGTAAGAGCTGGCTTGATGAGTGTCACCTGTTAGTTCACTATGATCAAAACAAACCTCTGGGCGTTGTTTGCGATGTAAGTGCATATGGAGTAGGTGGTGTAATGTTCGATATAGAAGAAAATGGAGATGAGCGGCCAATTAAGTTTGTTTCAAGTACTCTTTCTGAAACTGAAAGAATTTTTAGCGATCATAAACCCTTAGAGATTATCTTTGGGAACAAAAAAATAAATAAGATCACGGCACATCGGTTGCAAAGATGGGCTATCATTCTTGCTCAATATGACTATGAGATTAAATACCGAAAGGCTTCCATGATGGGCAATGCTGACGAAATTGTCAAGATTGCCGTTAAATGAGACAACGAAAGTTGTGGACTGCATGATCAATTTTTTTAATATAACGGGTGATTTACCACTAAAAATCGATGTCATAACTAGCGAGACTGAAAAAGACTTAGTACTTAAAAAACACAAAGGTTATATAGAGAGCTCTTGGCCTTCTAAAATTGATGATCCGATTTTGCTTAGGCTAAGTAAAGAAAAGTTTGAGCTCAGTATAAATAGTGGTTGTATTTTGTTTGGACAGCGTGTTATTATACCCGCAGTGCTCAAAGAAAGTTTGTTAAAAATCCTTCATACTGGACATATTGGAATAGTACGGATGAAGTCTGTTGCTAGAGGTTCGGTATGGTGGCTCAATATGGATCGTGATATTGAGTATTATGCTAAATCTTGCGACATTTGTCAACAGTGTTCCAGTAAGTCCAGCGGTGTCGAATTAGTATCCTGGTGTCCAACAACACACCCTTTCGAACGTGTTCATGTAGATTTTTTGAAATTTAAAGGAGAATGTTTGTTTTTAGTCGTCGATGATTATTCCAAATGGTTGGAAGTTTTTATTATGAAACAAACAAATTCTCTAGATGTTATTAAAGTTTTTAGACGAATTTTTAGTATTTTTGGGGTTCCAGTTGAAGTCATTTTGGATAATGGTCCTCCGTTCACCTCAAAAGAACTTTTAAAATTTTATGAAGCAAATAATATAAAGTACAACACTTCTCCATATTACCATCCAGCTTCAAATGGTTTGGCAGAAAAACATTCACAAAGTACTTCGTTACAATTTAAAATTGAATTTTTTTTATTTCAATATCGTAATAATCCCAGCACAGTCACTAATTTATCACCCAGTCAAGTTATTTTTAAGTACCTATAAACCGCGAACCTTAATTGATTTTATTTTGCCGACAGTTAAAAATAAAAGTACTGAAAATATTAATTTAAAGCCAAAACAAAAACCAACTATTATTCAAAAGAATGAAAAAGATAAGGTAGTAGAAGTTTGGTATAGGTCTTATCAAAATAATTTTGTAAGTTGGGTTGCAGCAACAGTTGTTAAACAGCTTTCGAAAACTGTTTATGAGATTAAGGTGAATGGGTCACATAAAAAGGCTCACGGTGATCAGTTACGTGAAAGAGTAAAGAGAAGAGTAACTTTTGATTCATCTAAAGTCCCTTGCAAAGAATCCTTAAAAAATAAACCGGCATTTCACAAACAAGAATCCAAAAGCGATGATGAAAATTGTGATTCAGAATCAAGCATAACAAATGAGACACATAGTGATTTTGAAGCTTCAACTAGTGCTCCAGTTCAATATACTCGCAGAAGATCGAACAGTTTACCAATGAGGCGATCTAAGCGCATTCAAGATTTGCAAAATTTTAAGATAAATAATGAATACAAAAATGTATCAAACAAACAAAAGCAAAAGAAACGTAAATAAGAAAATTAAATAATTATAAAATTTGAATATCTATTATTAAAAAAAAAAAAAATGTGAATATTTCGTAATTTGGAATTAAACTATAATTGTTAAAAACAAATAAAATTTAAACCAAATAATGAATTCAAGCAAAAAAAAAGTAAATATGTAATTATATTTTAGTTAACGTTCACATATGAATCTGTATATACCGGTATATCAATTTATGTATTACAAATAAAATTGTAATTATATTTATAAACTATATTAAAAAAAAAAAACAAAAAAAAAAACAAAATTTACAAAGGAGGGAATGTTATGTATTGAATTTCTCTCTCTCCTTGCTCTCATACTAATAACTCATACTAACACCTTACTAACACCTTATTTATATCATAAGTAACACAATCTCGAATTAACCCTTAAAGAATAAAGACATAAAAACCAAGCTACAATTTTTCATTCCCAAAACATATTATTTACAACATGTTTATAACAATATTTTGTGTGAGATTTGATTTGAAGTCAATATTTTTCTTTGTTCTCTTAAGACTTAAGTCGAAAACCATTTCTTTTCAATTTTGTGTTGTATTTGTAGGTTTTCGTGTTTTGTTAAAAAAGTTGTCAGTTGAATTCCTCTTAAAAATTACCAAGAATATCTTGCATATGATGGAAAAGTTTGATTTTATAATCTATTTTTGGTAACGAGATTTTTAGTCGAAAACCAATTTCTACCAATTTTAGTAGCATTTTGAAGTCAATACCTTCATTTATTCAGGAGATATCGAGAATCGAACATCAATTTTTACCAATTTTGAGTACTATTTTTGGATTTTTATTTTATCTGTCGCATTTTTATAAAACATGTTACTCAATATCGAACACAATATTTTCTATAAGATGAAATTAGATTGAAGCCAATATCTTAATTTTTTGAAAAGATATTTGATCGAAGAGCATTTTGCCAACTCGAATTTTCTCAAAATTGTACTGAATGTTGAAGCAATATTTTTAATACGATGAAATTAGTTTAAAACCAATATCTATAATTTTGAAAAAGATACTTAAGTCAAAAATCAATTTTTACCAACTATCATTAATGTTTTTTTTAGGTTTTTAGTTTTTGTAAAAAAAAAAACTGTCAATTCAAATTTTCTCAAAATTTGACCAGATGTCAAAAACGTTATTCTTCGTAGCATACAATTATTTTAGAAATAAAATACAATTTTTTAGTAAAATATTCGAGGTGGCAATTATTTATTTTTTTTTTTCAGTTTTTTTGATTTACAAAAAAATAATTATCTGTTTAACAAAATGTATTTTAAGTCGATATCTCTACTGGCTACGAAAATAGCTTCCCGAACGTACACAAATGTCAAAATTTTCAATTCGAAAAATCGGACCGATTACAATAACTTCCTATGGGAAGTTAATAAGAATCTAAAAAAAAATACTACGCAAAATTGATAAAAACTGATGTTCGATTTGAATATTTCAAGAATAGATGAAAGTACCCGTATTTACTCCAAAATCATTTCATTCTATATGTTAAATTTTGTTATTACCGTAAAAACAAATCCAATCTCTATTTTTCCAAATAAACTTTCAAAAAATGCTGCTAAAACTGATAAAAATCCGTTTTCGACAACGTTTTTGAGGACAAAGGAAGATATTGACTTGAAATTTCATATCTTACACATTTTGTATAAATATTTTGTTAAAATCTTAGACAAATTGACTGAAGGATACGATTGGAAAGTTATCAGTGTGAATTTAAAAACAGCCAAAATATCTAACCAGTGATTAGGTCGAACGTCAAATTTGACATTCCAGAACTTTTATACTTTTACATCACTACAGCATGTCTAAAAACAAACAGAACCATACAAAGCACACTTAGCTTAGCACACAATTAAGATGTAGTGCAACTTCTTAAAGTAACTTATAGAAGATATTGAAACTTGAAAAATTGTGGCCATGTAAATTTTGTCTAACATTCAAATTCATACCCAACCACATTTCTTGGTTACACATATGTATAATCAACACACAGCTATACCTACATTTCTCTTCGTCTGGCTAAAATTTGTTATTCAAATCCATAGCGCTTTCGTATAAAAGGCATTCGTTTATATGAAAATGTTCTCCTGCTGTATAATACATACATATGTTATCATATCAATGTAACCTTAAAGTATCCCACAAAATGGTTCGTTTATTTAAATTACTTTGTGTGTAGCACTCGATTGTTTGTTGTGGCTTCACAGTCTCACTACACAATTTTACCCAATTACAAAGGCGCATATAAAAAGTTATACATTGAAAACTTTATACACACAAATAGGTCTCATCGACTTGCTCGTTTGAAAAATTCAAATTTTTTTTTCAGATTATCTCTTACAAAGTATTTGGAAACTTTCGAATACAACTACGCCATTACTAAGAATGGAACGATACGTGCTTCGACAACGTAATGAAATTAATAATATATATAATAATAAATAAAAAGCTTTTGCAAAAATCGTGAAAATGTTGGCTTCGTACCGAATTATCTCTTAAATTGATGATTACAATTTGTCACCGGGATTTTGTCGTTTAACACCTTAGGATTTTTTAGACAAAGTGAAAAATGAGGTTCATGTGAATGCTCCACAATCGTTTCAATAGCTTTAAGATAAAATTCGTGAAGTTATCAAATTTGTCATAGCAAATTTCATGAAAGGATATGGCTTTGCTGCAGTAACCTAAGCGGCCATTGTTAATGACATAAATGTCTGATAACAATGAAATAAACATCTATTGATTTTTCTTAATAATATAATTTTTTTCAATTTAAAAATGTAACCTCTTATTGTTAAGCCATTACTTTATTAAAATAAAAAAATTGTTCTTCATTACCTATGAGTAACTACTTTTGAGTTATTTTTAATATTTTTAAATGTCATTTAAGTTTCTTAAGAAGGTATACTTTCTGTTAAATTTTGTATCCTGAAATTGTTTTTTTTTCGATTTATTTTAAATTGTCTCAGAAGGTCTATTTAAAGTTCTTAATTAATTAAAAAAAAAAATACCTACAAACAAACAGTGTTGATTTTTTAAACAGGATGATGAAGTTTCTCTTTAAAACCTCGTTTTTCACTAATCATATCAAGCTCAATTTTTTTTGCAAATACAAAATAATCCCTGTAAAAACAAGCAAGTTTACCTGTAGAAAGAACTTCAAGGTATTTTGCAGAGATACACTTATAAATGGTGACAAAGAAGCTTCAAGCTGTTACGCATCCTTATACATATCTATCTAAAAGAATAAAAGAAAGGCATATAATTTGATCTCTCTGTACTACCTTTTTTAATGTAGGTTCTATGAAGCTGTAACAAAAATATTTTTTTTAAATCCTTATCAAAAAAAAAAACAAAACAAAAACTTTACACTTAAAAGGATTAAAGTGACAACATAAAAAAAATAAAATTCTTCCATTTGGTGTTTGTGGTTTGCAGCAGAAAAACATACATACATACATACATATACACAATACACACCTTAACAACATCAAGAACGTTTCTTGCACGTCGGATTAAAATTTCTTGTTAGAAAACATTTGATAACTTTTTTTGTTTATTGCTTCAACCATTCACAACTTATAAATACACTACAAATCGATTGATTAGAGATTATAAATATGGACTTTTGTTTTTTATGAAGCTTTTTATTATTCAAAAGATTTTCTTCATATTACATTTAAAATTAAATTCAGTTGCCAAAAAATAAAATATATCCTAAATCAAAGTACGAACAACCAATTATTAGTCTAACCTTTAGGGATAACTTAAAACTTTATATATTATAACTAGGACAAACCCAATTACAATTTGAAATAATATTTAATTAATAAGTGCACTTTTTCAATAACAATTACAAGAAATTGAAATGTATGTTTTTTTTTAATGACAATTACGAGTAATTAAAATTTAAATTTTTTCAATTGATTATACAAAAGTTGGATAACTTTTGAGGATATTTTGTTTACGATAGTTATTAAATCAAACTTCTACAAAGTCGGGTGTATATGATGGCTAATCTTATTAAATATTGTTCCAAATCACTTTAAAGTTACTTTTTTGAGTTCATTTCAGCATTTGACTGCCAGGGGACTGACGAGGTAATATAGTACTGATAAAATTAACAGTTTTGAAAGCATTATAATGAAATTTATTGAAAATTAGTAAAAATCTCTTAGGATTTAATAATGGCAAATGTCTTTTAAAAGTATTAAAACCATTTAGTAACAATTAAAAGTAATTATTAATGTGTAAAACGTTATTCACTTATCTTTTACTACGTTCACATAGTTTTACTAAGTATTTCTAAGTAACCAAAAAACAATATAAACATAATCTTACAATATTTATCTTAAAAGTACTAATGATCATGATATGAAGAACAATAACAATATAATACTACGAAAGTTAACTATCCCAGTCTTCATAACCGCCCCTTAACATTTTTATATTAGAATGTTATAATACTTAAGTTTTATATTTTGAGGTATAACTTTACTTAACAAAAGGTTTTTTTCTAATAAATCAAGTAAATATAATAAGCTATGCCTTGAAAGGATCTAAAGAGATAGTAATACTTTAGATAAAATAGGATCATTTTATCCACAAAAAAACGTAGTGCAAAAATATAGAACTAACTAGCTGATCCGACAAACGTTGCTTTGTCATATAAATAATTTCTAGAGAATATTTTTATAGAAATAAATAACTTATTGTAAGTGTGTAAGGATGTGGTATATAAGTGGGAGAGGTATGTAAACGGTGACAAATTAACAAATCACCAAAAAATGTTTTTTAATTTATTAAAATTAATTCCTTAAAATTATATATGTACATATCGCTAATTATGACTATACTACAAAAAAAACAATATCAATCCCTCAATGCAACAGAGTGTATACAATATTTTTTGTGATCCCATCTTTCGCCAATACTAACAAACTGGATAGTTTGCCCACTCGAGAGCACACCACGTATAATTGTCCGTGTGAAAAACATGAAGTGTTCAAATCAAAGCCGCAGACAGACATCGTTTGGCCTTGAGATTTATTGATAGTCATTGAAAATGCCTTCTACTCTGAACGTCGAACTTGTCGAGTTGTAGAAGCTGAGTAAGGTCAATGATTCTCGAGAATTTTCTCCAGATGAGTCCTGATACCAAAGGACGTTCTTATCCCTCTACCTTCCAAGAATCATCATCCAGTCCCACATAAACAAGGCATACCAGCCTACGTTTATGTCACCAACTCCCTTCCCACCTCCCACGTTGTAATGGCGAAAAAGCTAGACAGCGCTCCTATCTCCTATGCTCCTTCTCACTCTAGGTAACCTAGCTGAATTGCTGTTACCGAATCCCAATCTTTTCCTTACATATCAGAATAATGAATTAACATCAACTGACTCCTCACCCTATCTCTTCCTCCCCTACCACCTCTCATCTTATTGGGCTGGATCTAAGGTGTTAAACGACCCGTGCCGATGATCAGCCTGGTTGGGGGCCCAATTCAAAAATAGCCCAGTCTCTAACGGAGTATCCGGATACCTGGCGACCTCCGGATTAACTAGCCTTATCTGTACATGCGAATCTCTGTGCAGATGGACCTCTTTTCTTCGCAATCTCGTGGGACCAAATATGAATAAAACAAAAAACAAAAATGAAAATAAGGATGAGACCGGTATCTCTTCATGACCGGGCGGCAGTTTGGCGTCAAAGCCTGTTGCCGTATCTCTTGCGGCCAACACAGAGAAGGGAGTAGTGGCTAACCATGGACCCTCCTCTGCAGTTGGTAGCAACGAGATTATGAAGGTAGCGATACCTAATTTCAAAAGTGGCAGGGTTGTGAAAAATGGCCCTACCACTACTAATGAGAGTACATCCAGAAATGGAAAGGGAAACTCTCAAAAAGCCAAAATAGACAAAGGCGGCAAGCGGCGAAAATCCTAAAGGCCTCTGGTGCATCATCGGGGGCTGATAGGACACCGCAGCAAACCGCTAGCGTCGAATGGGCTAAAAGCATACTTGCTACAACAAAGACCAGTAAGGACTGTACGTCTAAACGAGAAAGGTCTCTTGAGGGGGCCGCGGCCGTACCGACACCAAAACGGCCTCGGGTGCACAACACCAGCACTCTCCTCAATCCCATCAAGAAAGCCAGTTTCAGTGACGTCGCGAAGGGCAAAGTCGTGGTTGCGGTCATTGACAGGAGCGATGATGATAGCACATTATCGGCTGATCGTTGGCAGTTGGTCAAGGTTAAGCTCTCGGGTGGCTTTTTAAGCATTTTGAGGGAGCTTCCAGGACCACTTCCTTCCATAAGCGATGGAGGTTGGCATCAAGGCCATGCCAAACTCATGGTTTGTTACGACCAGAGGTCTTGTGACTTGTACAAGCTCGCTGTCAGCCGGTTAGGTGAAGTTTGGCCAGGTGCGAAGCTCGAGGTTGTCGCTAAGGAAGACATTCCTAGCAGACCTAGAGCCCGCATTTGGATTCCAATCGAACCTGCTGGTATCGAGGACATTCTCGAGATGATCAGAGTTTGTAACCCGTCCCTTCCGACTCATAACTGGAAGATAGCCAAGCTAGAGGAGGTGAAGAATCTTTATAGGAGTGACATTTTGGTACTCAATAAAGAATCCTTGGCTCATCTAGCCTTAAACGAGGGATCGATAAACTATGGCTTCGAAACCATTAAAATTCGAATCAATAAAAAAGATAAGGTTAACGCGGAAAGCGGGCCTCCAAAAACAACCGAAGGTGAACTAGCGATTAGTGGGGATGGGACATCGTCTTCTCTCCTAACAGAGGGTGACGATGCACCCATGCCCTCTCCAATAGCGACTCCACCCTCTACAAAAGTCGTGGACAGTCCATCCTTAATGGAGACTTAGGACGACCTCAACATGATCCTGTTGAGCGAGGACGAACTCTTGGGTTCATCCTCAGACTCAGAGGATCGGAACAAAACCGTGGTGGAGGTTGATCTGCCTAATTGTAGCCAAAATGCTGCAGTTAGTACAGATTAATCTCCAGCACTCCATAAAGGCCTCGGTCTCACTTCTTCTCCGGCTGGCAAGAAACGGGGAAGACATTGTCCTGATCCAAGAGCCATGGATTGTGGGATCCGTTGTTCGAGGACTCAGGACTCCTGGGTACTACACACTGTGTGTGACTGATAAAGGTGAACCTCGATCGTGCATACTAGTGAAACGTAGCATTAATGTATTTTTACTCCATCATTTCAGTGACAAAGATACCACCGTAGCTAGGCTGAAAACAACCAAAGGAAGTTTCTGGCTAGTGTCGGCGTATCTTGGCCATGACCACCTTGGCCCTCTCCCTGGAAAACCCCTGGAGAAAATCGTCACTGAGGCGGAAAGGCAAAGGATCCGCCTAATTATTGGGAGTGATGTTAACGCCCATCATACGGTATGGGGAAGTACCAATATCAACGACAGAGGTGAGTCTCTTTTTGATTATATTCTTGGTACTAACCTCTGAGTAAGTAATGTTGGAAATGAACCAACCTTCATAACTAAAACTCGACAAGAAGTCTTAGACATAACTCTTGTCTCAGATACTATACACCATATGATCTTGGACTGGAAAGTATCCAAAGAACACTCGTTCTCTGATCATAGATATATCCAGTTCAATATCAATCAATCAAATTATCGGAAAACTGATTGGGCTTCATACAGGAACTCATTACAGAGTTTACTAAAACCTGGACTATCTAGTCCTTCCTCTAACGCTAATGAACTTGACAACAAAGTCAATGACCTTACCTCAGCTATGAACAGATCGCTAGAACTTGCTTGTCCACTTATACACATAAGGGAAAAGAGGAAACCACAATGGTGGGCCTCAGAGCTTGACTCGCTCAGGAAAGAATGCAGGAAACTTTTCAACCGAGCCAAAGCCGCAAGACTAGCCTCTCACTGGGATTCTTACAAAGAATCCCTAAGAATTTACAAGAAGGCACTAAGGAAATCTAAACGATCTTCTTGGAGATCCTTCTGTGGCACGATAGAAGAAACTTCTGAAGCCTCTAGGTTACGGAAAATTCTTTCAACTAATCCAGCGATGCCAAGCTGCTTGAAAAATGCAGACGGCTCCTGGACAAATTCAAGTAATAAATCGCTGAACTTTCTACTGGATACTCATTTTCCTGGTAGTTCTCTTACAGAGACTTGCAACGGTTATATATGTACGTTCAAGTTCCAATACAACATATCCACAAGGTCTGATCACAAGGGACAAGCTACAATGGGCTCTCAACAGCTTCAAACCATTTAAATCTGCAGGACCAGACGGAATAATACCAGCCGAGCTACAAAAGACTTCTGACATAATTGCACCAATCCTTGAGGCAGTTTATACCAGATGTCTTTACCTGGTCCATGTTCCCTCGGCATGGCGAGAAGTTAAAGTTGTTTTTATACCCAAGGCAGGTAAATGCTCGCAAGTCAATCCTAAAGATCTAAGACCTATAAGTCTATCATCATTCCTTCTTAAGACCTTGGAAAGATTGATTGATATCCATTTAAGGGCAAGTATTGGTACAAGACTTCTGTCTTCGTCTCAACATACCTACTGTAAAGGTAAATCGGTGGAAACATCGTTACACACCTTAGTACTCACCGTCGAATATTACCTCCATCATAAAGAGTTCACTATGGTTGCTTTCCTTGACATCGAAGGTGCCTTTAACAACGTGGACACATCTGCAATCACATCTGTACTAACATCTCTAAATGTAGAGAGTTCGCTTCGGGAGTTAATTCATTTAATGCTTACTAGCAGAATAATTAACTCAAAGCTGGGCAACTCTTCTGGCAGACGATTCGTTAGTAGAGGGACACCGCAAGGTGGTGTTCTATCCCCTCTCCTCTGGAACCTAGTGGTAAATGAAATCCTAACTAGTCTGGATGCGGAGGGTTTCAAAGTGATAGCCTATGCGGACGACGTTGCTATAGCAGTTTCAGGAAAGCATCTCAACACGTTAAAAGATCTCTTACAAAATGCCTTAGACAGACTAATACTTTGGGCTGATCGGTGTGGACTGGGCGATAACCCACACAAAACTGATTTAGTCTTATTTTTGAGGAGATACAAAATTCCATTTGTCAACCCTCCCCATATTAAAGGAATCCAATTAAAATTCTCAGACGAGGCTAAATACCTGGGTCTTGACTTAGATAAAAAAAACTAAATTGGAGACGCAACGTACAGGAAAGAGTCAAAAAAGCTACTGTAGCTCTCTTTTCTTGCAAAAAAGCCATCGGTAATAAATGGGGCTTACAACCCAGAATCACGCATTGGCTATACACATCGGTAATCAGACCGATTTTAATGTACGGTGTGGCAGTATGGTGGACTGCTTTAGAGAAAGGTATAAACAGGGATAAGTTAAATAAAGTCCAACGTTCAGCTTGCCTATGTATAAGCGGATCGCTTCGCATGACCCCATCTGCGGCACTGGACACCTTACTCTACCTAACACCTCTTGACATATTTAGCAAACAAATAGCAGCAAGCTCTGCTATTCGCCTCAAAGCTTCGTCGCAGTGGACTAACAACAACATTGGCCACTCCGTAATTCTTAGGTATTTAGAATCAATTCCAAAGCACACAGACTACACCATCCCCCAACTGCAATTCGACTGAAATTTCCAGATTTCTATACCACCCAGATCTTTTTGGGAGGATAGGACATTCTTGGAGGATGAGTCAATCCATTTTTATACAGATGGGTCAAAAACAAAAGAAGGGGTTGGTGGAGGTGTGTACTCTGAACGACTGAAATTAAATCTCTCATTTCGCCTTCCCAATCATTGTAGCGTGTTCCAGGCGGAACTTTTGGCGATAAAAGAAGTCTTGTCCTGGCTTAAAGAAAACGTGATATCAACATCTGATATCCGTATTTTCTCAGACAGTCAGGCCGCTTTCAAATCTCTGGACTCTGTCTCTACAAACTCTCTAACAGTCTATAACTGTCGATCATCTCTAATGGAGATGGCACAACAGTTTAATATTCACCTTTGCTGGGTGCCGGGCCATAGAGACATTCCAGGTAACTGTAAGGCAGATGAACTCGCCAGGAACGGTACAGTACAGCCCATCCTACCACGTTTGGCACGTACTGGCATACCAATCTCTACTTGTAAACTTTTGCTAATGCAAGACGCTGTGAGGAGGGCAGGCACCAGGTGGAACAACATCACCATGTGTCAAGTCACAAAAAACATCTGGCCAACACTGGATTTAAAACGTTCAAGGTGCTTGCTCTCTCTAACAGATCGCATACTCGTATAAGCTCGATAATAGGTGTCATAACCGGACACTGTCTAATAGGAAAGCACGCCACGAGATTAGGCGTATTCTCAAATGACTTTTGCAGAAGCTGTATGGACGAGGAAGAGGAAGAAACAGTTCTTCATCTTCCCTGCACATGCCCTGCTCTGGCTCGAAAACGCAAGAATTACCTAAGAGAATTCTTCTTTAACGATCTAAACGATCTAAATCATATCAGCATAATCAGCCTCTCGCGTTTCGTAAGGGACTCAAACTGGTTCCATTGAGCTTAGGAGGAAGCCTCAAGATTCATGTGGTATCACAATGGGCCATTAAACTGGCCTAAGTATGTCCGTTGCCATCTTGGACAGCCACTATAACCTAACCTAACCTAACCATTGAAAATGCCAAACTAATTTGAAATTGAAGGCGTTTGAATTGAATTGGCGCATCTTTATAATCTGGGTATAATAGAGATTCGCGGTAATAATATATTTTCACCTCGGAATTTTCCATTTAGAATAATGGCTTCGATAATATTTTTCATCAATTTTTTAATTACAAATCGCGTGCCGTTGCACAACCGTGGTGTGTTCAAATTACGAAACAAAATTACCAACCTTCAGTTGTAAATTATGCGGTACCATGCCTGGTAAATCCAATGAGTTCAAAAACTTAGTTGGATAATTTACAGCTTCGGTAGCATCACAAACTGTATCCATAGATTTGTATGACACCAAGTCTCTTGGTAATAAATTTTGTATCTTGAGATTTAATTCGCTGACATCCACATTTTTTGCTGCTAAAATTGCTCTTTCTGCCAGCCACTCATGATTTGTACATATGTACATATATGTATTGTCTGTGTACATCGGGAAATATCTGGTCAATGAGAGCATCTTGTGAATCAATAATCGTGCAGAAATCGACCGTAATTTTATGCATCCAGTTTTATCTGTAGTAACTTTTCCCAAGCATTTGAACACGCATATTTACTTTGAGTTGTACTTTTTCAACATTACGCCACAGTGGCGATGATTTTAAGCACGCGTTGATCTCATCAGCGTACAAATAACGTTAAGTGTTTGTCTGAAATCACCTGAAAGGAATAACAGAGAGCCGCCAAATAATATGTCATTGTTTTGTATGTATATCTTTCAGTGTTCTGTTAAACGCCTCAAGCGAATGTTTGTGTGCCACAGTGCATTCATCCCAGATGATAATTTTACACTGTGGCAATGGATGATTGTCTTTTTTTATATTGCACACCGCATCTGGGATATTTTGAATATTTTGTGGCAGTTGAAAAACTGAATTAACCAATAAAGTTGCCGCATTGCCAAAAAATACAACAGCCAATGCGATACCATTATTTGAACGTATTTTAGCAAGAATTAGCGAAATAAGGAATGTTTTGCCAGTTCCACCTGGTGCATCCAAAAAAAGAATCCACCTTGTCCTGCCGAAACTGCGCGCATGATGTAGTCATAAATGGTTCTTTGTTCTTCATTCATTAGTGAGACATTGTGTGTGAGCAACAATCGCTGCCATTTCTACAGTATTGTATTGTAGTTCACGATTGAATTCAGTGTCTATCAAATCAGATGCATTTCGATTTGGTGAATGCATACCCATATGACTGAGTGGTAAGTTGCACCGTCTAAGATGTTGATGCAATTAAACCATAACACTTAGGAATATAAAAAATAGATAAAAACCTATTCTCAGATCTACCGAATGTATGTACAAAATTTCATTGAAATTGATTAAGCCGTTTCGGAGGAGTATGGCAACTAAACTGTGACAGAAGAATTTTATATATTAGATTATATTCATAGTTCCAAGCCAAATCATTCGGAGTGTTAAATTTGTACATACAACATTTTAAAATGTGTATAATCCCTTTTTGCACCCTATCCAAAACATGAAGACACCAAAAAAGAAGACACCCCATTTTCGGTTTAACACATAGCTTAATAAATTTTAAGGATAATTTGCGGACCACGACATATGATAGCTTTGCTTTGTTTAGATTTAACAGAAACATAATTAAATGCTAAGGCATTAATTAAATTTAATCTTTTTGTATAAGTATAAGTAACATTTTCGTAAGTTTCAGTTTCAGGTTGCGATATGCGAATAAGAAACGACCACACCATCTGTAGCTTTATCTGACAGAAAACAAAATGCAAAGAATGCATGTGTTGGTATATAAGTGTAATTACTCTAAATGTAAACTTTAAGAAAAGTTGATGTTAATCCCTTGCTCACAACGATTGTAGCAGTAGCTGTAGTTAAAGCATTCGCTTATTTTCAACTTTCCATTATTCTAAAAGCATTAAATCTTTTTGGATATAATCTTTAAAAAGCCATAATTTTACATAACTTACTTACTTACTTAAGTTGGCGCTACTAGTTTAGTGTCACTGTTTATACCGTACAGTTCGTCACTGTATCTTCTTCCCCACTCCCCAACTATGCAAACGGAAAATAGTTTCTCTTGGAGGTTAGGTTAGGTTAGGTTAGGTTATAAGGGGTGTGCACAGCATGAAGCTGTTGCGTACACGGGGGCCTACTGGTCCATTGTGATCCCCTGTAAAAAAGTAAAAGTTAGCATCGATGCTCCTCAATTTTGCCAATTAGCGTAGACTGGCTCCAGTGTGCTATCTATATCTAGATCATCCAGTTCTCCAACAAACCTGTTTCCGAAATGACGGAGTCGGCTGGTTTGGAGGTTCGGGCAGTCACAGAGCAGGTGTTTAATGGTTTCTATTTCCTCCTCATCCTGACAGCTCCTACAAAAATCGGGTGCAAATGCCCCTATTCTGTTAGCCATTGTGCCAATGGCGCAATGACCTGTTAGTACACCTATCAAGACTTTAATGTTCTTTTTACTCAGCGATAGAATATACCGAGTTTCCTTTTCATTTGTGTTAGCTGTTAGGCCATAAACTTCTAGAGATTGCGCAATCGTCCCTGGATTTCCAGGAGTTATTGATTTTCTCTTTTAGTTTAAGGTCTATCTTCCTCTTGAGTACCCCAATCGGGACGAATGGTCCCCTAACCGAATGGTCGCTACTACTTGTGTCTGATTCTGACCCTTTCCTGGCTAGTTCATCCACTATATCATTCCCTTCTATAATGCTATGTCCAGGAACCCAGCAGAGCTTTACCTGGTTAGTGTGGCAGATTTTATTTTATGTTTCTCTTGAAACATCCTACCACGATTTCATCTTGCCTTGACAAGGCTTAACCCTTTCGACCCTGTTGGGCCACATATGTCCCAGCGAAATTTCAAACTGCTCTGAAATTTAAAATACACTTCTGATTTGGGTGAAATATGTCCTAGTTCGTAGATTTACTATTTCTAACGGTTTTTTCATATTGGAGGTGCAGTTGTGGAAATGTTTGAGAATTCAGTCACGTTTCTTTGGTTACAGTTTTTGTATGTTACAACTGATTTTCGCGAAAAAAAAATAAAATTGAGTATTTCTAAATGTTATTTGTAAAAAAGTGAAAAAAAGTAATTTGATTTTTTGTGACTATAATAAAAATTATGTTTGTATAGATTTGTATTATATTACAAGTTTTTTCATCATTATTGTGAAATGGGTTATATATGTCCCGCTCGTATTTTTCCATCATACATATGTGGGACAAATATATCCCGTTAGTTATTTTGTAGCTAGTTTTCTAATGAATGTGTTTTCCGAAAAAATGATTTACAGCAAATGAAATGGCCAGAAGAGGTGCGTCAAATCAAGCTGTGTCTGACATAACGTTTTCCGCCATTTATAAACAAAATTAACTAATAAAAAACATTACCTAGAAAATAATTTTTCTAAATCTGGGTTTATAATAACCTAATGGGACAAATATGTCCCACTCAAAAAGCCGTGTGGGACATATGTCAGCCCACCCAGCGCCTACTATGGATATTTTTGGAACTTTTTTGTTGGAAGTATACTAAAATAAAATATTTTGATCGGTTCAACAAAAAATATTTCATGTTAGTTTAATAACAGCATTTTGGGTTGAAACTTGAAAGGGTTAAGTCATGTATGAGAACGGGAATGATGAGTGTCTTATATACAATGACTTTAGTTGCCCGAAACGAGACTCTACTACTAAATTGCTTTCTAAATTTCGTCAAGAACGTGCACACTGGTGAAACACTAGTGAAGACTGACAACAACACAATCATAATTTAAAGAAGGTATTAAAAAGAATTGAACTATTAAGTGGTACTCAGATTTCAAAAACCTGACTTGTTGGACAAATATTATAAAGCGAAAATCGACCTTTTTGAAAAGCATTGTTTGGTTTGTTATACAAATAACATAATTTGGTTGCCCTCAAAACGTTCTCATCCCTCCTAGGTTAGGTTAGGTTGGAGTGGCTGTCCAGATGTCATTGACTCACTTAGACCTCAAGGGTCCATTGTGATACCACTAATGAGGTTACTCATAGGAGAGTAATGAAAATTAAACAAACCATTTTGTGCTTTTAATAAATTTAGAGAGACACTTTGTGTCAATCGTTGCCAGTTCACTGGTATTGTCGAAGAAGGGATTACCGAGAAAGTTATTCCTTCTAATGGAGAGTGCTGGACATGTACATAGAAGGTGTTGGACTGTTTCCTCTTCCTCCTCGTCCATGCAGCTTCTACAGAAGTCATTTGTGTAGACCCCTAGCCTCAGAGCATGTCTTCCTATGAGGCAGTGTCCTGTTATTACTCCAATTGTAGAGCTTATATTTTGTCTGCTCAAGGATATCAAGCCTTTTGACCGATTTAAGTTTATGCTTGGCCATATTTGCTTGGTTGCTAGGCAGGTGGTACTCTGTGACCATCTAGCATTTGTTGCTTCTAGAGCATACTGCTTGAGAAGATATTTGCATGTAGCAAGTGGTGTTCCTATGTTATGTTTTTGTCTAACATTAGGCAGAAGTGTTCCGTTTTTGGCGAGCTCATCGGCTTTACAATTTCCCGGAATGTCTCTGTGGCCCGGCACCCAAATGAGGTGAATATTAAATTGTTCCGTCATCTCATTCAGAGATGATCGACAATCGTGGACTACTTGTGAGTTTGTGGAGACAGACGCGAGAGATTTAAGAGCGGCCTGGCTGTCCGAGAATATTCGTATATCCTTGCAGGATATAACGTTTTCTTTGAGCCAGGATAGTGCCTCTTTAATCGCCATTACTTCTGTCTGGAATACACTACATTGATTGGGAAGTCTGTATGATAGACTGAGATTCAGTTGTTCCGAATAGATACCACTTCCAACTCCGTAATCGGTCTTTGAACCGTCTGTATAGAAGTGTATCACATTGTCTTCCAGGGGTCTCTCTTCTTCCCAGGAGGATCTTGAAGGGATGGACACATGGAAGCTTTTACCGAATACCGTTTTAGGGGTGGTATAGTCTAAGCGATCTGGGATAGATCTAAAATTGTCTAGAATGGTAGTATGTCCAGTATTGTTACTGTTCCATTGAGAGGTGGCTCTAAGCCTCACACATGAGTTGGCTGCCACCATTTTGGAGAAGATGTTGTGGTTCCTCGAATTCAACTCTCGGAATTGCAATAAAAGAACCAACTTTTTACTTTTTTAAATATACAAAATTTTATTCAATAACTTAATTTAGGTAGGAGTAGTTTGTTGCACCAGCACAAATGGACGTTTTCTTAGCTGCTATATTCCTAGCACCTACTCGAGTGAAAGACACGATCAAAATGGACGAGAGAAAAGCGGAAATGCAAGATGTCTGCATTCCGTGTTTCTATGTCGTTTTCTTAGATTTGAGCTTTAGATTTTGCTAGATAACATTGAGCTTTAGATTTTGCTAGATAACATTGTAACGTTGAGCTTTAAGTGTGAATGCTTATTTAAGGTGTGTGCGCAGCGCATCCACTACAATGTCAAGAGGTGTTAGGTTTAAAATCACATCCAGGGCTGCGGTTGGTGTTGAGCGAAGTGCTCCTGTGATGCACATACCTGCTGACCGCTGGACTTTGATACTTATTTAGATTTACCATCTTGTCCAGTGCGGTCCACCATACGACAACTCCATAAATGAGTACCGGTCTAATTACCGAAGTGTAAAGCCAGTGGGTTATTTTTGGGGAGAAGCCCCATTTTGATCCTATGGCCCTTTTACAAGTAAAAAGCGCTACAGTAGTCTTTTTTACTCTTTCATCAATATTTGCCTTCCAATTTAGTTTTTTGTCTAAAATGAGGCCTAAATATTTAGCTTGGTCGGTGGGCTGATCTGAGGAATTTTGTACCTTCTCGAAAAGAGTACTAGTTCTGTTTTATGTGGATTGACGTCCAAGCCACATTGCTTAGCCCATTTTGTTAGCCTATTCAAAGCATTTTGTAGGAGTGCCGAGAGAACTTGGGAGTGTTTTCCAGATACAGATATTGCAACGTCGTCAGCATAGGCAATCACCCTGAAACCCTCTGCTTCCAATGATGTTAGAAGGTCGTTTACTACCATGTTCCATAAGAGAGGCGAAAGGACCCCACCTTGGGGGGTACCTCGATTCACCGATCTGGTGGTAGTAAAACTTCTCATGCTAGAAGTTATTGTCCTGCTTTTGAGCATGAGACTAATAAGATCTATGAGTGGTTTCTCTAATTGCAGCTTTTCCATTGCTGTCGTGATCGCCTGGTAACTGACGTTGTTGAAAGCTCCTTCAATATCTAGGAAAGCTACTAGGTTATATTCTTTGTATTCGAGGGAATATTCAATACTACGTACCAGCGAATGAAGTGCTGTTTCTACTGATTTCCCCTTAGAGTAAGCAAGTTGAGCTGTGGAAATGAGACATGGTTTTAAGTTATGTCTGATGTAAATTTCAATCAATCTTTCCAAGGTTTTAGGAAGGAAGGATGATAGGCTGATTGGTCGTAGATCTTTAGGGTTAACGTGGGAGGGTTTCCCTGCTTTGGGAATGAAGACTACTTTTGCCATTCTCCAGGCTTTGGGAATATATCTCAGCCTTAAACAGCTTGTCAGAATGATTTCCAATGGTGGAATGATCATGTCTGAGCATTTTTGTAGTTCGGCCGGAATGATTCCGTCTGGTCCTGGAGATTTATATGGATCAAAGCTATCTATGGCCCATTGCAGTTTTTCCCGCGTTATTAGATCAACTAAATCGCTTGTAGAAGCTTGAGACTCTGATGTTAAGTCGTTAAGTATGTTAGAGCTACCTGGAAAGTGGGTGTCTAATAATAGATTAAGAGATTCTTCATCTGTGATAGTCCATGTGCCTGCTTCTGTCTTTAAAGCACTGGGTATTGTTGGACTTTTTGAGAGAATTTTCCTGAGTCTTGAGGCTTCTGAAGTATTTTCTATTTTGCCACAGAAGTTTCTCCAAGAAGACCTCTTACTCTTCCTTAATTCTTTTTTATATTGCTTTAGAGCTTGTTTGTATAAGTCCCAGTCAGAAGGAGATCTAGTGTACTTAGATCTATTGAAGAGTTTGCGACAACTCTTTCTGAATGGTTCTAGTTCTTTACGCCACCAATGAGGTTTCTTTTTACCCTTTAAAATGGTTACAGGGCATGAAATTCTCATTGATTCATTGAAGGCTTCAGTGAGATGATTCACAGAAAGGTCTAGTTCATCTTTACTGGAGGAGCTTTTAAGGAGGTTGTAATCAAGTGATTGTGTTAGTACCTCCCTATATCGTTCCCAGTTTGTATTACGGTGATTGCGAAAACCCGTAGATATGTTTGTTACATCTCTGAGCTCAAACTGAATGTATTTGTGGTCAGAGAAGGAATTCTCTTTTGAGACATGCCAGTTTGAAATCAGATTGTGGATCGAGTCAGAGGTAAGTGTAATCTGTACTAATCGCAGCATTCCTACTATTAGTCAGATTAACCTCCACCACTGTTTTATCGGCGTTTTCATCGTCTGAGGAGGAGTGAAGTAGGTCTTCCTCACTCAGAGTGATGCCTAAGGTGGCGTCTTCAGTCTCCATGTCGGAGTTACTGTCGACTGTAGGTTTAGCCTCCACGTCGGATGGCTTGTTTGGGGGTGTGGAGGTCGATGGTTCCACTTGTGGTATTTCATCGACTTCCATTATTGGGGGTAGCGAAGCGTTTCCTTCCGCTGAATGGGCTTCTTTGGGGGCGTGTTGAGCGTATCTTCGTCTTTTTTATAGATGCGCAGCATGATTTCGTCGAAACCATACCTAATCACGCCTTTGGTCGTGGCCAGTGGAGCCAGTGATTCCCTATTGATCAACACGAGAGCTGACCTATAGTGACCCACTGTCTCCTTCTCAACCTTTGGGACTTTCCAGTCGTGCGTAGGCAGGTTTGGATTGCTGGTTTTGATCAATTTCATGATCATCTCTGGGCAGTTGTGTAGAGCCGGGACCATTATACGTGCTCTTGGCCGACAAGGAATATTCTCCCTTGCAACAACCTCGAGCTTGGCACCCGGCCAGACCTCTGGCAAGCCATTGACAGCAGCCCTGTATAGATCGAAAGATCTCTGATCACCACAGGCGATGAGTTTGATACGATTTTGGTACCATCCTGCATCGGCTGTGTCTGGGAGAGGTCCCGGATTCTCCTCGATGACACATAAAAATCTGAAACCGATGTGAGCCTTGACGTCTGCCCATTGATCATGAGAGATGTTACCATCCACATGACCCCTGTCAATGACCGCTGCTATGATCTTACCTTTTAGCGCGTCGCTAAAGGAAAGGTCCTTATTGAAGGCTGTTGTGCTGTTCGTATGCACCTTCTGCCTTTTTGGTTCAGGCTTGTCGCCCTCGAAAGACCTATTACGCTTTGACGTTGAGTGGCTGCAGGTCGGTTTGGGGTTATTGCTAAAAAATCCACTAGCCCACTCGAGTTTTCGCCTTTGCTCCGGGGTTCTTTCCGCCGCAGGTATGACACCGACTGCGGCTAGAATCCTCTCAGCATTGCGTTGGTCTCGTTTGGCCAGTGACTTCTTGGACTTCTTGCTGGCCGGCCCAGAGCTATGTCCGTGTGACACAGGTGTGGGTCCACCATCAGAATTCGTCGCAACCGATACCAATCAGGGTGTGCCCTCACCTTTTGAGTCAATTCCACATGTCGCAGATTTTGTCGCTCCGGATGGGGTGTCCCTTCTTAGGGTCGCTTGCGACGTCCTAGCAGGAGCGGGGAGGGGGTGGGGAGTGGAGTTGCCGCCCTTGGGATAGCCGAGCGTCACAGCTGCTCCACTGACGGGTAATTCCTTCAAGTATAGGTTGCGGTTAGCAGAGGGAGAAGGACTCCCGCTACTAGTAGCAACCACATGGTTGACAGCACGTTCACACCTCTGAGTAGGCTCGACAGCCTTTTCAGTGGATGTGACCGCATTGGCAGCCATGGCGCGATTTTTGTTGTTATTTTTATAATTTTTCTGTTTGACATTTTCATTTTTATTCCCACGAGTAAAGCGGAAAGACAGTCAGCCCCGGCAGAGCCGCTTGCCGGGGTAAGGCAGAAATATGACGGACCTTGCCACAGCATCCGAAAGAGCTCGTTAATGGCTGGTTTACGCTCAAGTACGCTCACACCACCACTGAAATTAGGAACCTCTAAACTATGATTGAATTGGGTTTCCGAACGTTGCACTTTTGAGGAGTTACAACAATTTGGCTACCCAACTCAACCTTAGCTAATCACCATCCTGCCAAAAACGCACAGGACTTCTGTGGTGATCATTGCCCGCCTGGCACCCACTTGAAGGGTTTAAATGAGGATTTTGCCAAGCCTCATCCCTCCTTATTCTTAAAGAATTATTTTCAAGAATAAATTAAACCCGTGACTATATGACATATGGCATACAGGAGTTGGCTTCTTTCAAAAATTGACTTTTTACCGACGCAGCTGTATGATTCATATTTTGACAAATTGTATTTTAAAATAAAATCTCGTCTTTTTTATTTGTTGACATAAATTCAGGTAGGTACCATTTTAACAATATGTAAACTTTAAACTTCTGAAAAAAGGAGACCCTCTAAACTGCACCAACTCGTCGCCCTAGTATTGAAGTGCCGTATACGCCATTTTTACATTTTTGGGAAATCGCTTTTGAATGTTTGGAAGTCTATTACGAAAAAACTAACCGCTGACATTTTTTGATTTTTTTATATGATATATAGTTGAGAATTCTCTT
The DNA here is from genome assembly GCA_920104205.1 of Eupeodes latifasciatus. Lineage (NCBI taxonomy): Eukaryota > Metazoa > Arthropoda > Insecta > Diptera > Syrphidae > Eupeodes > Eupeodes latifasciatus. The sequence continues at coordinate 133,488,277 of OV049926.1, read as the reverse complement.
TCATATACATGTTATTCATCATCTATTAGTCTTTTAGTTTTCAAAATATTTAAATTTTTGTCCAAAATGAGTTTGCCGTATACGCCATCAAAATCATAAATTCCTTTCCTCTTCATACACATACGTCAAAAAAAAAATAAGATTCAGTATTCTCACTTTCTAAATTCAAAATTGTTTTTTATAATAAAAGGCACAATTTAAAACAGAACATACATTTTATTTTAGAATTCATTTTTAACATACAATATAAAAATATATCACAATATTGTACATATGTAGGTACTTTTAAAAAGTACGTTACAGTTCATATACGAATAGAAAAATAAACTTAAAATTAGTGACTTCAACATTTTTGTACTTTGATTTCTTAAATATACGAGAAAAATGGTACTTTGCAATTATTGCAACTTAACAAAAAAAAAATGAAAATTCTTTAATAAATTAATAAATAAATTAATTATGTTTACATAGTTTAAATAAGGCTTCGTAGTATAATTTATCTTCCGAAGACATGAAAGGGAAGAGACTTTTTATATCTTCAAGTTTTTCTTTGGATATGTTTTTAGTTCTTTTCTGAATAACTTGTAAGTCCTGATCAAATAAATTTGTCGGTGTTCCCAAATTGGTTTTGGTCGCTTCTTTAATGATTGAGCAGATTTCGTATCTTAAATCCCTAGCATTTCTCTTGAATGAAACTTGAAAAAAATCTGGCTTTTCGTATTTAAAAGAGTTTGTTTTGGTGAAGGGTATAGATGCATAGTTCAAGTGGCCTGATTTTGCGGAATATGCTTTAAAATCATCATCTTGCATTTGAATTAATTTGAGAGATGTTTCTGGATAGTTCATGCTTTTAAGTTGTCGAAATAGTGACAAAGGACTGTGCACTTCAATGTTTTTGAGGTGTTTGTCTATGACACTATGCACAGAGTCTACCTCCTGTATAAGTGAATAGCCGGGAAATGAAAACTTTTGGAGTATTGTTCTTAAGTTTGGCGACTTGTGGAAAAAGCGCATTAATGCGGTAGTCATAATTTTATTCCTATTTTGTGGCACACAAGAATCACTCCAAAGGGTCAGCACTTCAATGTCCTCATAATCAATCAAAACTTGTTTCAAAATTTTGATTAAGGCACTGGCAATATCGTCACCAATTCTACCACTGTGCACTTCACTCCAAATAGCACAATAGGTAATCTTTGGCTTTTTAGAGCTTTATAATGAAATTTGTATGCACATACGCCAAATCAATACTGAACGATCATTTTATTTTCGATGACTGATGTTCTTAGACAATATACCCCTTATCCTAAACACGGAATCTGAAATAATTAATTTAAACTATGTTTTCTTTATACATAAATACGGGTCATAATCTATTAATTTAATACAAAAGCTTTAATGGCTGAATCACATACACGCTTCAGCTTCGGCTTCGCCTGACGTTTACGAGTTCAGCCATAGGAATTCAATGCATGCTATCACAATGGAGCTTCGACCTCACGTTTCGTTTGGCAATCGTAAGGAAAAGAACGTAATGTAACGTAATGTGACTCTAAACGGAAGCTCTAGTTCAATTTTTTGAACATTTGCTTCGTCTGACAGCTCAACAGATGTAAAAAAAATGTAAACAAACAAAATATTTGCTCTTTGGAGGGATGAAATAATAGAAATGTCATTCAAAGCAACCTCGAAGCATGCCCAACGTAACGCAGACGAAGCCGAAGCTGAAGCGTGTATGTGATTCAGCCATAAATCTCTCGAGAATTGAAGTGACTCAACGCAACGTAACGTAATGTGTAATTTGTGAGTGCAACACTAGAGTTCCTTTCCAATTTATTTGTTTACGTTAGTTTTTGTTTTTATTTTATTTAATTTTGTACCTAAATGCACCTATTTCCTTACATTCAAGAACCCAACATTTTTCTTTTCGTAATTTTTAAGTTGTGTTGACTCCTTTAAGATCAAAATATTTGCAAAAGATTTACACAAAACAGTATTTGTTAGAATTTGTCTTCTAGCATCAACTCCAATCTTCGAGTAAGCAGACTAAAAATGGTAGTAATAATAGACTCCCGGAATTTGCGAAGAAAATACGCCAAGAAATTCTTCATCTTAGATTTGTTTTATTTTCCTACGAACATTTTCTGGCAAACTTTCTCATTTTTTGACTTTTTGCAAACGAAATTTCAAGCGTTTTTCCCATTTATAAAAATGGCAACAAGAACCGAAAATATTATTTTTGGATAAAAAGCTACGTTTGAACATAATTTCTAATTTTTTTGTATGAAATGCACCCAATACCCCTCTAAACATGGTGGTATATGTTATTATATGTTAAATTCATAAATTCAAAAGTTTAAATTTTGATTTTTATCCAAGAATTCATATTAATATTATTATTGACAATCCATTTAACATAAACATGCCTTAAAGTCAAAAACCCATAATTAGAACTGACAACTCTGTCATATTGATAATTAACTTTCCCAATCAACTATGAAAATAAATTAATTAAAATTAAAATGGAAAATTGAATTAAGTGTCTGCATTTTGATTGATGCATTATTACAACATTTAATATTCAATTTTTTGTTTGATGTTTTCTTTTTTTTTCTCGCATAGATTATAGTACAAAATTTTTGACTGATCCATCGAACCATCAGAGAGCCTATATACATATTTTTACTATACAACAATATAGATTTTTCTCATTTAAAGTTTATCCTTAATTCCTTTAGTTTATCCTTTAATCCTACCGACCGGGCTGCGAAATAATTTACTCCCAAAAAATAAAAAGTTAAAATTAACGAATGACAACATAAAGGTCTTTTTATCCAGTCAACCAGCTAGCGATTATAATAAAATCCTTTTCCCTCGTATTACAGGGCTATTAATTGAAAAGGACAATCAGAAGTGGCTTAACAATAAAGACAGAAAAGCCAAAGCTCTAGGTACGAAAAAAAACCTTTTTTGAGTTTAATTTCGTGTCGTTTTTATTTTGTATTTTGTATTTTTATTTTTCTAATCGATCGATGCGGGGCAAGGTCACAAAGAATGGACGCCTATATAGGGAGGGAGTCGTGAATGTTTTATTATTTTTTTTTTAGGTTAGTTGCCTATTTTGATTCTCATAATAATATACAATAATTTTTTATAGGAAATGACCAGATATAGACAGAAGAAACATTTGATACGTTAACTTATCAAGAGCAGCTACATATACGTAAGTAATGGGTGATTTTTTTGAGGTTAGGATTTTCATGCATTAGTATTTGACAGATCACGCGGGATTTCAGACATGGTGTCAAAGAGAAAGATGCTCAGTATGCTTTGACATTTCATCATGAATAGACTTACTAACGAGCAACGCTTGCAAATCATTGAATTTTATTACCAAAATCAGTGTTCGGTTCGAAATGTGTTTCGCGCTTTACGTCCGATTTATGGTCTACAGCGATGAGGCTCATTTCTGGTTGAATGGCTACGTAAATAAGCAAAATTGCCGCATTTGGAGTGAAGAGCAACCAGAAGCCGTTCAAGAACTGCCCATGCATCCCGAAAAATGCACTGTTTGGTGTGGACCGTATTTTTTCAAAGATGCTGTTGGACGCAACGTTACGGTGAATGGCGATCGCTATCGTTCAATGCTAACAAACTTTTTGTTGCCAAAAATGGAAGAACTAAACTTGGTTGACATGTGGTTTCAACAAGATGGCGCTACATGCCACACAGCTCGCGATTCTATGGCCATTTTGAGGGAAAACTTCGGAGAACAATTCATCTCAAGGAATGGACCGGTAAGTTGGCCACCAAGATCATGCGATTTGACGCCTTTAGACTATTTTTTGTGGGGCTACGTCAAGTCTAAAGTCTACACAAATAAGCCAGCAACTATTCCAGCTTTGGAAGACAACATTTCCGAAGAAATTCGGGCTATTCCGGCCGAAATGCTCGAAAAAGTTACCCAAAATTGGACTTTCCGAATGGACCACCTAAGACGCAGCCGCGGTCAACATTTAAATGAAATTATCTTCAAAAAGTAAATGTCATGGACCAATCTAACGTTTCAAATAAAGAATCGATGAGATTTTGCAAATTTTATGCGTTTTTTTTTTAAAAAAAGTTCTCAAGCTCTTAAAAAATCACCCGATACAAATTCTATAATATTCAACATAATATGAAGTACATTATGGTAATATGTTTTAAGTACACCACATCATTAAATTTAAAAGTATCAGCGTTTTTGGGTATTTTAGGACTTTTATTTGATTTTTAGATTGAGATACTCGTATACAAAACCAAACATAGACGTGAATGTGACCATGGTCATTACTGCTCTTAGAAAATAGATGTTTTTGTAATAAATAAAATTTCATTTGAAGAATTTCGAAAAGTATCCAATAGTCCAGTAACTATATACATATGTATGTATCGGGGTTTTCAATAAGAGCCGGTTTTGGATATCAATGAAATTCTTTATTCCTGTGAAAGTACATTCGATGCCATTATGTATGAAACTCGATGTCTTTTGCATGGCCACCACGGGCATGCAGAAGTCCAGACGCTGAACCCAAATTTCGACGGTTTTCAAGCATATATCGGCCGATAGTGCTGCAATTTCACGTTCGATATTCGTAAGAAGTTCATCAATTGTCGCTGGCTTGTTGGCATAGACCATAGACTTAAAGTAGCAATACAGGAAATATCGTCAAATCACACGATCGAGGCGGATAAGCGGCTAGACCATTTGTGGGAAAACACGTTGTCCAAACTTGGTTTCCAATAAATTGATTGTGACATTCGCTGAATGGCTTTTGGCGCCGACCTATCATCGCCGACATATCATCCAATGGGGGACAAAAATATTAGGTTATCATTGAACGGTAGCGATCCCCATTCACAGAAACGTGCCGGTATTGATCATCACGGAAGAAGTACGGCCCAATGACGCCGCTGCCGGCGCGCGGCCCATAAACCACACCAAACTGTATTTTTTTCGGGATGCAATGATGACTCATGGAGTACGTGTGGATTGCTATCTGACCAATACCGCATATTTTGTTTATTGACGAAGCCATTCAGCCAGAAATGAGTCCATCGCTGAAGATGATTTTTCGATGAAAATCCGAATCATTTTCAAGTTGTTGCTCAGCCCAATTCACGAACATACGACGCTTCTGGTGGTCAAGCGGCTTCAGTTCTTACATCAATTTAATCTTGTAAGGATGTAAGCCAAGATCTTTTCGCAAAATTCGCCACAACGACGTCAAAGAGATGCCCAACGTTTGAGAACGACGTTTGAGAGACACATTTGGGCTTTCTGCAACTGAAGCCCCAGCTGCAGTAATATTCTCGACACTACGGGCACTTCTTTGTGTCACTGGCACGGGAACATTTTGTGCTGTGCCTTTGGATTCAAAATTTTTCCACTACACGCTCAATTGTTGATCTTCCAGGACGATTATGACGACCACAAATTTGGCGTAGCGCTCTTAACGTTGAAGCCACCGACTCCGAATTTCGGTAGTAAATTTTAATAATTTCGACTCGTTATTGGCTCATACATCTTTTCATCATGAAATGGCAAACCTTACTGAAGAGAAATGTCAAAAGAGCGGAAAGAAATATGGCGTCGTTTGCTGTCCCTGTAGCTCTACTTTTGTAGCGTCCCTGTTGAAAAACCCTGTACATACATCAGTTCATGCGTTAAATCCGGTAGTACTGATTTGTTGGTTACTTGTTTATGATGTTGGCCTTATTTTAAATCCAAGTTTCCGACCTCGAGCGCCGAACGCAACATGTTTAAAAATCTGAAAAACCACGAAAATGTTCGGCTTTTTTGCTTATTGATTTTTCTTAGCCTTGAGGAGAATTTATTTTAAATACAATCATGTGTTACGATTTAAATACAAATAAATACATTTTTATTTTTCGCCTCAAGTTTATCTGTAGACGTAACGGTTTTCACAATATATTTGTTCAAAAATTAGATAAAATACATTTCTTAATAAAAAATTGACAATACTACAATAGCAAAAATAGACAATTTGCATAAGGTATACCATAAAAAGATTGGGGTCATCTATACCTCCCTGAAAAGTAAGTTGACATACATACAAAATTAAAGATTTAAAAACAACGGCAACACTTACATTATTGAGATATAACTTTAATAATTTTAAATCTCAAAGTTAAAAACAACAGAACAAAATACAGTTTTCATTTTGTATGTTATTGAGTACTACTTTTTTCAGTAGGTAATCAATGTCCTGATCAATTATTATTAAGAAAACACCAAAAACGCAAATCTAAAAATATATTTTAGATTTTAAGAAAATTAGAAATAATTACATCTACTATACTTTTTATACTCAAGTTTTCTTTTCTCTATAGACAGAAAAACATTTTCCGTAAATATGGTAGATCCTATTTTTTTTTTCAAGGTGCTTAGGACGTTCGGTCTTATAAATAATCTAAACTGATGAGCTTGTTTCCTTGCCATAAGTACACTCTACAATTTCAAGCTAAACGAATTGTCTTCATTTTGAGTCAAATCGCGCCTCTCTATATATACCAACAAGGCTATCCATTTTGCGGTTTCAAAAGTAAACGGAAATAAAACACATATTAAATATTTTATTTCATGATATTTCTGTGTTATTATAAAGTTTGAACGTTGACATTATGTGTTACTAAAACATTTAAATGACCACCACGCGAATTGTTGTAAGCATCGATTCTTTTGAGGTTATTTTCGACCACTTTTTGACACATATTAGGCCAGTGAACAGTGGTGGTGGCCAGTTGATATCGCTACGACGAGAGATTACGCGGTCAGGAAATGTCTCTTGCAATAAAGCAATATTCGCTCGAGTTGTGTGGCATGTGGTACCGTCTTGTTGAAACTACAAATTCTCCAAGTCGTATTCTTCAATAGCAGGCAAAAAAAAGTCGGTTATCATATAACCATAACACTCCGAATTGTCGGTGACAGTCGTTTCATCGTCGTTTTCGAAGAAGTAAGGTCCAATCAGACCTTTGGATCAAAGAGCGCACCAATCAGTGACTTTTTGTGGAAGAAATGGCCTCTCTTCAATTATTTGAAGATTCTCAGAACCCCAATTACGACGATTTTATTAAAATACCCACCGAGTGAGAAATTTGCTTAGTCGCTTAAGAAAATATTGTTCGAAAAATCGCCGTCCACCGCCTATTGTTCAAGCACCCATTCGACGTATCTCCGACATTGTGAATGGTCAGCTGGCTTCAGTTGTTGTGTGAGCAGGACTTTATATGGATGTAGATCCAAATCCAAAATACGCCAATATGTGCCGTAAGACACATAATTCCTAATAACGACGAAGAATCGACATATTCGGGTTTTCGGCAACACTTTCTCTTTCAGCAGCGATATATGAGCGACAGGCCTTACAATATCTGTAACCAATCCAGTCTCTTCAATATTTCTTCACAATTTTGCCAATTGCTTCTCTTCTTCAATTCAATTTAATTGTATTTTCTTTATATGTACCTATACTAATGATTTTTATTCATATTTTCGTTATTAAAACTGTATATTTGATATACATTTATTATGGTTGTCTTTCGAAAAGTATTGGGTACACAGAGACGGGATTAAATGGAACATAGCCGTCTTCGTTCTTGAAAATCTGCTTTAGCAGGAACTTGTATCACAGAAGCAATACTCCACTTGGCGGATAATTTGTCCCCCCAAAATAGATGTGTTGACGTTGGTGGCTTCATTTTCGGAAGATTCCACTTCTCTTTTTCTTTTTATTTAAATGAATTTATATTTTTGATTTAAGTTTGATTGCAGTTCTAGAGTGCGGCTTTACTGCGTGCAAGCTTTTTTCATAATTATATTCATAAAATTAACGGAATTTTTATGCCAAAAGCAGGAAAATATTCTTTTAAGCACTGTTTTCACTGGAGAGGAGTTATACAATTAATTTTTCTTTAATTATTGCATTCATTTTTCAATTCAACGGATTTAATTTTTGAACGGCCAAGTTCGCCTCATATTTACCCCCACCCCCTCCCTAATAGAGCAGGATGTGCACAAATGGCTTGGTTCCATAAGAAATGCACGGGACAACTAGCACGTGCTTAGCTTTATGGAAAAATTCATCTCCGTGCAGCTTGTAGGCCGAAAAAGAACAAACACATTAAGTTGGATAGTTGGTCATCTTCTGATGAGCCCAACCATTACATCGGGGCGAAACGCATATATGAACACATGCTGGTTTATATTATTTTGTGATTTTAAATCATATTTATTAAAAAAAAAAAAAGAAAAAAAAGAAAGAAAGAACTATGATTCACAATTATATTTAAAACAAAATATCGTCTAAATGCTCACTAGTCATCGGTGGCATAAATCTATCCGATGGTCCATACTTTTAATGACGCTGAGGCAGAATTAATGTCAATGTTAATAATAAGTTAAATCATCTAATTCTTTAGTTCTTAAGTGTTGTTAGCTTTTTAAAGTACGCTTTTTCATGTGTCAAACCAAATGATCGTGGCAGTGAAGTGATATCACCGCTCGTCGTATTGGAGCCATATACCGTCCAGCTTCAATATCTGGCTACAAAAAGTCATTTATTATATTATGTCGCGATAGAAAATTAGCAAACACCATTCCTGCACCACCCGTGCATGATGGTTAGTGCGTTGGACTGTCATGCCAGAGGTCTTGGGTTCGATCCCTGCCTGTGCCACCTAAAGATTTTTCACGGGTACTACCTCTTGCGAGGAATTGACAAATTCTCCAAGAGTAATTCTTGTCATGAAAAGTGCCCTCCATCCCTGCAATTACTCGCACACAGGAATGGTTGAGAGTTATAAGTCACTAGGCCCTGGTTCTCTACGGACTGTTGCGCCACCTAATTTATTTTTTTTTATTCCTGCACCACACAGTCACTCTCTGACTTTTAAGTTTTAACATTCACACGTGGATACTAATTTGCACTTATGTGTCAATTCTGTTTGCTAACGAAAGGCGCATTCATTAAATTGAAGCTTATTTGAAGCGCAATTTGATTTGAACACCCAATGGCTTCGTTCAATCTCGTGTTGGATAGGTGGATTTTTAGATAGGTACCTTGTTGAACGAGCTGGATAGCTGTCAAAAAATAAAAACAAATTTCAGCTGTTGGTCATCTACAAAACGAGAACAAAATAAGTCAATTTTGAAGTTGAAAAAAATAGATCATAATTACCTTCTAAAATTCGGAGGCAAATAGCTTCTTCATCGTCTATTATGTACAGAACATCCTCAAATACAACTTCAACTAACATTTTGTATCTTTTTGTTTACCAACAAATACGAAAAGCTGAAATCAATTTTCAAGTTTCTTGAAATTCAACCATGTGTTGAATCAGCTGCTCTGTCAGATACCTACATACCCCAGAAATTCTTGGATACTTTTAGATTCTTTTTTGACATCTCAGCTGATATTTTACACATAAAACACTAACAAAACCGTATCCGGATATATCTGTCTGAAATTGAACGCAGCCAATTTAATAATCTTAACAATCTTAATTGCGTACCTCTCTATGGTAAAATTTTTCAAAAACATAGTTTAATAAATTTAAAAAAAATGTTGACTTTGGAGTTATGGTTGGGCCACTCTCTACAATTTATAAAAGCCAAAGAAATATTGCTCTGACATCTTCCTTGGAGAGTACGAAATTTATTCAATATACATACATACGTTCGTTGATACAACAGATAGTCATTAGAGACTAATAAGCTCAACAGTGACAAGGTTATAACAAAGGCTAATGACACAGTTGCAAGAGAAAGAAGCTTCAGATTCAGAAGAGCCTCATAACAATAAAAACAACAACCAACTTGATAACTAGGACTTTCAGCAAATTTATTATTCCCCAATCATATGTACAGTGTACATGGTGTATGGTATAAAGCGAATGAGTTTGGAACCCGATCACCTCTGGGCTCTAATCAGAGATGACCAAGGAAACTATCGTCAAATTGAAAACAAAAGGACGCTTTGGCTTAATGTGGTCTACTTCCCTCAGTGCTTATTGGATTTAATTAAATTTTGAATGGCTTTGTTCTGTATTTGATTATTGTTTCAGGCAAAATAATCGAAAACGTTTTGAAATTAGAAACAAGTCTATTTTTGTGTCTAGTTTTTGAAGTGTCATGATTTCTAATATAATGAAAAGTCCGATGTTTTAATTCCTCTGACTGTACAAGGATTCAGTCCATTTACTATGTGGAAATGAGTTTTAAATATTTAAATGATGTTTTATCTAATTTTTCACATTACAAAGTGAGCGTTTTTGTAAATTTTGTTCTTTAAAGCTTTGGATGTGTATTATTTATTTTTTATATGTAATTTCAAAGGAAGGTGAAATCGAAATTCTTGGTGAACTTTGTGGGAGCATTTGGCCCTCTAAAAAATTATGTAATTCTTTTTGTGTCTTCTTTAGACATCATAAGTTATTTTAACACTGAAGGCGCAAGACCATCCGCTTTATTATCGCTTTGCAGTTTGAGGTGATATACATATGTATGTATTAGAGGTGATATATTAATGGACCATTTTTCTTCTAGGCCGCAAACAACGTTAAGATCAACGGTAGGCGTTATAGAGCTACGAGTATATTAATTGGCTTTTTAAGGGCTTAATGCCACTATCACTTCAGCAATCCGTGAGCTACAGCCGGAACCATCAACAAGCTCTTGGAAAATTGAGTTGACAGAATTTGATATTGCAATAAAACTAAAGGGTAATTTTTTAGCTATTTTCTTTTTGGCAACACTGGTTTAAACAGCTGACGCACGTTTCGTGTTTTGTTTCACTGTCAAACATCTTCAGTTTGGTTTATAATTTAACCATGAATCGTCTTATAAACGAACAACGCTTGCAAATTATTGAATTTTATTATCAAAATGCGTGATCTGTTAAGAAAGTTCATCGCGCGCTTCTTCCATTTTATGGTCAGTTTAATCGACCCACTGAAGCGGCTATTCGGGCTATTGTGACTAAATTTACATTGTTGGACATTAAAGATTAAACCACCAACACGCTTAGGGGCCGGTTATAGCTATCAGTAAAATCCATCAGTAAAATTTGAAACAGGAGGAATCTAAAATGGTTAACTGCTGAGCGTTTATAGCAATCTATAAATTTACGTCATTAAATTAAATGTCACTTCGAGGCTTCGCGCCTCAGACAATTTTTTTACTATTGCTTTCATCACTTTTCACTCTCCCAGACAGCCTGCACGAGTTTAAGCAAAATACGGGAAGCTGACTCAGGGTCTGCTTTTAGGAATTCTGCGGGAATATGTACCATCAAGTCCAGCTGCTTTGTTTTTCTTTAGAAGATGTATCGCATTACTTATCTCTGCACTTGTTGGGGGACTGGTGTCAATACCCCTAGAAGATCTGCGCATGTTGTTCAATTATGGATTCAATTCTGCATTGTGGTCGTCATTTAGAAGCGCACAAAAGTGCTCCTTCCATCTTTGTAGCTGATCTTCTATCGTCATTAAAAGGTTGCCGTTCAAATCTAACACGGGATGGTTAGTGTTAGTGCTACTACGCTGTCCGACAATGTCCTTAGTGATTTTATACAGCTCCCTTGCGTCCCCTCTTCCTGCAGCATTTTCCGCAAGTTTGTCCACCCTTGCCCTCTTGTCACGTCTCACACACCGCTGCACTGTCTTATGAGATGTTCTATACTCGTTTCGTAGAATCAATTTCCGCTGAGCATCACTTTCTGAATTGATTCTAATTACATTACATTACATTACACACTACTCAGCACATAAATGTACAGAGTAGAGAACACAGCACCTTGAGCGACTAGACTATATAAGGTGATAACAACACAAGACATTAATACAAGACAGAAGAACAGAAGAGAAAGAACAACAGAAAGAAAGAACACATGACAACAGCACGCGGTAGGTTTCGAGACGGTCCCCCATCTGAGTACTAACCACGCTCACTGATGCTTGATTTCGGTGATCGATGGGAACCGATGCTTTTTTTTTTTTTTTTTCCAAATTCATTTTTATTAATTCATTCTTAAGACTATCTTAAAGCTAGACAAAAATTCATAAAACTAGCCTAATTATCCATAACTTACAACTAACTTACTGGTCCCATACGGACACTCTAAGTTAAACAATAATACTTAATGCTATTGCCTTTCGGCCCTAAGATCTATTTAACTTCAATTCATTTTATTTATTTTTGTATTCATTAGAAAATTTAGAAAAAACTAATGCCAATATCCTTTTTTATTTTTACTTAAAAACTACTTAAAATAAGGTCCTTAATATAAAACTTAAAGCTAACTAAAACTACCTATTCTACCTATAAACTACTTAAAACTAGAACAACCACAGCAGCAAATCTAACTATCTAACGTTTTTTGTTTTTCATATTTTGTCTTTTTTTTTATTTTTTTTTTTTTATTATTCCATGTTTTTTTTTATTATTTTTTTTGTATTTTTTTTTTGTATTTTTTTGTATTTTTTTGTATTTTTTTTTGTATTTTTTTGTATGTTTTTTTTTTTTGTGCCACCATGCCTATTCTACTTAAAACTAAACCCTAAAACTATAAAACAAGTATGTAAGCCGGCCAAGGCTTAAAACCCCATCCCGACTACTCGCTATCAAGTGCCGATTGAAGCCACCAAAACTGGCTCTCCTGCTTCACCCTATCAGTTCGGTCCCGTTCGGACACAGTCCTACTGAACCGAAGGAGCTCTGCTCCGTCTTGTGCCATGACGTCCCGATTGTACAGGAGTCGCCTATCCACGGTACGTCGTCTGACGTGGTAGATTAACGGAACTGCCAATCTATCCTGTATCAGACCGCATCTATCTAAAAAGAGGAATGCCTCTGGTGGAATGAAGCCGCTCAAGCGTGCACTTTCAAAATACTCGTCGTTCGGATAGAACGCCCCGAAAATTAAATTGTTGGTCGAAGACATAGCTCTTGCAATGTGACCTCGAACGAGTTTTATCACGAAATTGTCAATTCTGTTGATTCGAGCCCCGTTGTATAGGACCTCGTTGGAATAGTAATGCACGTACGAAGATTCGGGTGTTCGATATAAGCCGGTACAGCGTCGTAAACACTGCCGCTCGAATACCCGAAACTTCTCCATCTGGGAAGGGGCAACGTTGAACCACACAGGACAACCATAGACGATCATCGGCCGTATGAGGGCCATGTAGCAAATTACCTTCACTCTGGGGTCAAGCCGACTGCTAAAAAACAGCCGTTTCGTCAGAGCGAAGGCTCCTCTGGCCCTGGTCAGAGCAGCATTTATATGTCTGTCGAAATATAAATACTGATCTAACCAGATACCGAGGTACTTCACTACACTTTTGCTCGCTAATGGCTGCCCGTGAAGATCAACGATAACCATCTTGCGCCAATTCTTGCACGTATCCCTCGTGGCCCTAGCCAACGGAGTCCGGAACAGAATTGTCTCCGACTTCTGGACATTTATTTTCAGTTTCCAGTCGTCGCAATATCGCTGAATCTTGTCGAAATCACGCTGCAAGAGAATTCTAATAACCTCAACCTTTCGGGCCGTTCTGTACGCAATAAGATCGTCGGCGTACGCAATTGCCTTTGTAAGACTACCTATCAGATCGCTGGTGTAAATGCTGAAGAGAATCGGCGAATTCACCGCTCCCTGTTGAAGACCATTTTTAATTAAGAATGTTGTGGTAGAAGTTACATTGCCACTTTTGACAACAAACTTTCTACCGTTAAGCATATCATAAAGTATATACAACAATGGCTTGCTTATGCCAAGCCTGCTCAGTTTTAGGTAGAGACCCTCTAACCATACGGTGTCAAAGGCCTTTTCCAAATCAACCAGAACAGCACCTGTGCATTGTTGTTTTGTTTTATTCCATTGGATATCAGAAACGAGCTTAGACGCAGCATGAATTGTGTCATGACCCGCCTTGAACCCGAACTGTTTATCCGGAATTATTTTGTTGTCCGCAGCCCACTTAGTCAGAGCCCTATTAATGATTTTTTCGAAAACTTTGCTGATGCTCGGAAGAAGACTTATCGACCGAAGATTTGACGGGTTGGAGTTGTCCTTTCCCTTTTTCGGGAGAGGATGAACCACAGCGGTCTTCCAATGCACTGGATAATATGCATTATTCAGTGCATTATTGAAGAGTGTGGTGTAAATGTCAATTGCCTCCATCGGTAAATGTCTTAGTACAACGTTGGATATACCATCGACACCTGCTGACTTTTTGTTTTTTATTGAGTTGAAGATGAGCTGAAGCTCAACCTTCGTCACTAACAAGGGACTTGGTCCCGTTTGCTCGGCGATTATGGCATTTGCCAAGGAATCGTCATCGAAACGCATAAAACCGCGGTTCTCAGATCGCCAATGTGTTATATCATTTCGAAGGTAAAAGTGATTAAGTAGGGCTCTGTTTTCCAGGTCGTGGTTGGGGCGAATGCTAACATTCACCTTGTACACTTGCTGGAAAGTAGCTCCCACCGCCTCCACTTTTTCCTTCGGATCTTCAATTATATAAAAGTCATCGTCAAAGATGGCTTCTTCTGGATCTATTTGCGCTGTCATGAGTACGTCTCTGTTCTCTTCAGTTCTTTGGAGTTTCAGACACGGAAGGTCATTGTCGTTCTTTTTCCTAAATATCTTGTTGATTTTAGGGAACATACCAGGGTCACTGGAATTAACAGACCGGATCTTGCGGTCCCAGTACTTGTTAATTGATAACCTGTAGTTCTCCTTAATCAACAGATTGACATTTTTTATTGACGACTTCAGTGTCCTAACCTCCAAGTCGTGTGGGTCTGTAAGTCGTCTGTACAAGTTTTTGAGTCTTGTCAGTAAGCCACTCTTGTGCTTACGCAGTGCGTCAATAGTCGCGTTTCTGTAAGCGTCCATTTGGTCCCGTTCTTTGTACTTTGGTATTGTCCGTTCCATTGTTCGTTTTATTGTTTCGTCCATCTGTTGTAAATGTTGGTCAATTTCTGTATTTGTCAGGTTTCTGTTGTTTGGTGGGGCTATGTCACTCGAACGAAGTTCTCTCGCTAGGGCGTTGGTGAAACGAGGCCAGCGCATCTTACTGTAATTATAAGAATGCGTTGCAACGTATTCCTCCAACTCCACGGGTTCGTTCGGTATCTGCATTACAGCAGCCAGTCCGCAGTGATCACTGTCGTACTCGATTGTCTGTAAGCAGTTTCGAGGGTGATTACCCACTTTGTCTGTAACTGTCAGTCTGGTGTCGTACAGCAAAAGATCCAGAAAGGAGCCGGTTCTTGGATACGATGGCTTTTCAGTAGCCAGCAGGTCGACGCCATATTCAACGCTGTAAAGATTCATCAAATTAAAAAGATGGTTACCTCTGGGATTACTATGTTGATTTCCCCAATCTTCATGTTTTGCGTTCAAATCACCGGCCAAGATGAAATAGTTTTCTTCCAAGCTCAGTTTCAGTTCCCTAAAAAGAATCTCGAGTTCTGAAGCAAAGTAAGTAACCTGCGGAGCTCCAGCCGCATAAGCCGCAATCATATACATCCGCTTCCCTTGAGTGAGAGAGATGCATACAACGCAAACTTCTAGCGTCTTGAGCTTTCGCAATTCATTGTTGTATATGACTTTATAATTAATGCCTTTTCGTATAAAGAGAGCGACACCGCCCCCTTGAGTGGAGTCGGGCCGGTCTCTTCTTACGATATTGTAATTTTTATGAGTCAATTTGTGTTTGTGGTTTAGCTTAGTTTCGCTAGCCATAAACACATCGGGACTGTAGTCTTTCAACAATTGAAACATATTGGCTCTTCGTTCAATCCTAATCAGTGAATTTACATTCACAGCTAGGACTTTTAGGCGCGTCTCCGGCAGCGCGCCCATTATGGTCTAAATTGCGCCAGGCCAGGCAACAAAGAGTAGAGATGGTCTACCCTTTTGCCTTGCTCCTTTATCTGACTTTGCAGCCCTGTAAGTTGACCTTGAATGCTCAACAACAAGGCTACAATGTCAGGCTGCACCTCTGGTGCCTTAGGCGCGGGGGCCTTTGGGACAACCGTTGGTGGAGCCTGTCTCGTATTCCCATTCCCTGACACCATTTGGGCGTAAGAGAATTTGGGATCCACGAATTTTTGTGTTGGAGCCTGTCGAACTGTTCGACTTCTTTCGGCTTTTTGACTGGCCTGTTTCTGTTTAATTTCTTGGACTTTAGGACAACCCCTATAGCTAGCCGGGTGCCCTTGGTTTCCACAAAGGACACACTTGAGCTGGGTTAAATCCTCAACCCGCTCATTCCCCAGCTTGCATTCTCCCTCATTGTGGGTTTCGGAGCACCTGACGCAGCGCAACTGCATATTGCAGTTGGCTCCGGCATGGCCGAACCTCTGGCACTTCGTACATTGTAAAATGTCGTCGTGCCTTTTTAATGTCTCCCAGTGTATGGCTTGATAGTCGAGGCATTTGATTTCCCTCAGACTCTCAAACCTACTTTGGGGCGATAATGTTACGAGGAACATTGGCAGCCTGTAACCCCCTCGCCTGGACTTCACCGTAGTGAAAGGCTTGACCCCGATGAAATCGAGATCGTCGTTGGCTTTTTGGCGGAGCTCAGCTAAGAGCGCCTCCGGTTCCGTGCAGGAACTTATGCCCTTTAGTAGGACCGTCTTAAATTTTTCGCTTTTCGGCGTGAAGCTGAAGAACTCAGCGGTGGCCTGCTTAAGCACTTCTTTCAGTAGCTTGTATTCGGCCAGTGAGAAGCACTGTACCGAATACCGCTTTTCTTTTTCATTCAGAATATTTATAACAAAATTGCTCTTAGTGGCCGACTTACATACCTGTTTTAAGTCCTGCAGGTCAACCCGGTAGGTCCTAATCGGTGGTACCTTCTCTTTCTTGGGCTGTGGTTGTTGCTGGTGTTGCTGGTTCTGTTTCTGCTGCTGTTGCTGCGGATGCTGCTTCTGCTGCTGCTGTTTCTGCTGCTGCTGTTTCTGTTGCTGCTGTTTCTGCTGCTGCTGTTTCGGTTGCTGTTGTTGCTGCTGCATTGCTTTATTTGAGGTTGATGGGCCCTCAGCATTTGGGCCTGTCACTGCTGATGGCGGTTTTTTATTTTGCACCGTCTCTGTGCTTATGGTTGCGGGTTTTTGCTGTTGCTGCTGTGGTTGTTGTTTTTTTGTTTGTTTCTGCTGTTGTTGTTTCTGAGCTCGCTCCGCTGCTTCTTTTTGGCGGCGTGCTTCTTGTTTCAGCCTCAGTTGGCTGAGTAGCGGCTCCATCTCCTCCTTAAGTTTCTTAAGGCTTTCCTCAAACTGGCTGATGGTGGCCTGTTTGGCTTGCAGGGCCCTCATCAGCCCTTCTTCATTTTGGAGGTCCACATCCCCCTCCAGCGCCTTTTTTATCGACGGCTCTGCTAAGATCTCGTTGTTATTGTTCGGAGACCTATAGTGACCTTCTCCTTCCTCAGAGACGTAATCAATATCGTCCTCAACTACTGAGCACTCAGTATCCGACGTCATCACTTTCGTTTTTTCTGTCTCCATCCTCTTCCTCATAGCTCTACGAGTAGCAGCACTTT
Source organism: Eupeodes latifasciatus (assembly GCA_920104205.1). Classification (NCBI taxonomy): domain Eukaryota; kingdom Metazoa; phylum Arthropoda; class Insecta; order Diptera; family Syrphidae; genus Eupeodes; species Eupeodes latifasciatus. The sequence continues at coordinate 133,470,658 of OV049926.1, read as the reverse complement.
TTCGTGGCACCAAATTTGGGTTTGGTGTTTCCCTTTTCCTCTTGCTTGTTGTTGTTGTTGAGTATGTCGGATCGGACTGGTGGCCTGATGTTCTTGCGGTCATATGAGGTACCGCTGCCGGTACTACACTTACATCACCTGATGTATTTGCAGAGGTATTTTTTGATACCCCTGCTTTCTTCTCCTTCATTTGCTTTTCTTCCCAACAGATAAAATCAGCAATTTCTCTGTTGTGAAAAAAAGCAATTAAATTTTTCGTTGGCTCTGGCTGGGAATCGAACCCACTACCCTTGGATCTGCTTCCGGACGCCACTTCCACTGGGCTATCGATTTGTTACTTTTTGTGGTGGCAAACTGCCAACTTTATTTATAACTTAACTTGCACTATTTAACTTGGAAATAAATATAAATAAAATCACTTCTTCACTGCTTGGAAGTCAAAGAACGACTGAGGGAACCGATGCTTTATCAGTGACTAGGCCGTTGCCCGAGATTCTAATTTTAAGTGTTCTTCGATATGTGATTTTGTCCCAGGTGTCTTGGGATATCCAGGAATCTCTAGCTCTTGTCTGTCTGGGTATAGTTTCAGTTCCAGCTTCCATGTAAGCGCTCTTAATTTGGCCCCACAAAGCATCTACTGATAAGCCAGCATTTTGTATGTTCGATGCTTTGTCGCCGAGTGTGGTGACGAAATTACGACGTACATTAGGGTCATTTAGAACGCTTGCATTGAATCTTGGTCTCCTTGCTATACCCTCTGAGCGACGCTTTACAGCAGCTGTTCGTAAGCGAAGCAAACCCAGTAGCAAGTGATGGTCACTACCTGCGTCAGCCTTTCTTTCGTTACGAACATCGCACAGTGACTTCCTCCATTTCTGCTGTATAATGAAATGATCGATTTGATTTTTGGTTCGACCATCAGGAGATTCCCAGGTGATTTTGTGGCAGGTCTTGTGCGGAAATAAAGAACCCCCAATCACAAGTTGACGAGCGTTGCAGAAGTCGACAAGCATATCACCATTTTCGTTACGTTGACCTAAGCCATGCTTACCCATAACTCGTTCGAGGCCTACGTTATCAGAACCAATTTTGGCATTAAAGTCCCCCATGATGATAATGATATCGCCCCCTGGAACACCGTTGTACACCGAATTCAGATGAGTATAAAAAGAGGTCTTTGCGTCCACTGAAGCCTCATTCGTTGGAGCGTAGCATTGAATAATGGTGACTTTTCTGATTTTTGAGCTAAACCTCGCCATCATAAGCCTCGCCGAAATCGCTTTCCAGGATATAAGAATTTTGGTAGCTTCTTTAGTCAGCATGATGCCCACACCGTTGAGTCTTGGACCTCTGTCTGCCTCCTCTTCGCCAGAGTACAACATTCTCGTTTGGCCCGATTCTGCAATATATTCAGCTCTTCCTCTCCATTTGGTTTCACTTACTCCCAGAATGCTGATGTTATGCCGAAGCATTTCACGCTCTACCTGCTCGTACCTACCTGGTGCGTACAGGGAACAAACGTTCCATGCTACAATCTTCGTTCGTGTTTTGTAGCCAAAAGTTCGTTTTGTTGAATCTGAAGGGTTTCTTAATCTTGTTTCTGATTCATTATTGATAGCATCACGATTGCCATTGTTGTATGAAGATGCCGCACCCCCAAATCCGATGTGCGGTTTACTACACTCGGAGTGACTATAGAAGGACTTACCAAAGCTGGGTTACCTCTTGGGGAATTATTTCCGTTCGTTGTCATATTTCATAAAAAATACATTTTCGCTCCACTACCGTGTTTTCCCGGTTGCGGTTAATAACACGTACCTGTATAACATATTTACTACATTATACACACAAGCCTTCGATTCGACAGGCACACTACGCCTTTTTGGATGGTCGAATACATACAGATATAGGCCGCCCACTATGGGAAACAGACGCCTTTTGCAGCCGCCCACTATGAGTACAGACGCTGCTTGCTGTTGCCGTTGGCCTTACAGGATAGGCTCATCCGCCACCATCCGTCACACAAAAAAGTTTGGTGCGGTTTATGGGCTGGTGGCATCATTGGACCGTACTTCTTCAAAGATTATACGAATCGTAACGTAACTGTGAATGGTGAGCGCTACTGTGAGATGATATCCAACTTTTTTTTGCCCAAAATGCAAGAGTTTGACTTGCATGACATGTGGTTTCAACAAGACGGTGCCACACATGCCACACAGCACGCGCAACAATGGACTTATTGAGAGGCGAGTTCGGTGAACATTTTATTTCACGTTCGGGATCGGTCAATTGGCCGCCTAGATCGTGCCATTTAACGCATTTAGATTTTTTTGTGGGGCTATGTTAAAGCTAATTTCTATACAGACATGCCCGCTTCAATTGACGCATTGGAAGACAACATTGAAGCATGTATTCGTGAGATACCGGCCGAAATGTTGGAAAGAGTATGCAAAAATTGGACTAAGCGGATGGATCATTTGAGGCGCAGTCAAGTTCAACATTTGCATGAAACAATCTTCAAAAACTAAATTATATGGACCGTACTATCGATTCAAATAGATTTCTTGCATTTTTCTGAATTTTATGTTTTTTTTTTAACTTTACTATAGCTTTTAAAAAATCACCCTTTACTTTAATGACGATGTATTATATAGTTAGTGAGAATGTGTGGTCTTACTAACAAAGTTATAATTCATAAAAAAATGACCACCTTTATGTTAAAAATGTAATTTATTTTATTTCGAAGCAATTTTTATTTTTTCCCTCTGCTCACTATTGCCAAATAGCAAAAAGCACCACTTCTTGGTACAGGTTGAGCAGCTAAAAATGCACCCTTATCTGGTGAACGTTCAAATATTTCTGGCCTATTATGTGATGGTATTTGCTCGTTATTCATCTTGGGCTTGATATTTTGTGGCTAAAATGTTTTGACATGTAGAAAGAAACCTTTTAATTATAAAAACAAAAATATTTAATCGTACCAAGATGCTTTTTAAATTAAGAATTCGAGTATTTGGAGGATCCTGATCAAAAGGTGGCCTCAAACAACCAACTTGTGCTGATTGTACCAAATAATAGAGAAAATCATTTCGGAGACAAGCTTCTTCAATTGAACTCGATTCAGATTTTAATTTATTCACCCAAGAGATTGCTAAACGTTTATCCGAGTCATTCAGTCGTTCATGAAGGCAATTTTCGAATCGATGTAAAAGCATATTAAAATCATAATTTAGATTATTTAGAACTCCTTGCATTGCGGAATTTAATTTAAGACAACGACACGGCGGCGCGGCGGCGACAGAAAAATCAAAAAACACAAAAAACTTTTACTAATATATATATACATATGTATGTATATTTAAAAACAAATAAAAAAATATTTTCAATACATAACAGACAAACTTTTTTAAATGACATGACGATTTGATTTCGAAATTAAGTAGGTACCTACATACATATATACTATACAGTGGAAGTAGAAGTACGAAACCAATTTATACATCAGATCCATCTATATACATATAATGTTGTTATACGCGTACTGTGTCCCGAAAGATCTCGACATGCACAAATCGACTGGCCCGTACTGTATCCTCGCTGTTGTTTTAAAGAGATTCTTCACGGAAAGAAATACATTGCGAATATTGCAATGTGAGTATGGGTGTGAACGCAATACTGTATGGCTTAGAAGATTTCCATTAGATAAAAAGTTGTAAGCATAGGTAATCTGGCCATACTGAGAATAGTAACGTCGACAATAGTTATAGCCGATACGCCAATGCCAGTATGGGAGTCAGGCCCATACTGACTGGCGGCATGTCCAATGCTCCTAGCAGAAAAGGCAATACATTATTGTTATGTCCCTTATACTTACACTATTGCCAGCAATCCAATAAGGGTATCGATTATCACGCCATAAATTATTGCGGGAAAAACTAGTAGCATTACGACATCTCCGATACAGTATGGGGCTGAACGCAATGCTGTCTCGTCAAACGTACTATGCGGCCTTGTGTTACAAGCAAAGATTGTGGTACCATACAGTATAGTACATAATCCCATACTTATAGGAGTTGTAGCAATGCAATGTAGGAATATCACCCACACTTTTTTAGTATGGGACTCCAGGCCATACTAGCATTGCCATAAATGCCATACACTTCTTTCCGTGTTCAACGATGGCAAAATCATTGCGTAAACTTTTTCACCTATCCTACCCGTCAGGTCTCGCTCTCAGTATATGAAACAAAGCATTTGTAAGGGTTATAACTAAAACAGGCGAATCCTCTCACCCTTCGAATTATCGACCGATTGCACATATCATGAAATCGCTGATTATATCAGCCCAAGAAATATTTCGAAGGCCGGAAGCTTCCTTATGACTGGAAGAATATATTAAGCAGTAATAAATCCATTAGTGATCTCATGGATTACCTTACTGGACAGTCGAACAAATACTTGCGTGCGTTTTGGAGAAGATAAGATTATTGCCTTCGGTTTTGATAAATCCCTCCTACATTGGATTAGAAATTACCTTTCGGGCCGTCCAATACAGGATGTATTCTATGGGTTCAAGTCGACATCCACAAAATAAACGCTGTAGAGCTTGATAGCTTTGTCCTGTCTCCAACTCTTGTTCCTATTTTTATTAATAATTTACTTACCAGCCAGAAGTAATTGTAGTACTTTCAGCTTTTCACATTTGTTTTTAGATTTACAGTCCTAAAGGCCTTTTCACATGAGAGCGACCAACGAACGACGAATGAACGAACAAATGGGATTTAAAACGTTCCTAGACCAAAATTCTGCATAATATCCAAAAAAAATGATAGAAACCTTATTAATTTAAATGTTAAGATAATAAAATTATCATTTAAATTGTTAAAATCAGAGAAATTTGATAAATAAAATTATTCGTCGCGAATTGCAATTTTTTGTTACGAATTGTCAAACTCTATTCGCGTTCCACATACCATCCACACTGCAACGAATGAATTGTTCGCGCGTGTTTAACCTCAAATTACTTTTGTTTTTGTTTTCCTCGTGGTTGGTCATGGCTGAAGAAAATATGGAAAAAAAAGTAAATATAAATTGAAATACAGGTTGATTATGAATATTAAAATAAATTTAATAATTCTAGGAATTTGACGAAAGATTGATAATGGAGGTTGAAGCAAATCCATCAATTTATTGCAAGGCTGAGCGGTCCTATTCAGATAGATATAAAAAGGAGAATGTGTGGCAAAATATTGCATTTATTTTAAATACCGATGGTAATATAAACAAACATGTGTTAATAATTGCATCCAGTATTAAATTTAGTTTTCAGTGAAAATATGCAAGGAACGTTGGAAGAACTTGCGGGATACTTTTGGAAAGTACTACAAAAGGGACAAAAATGTACCCAGTGGGTCGGAGGCACTTCCGAAGAAAAGATCCTGGCCTTATTTTGAAATAATGAAATTTCTCATTCCAAATATTGAAGTACCAAAGTAATAATGAAAAATGTTATCTTTATTAATTGCTTTATATTCATGTTTTTGTTGTTTTGTTTTTAGAACTCTCGGAAACATGGTAAATGAAAAAGAGAACGTTGTCATTGATCTCTCTGACAAAGAAGAAACAGATGAAGCACCAACATCCTCAAATAAGAGACTGAACGAGTCAATCCAGGCACCACAACCTAGACCTTCGAAGAAAAAGAAGAATTCCGATTCAGATACCGATAGGTTTTTGGCAGCACTGACGGAACTTAATGAACCTGAATCAGCACCATTGGAGAAGTTTTTCTTGGCTCTAGCACAACGTGCAAATTCCTGGAGCCGAAAAAAACAATCAAAATTGGAAATGCGGACACTTCAATTGTTTCATGACATTGAATTCGAAGATGAATAATTTTAATGTGTGAGATCATTGTGCTGATCCTTTTTGGCTGTTTTTTTTTTTTTTGTTTATACTGAATTCTTTTTTTACTTTTCTTTATGTTAAATGATATATTTTTAGTTTTTTGTTGATACCTACATATGTTAAAAGAAAGACTGAACTAGTTCCTATATACCTTTACCTAATGAAATTAAATACTGGTATTTTTTTTGTTTTAATAAATATAATTTAATAATGTTTTTTACATAAAAGTATTGAAAGCTGGTGTTTTCATTTTCAAATCATATTGTGCTGAAAGCTTACGTCTCCTTCCTGTAGGCACCAGTCAGCGAATTTTGCTCTTACGTCATATCCCGAAGCGGATGTTGTAATTAAAGCAGGGATCGAATCTTGGCTGACATTGTTTTTCTGTGTTATAGATTCATCCAGATTGATCCTGAGGCAGTTGTGGAGTATACAGCAACATAACACTATTTTGTTTGCTGACTCTTTGTTAACTTCTAGGCGCTTCAGTAGTATTCTCCATGTATGGGCCAAGATCCCAAAGGCATTTTCCACGACTCTTCTTGCTCTGGACAATCTGCACAAATTATATAAAAAAAATGCATTGGTAACAAATGTTACTATTATGTAAGTATTGTTGAACCTGTAATTAAAAATTCTCTTCCGGTTTGAAAGTTTGTGCCCTGGGAACGGCCTTAGAATGGTTGATTTTAATGCGAAACCCTCATCTCCTATAATTACATAGGGTAATTTAGTTGTTGTTCCCGGAAGGGCTGAATCATCTGGAATATTTAGTTTCTTAGGATTTGTAAGCCAAGCGTTTCCAAAAGGACTGCTGCTGAAAACACTCGAGTCGGCATTGCTTCCATAGGCTCCAATGTCAACCATCAAAAAACGATATTTTGCGTCCACCACAGCCATCAGGTTGTAGGAAAATGATTTTTTATAATTAAAAAACAAACTTCCACTATTTTTTGGGGCAAATGTAAGGACATGTTTGCCGTCAACAGCCCCTAGACAATTTGGAAAGTTCCAGCGCTGTAAAAGTCCAAGGAAATCTGTTTCCAATCTTCTTTCGAAAGAGTGTTTGGGATAGCAATTTTTAAGCAATTGGAGATGACAGCCTGGATCGTTGTATCAACTATTTTTTTTACTGTTGAAACTCCCATACGAAACCTGTATGCTAAATCAACGAAACTTGCACCAGTAGCAAGGAACCTAGAGAAAATAAATTAGGTAAAAAAAGTATAACGCAGCAAGAAAAATACATGTATCTTACCGTAGCGATATAACAAACTTTTCCTTTGAACAGACTATATCTTTTCTGAAGCTTGAAGGTTCCGGAACCAAGTCTTTTTTAACCATTTTAAATATGATATCAAATTTTTCCTTTGACATCCTAAAATATTGGTAAAATTTTGTTGGATATTCTTCCAATTTTGCTATTAGTGAAACATATTCTCCTTCCATCTTTCGTGTTTTGTTAAGTGCGTGCACATGGAGTCTTTTTTTTATTTTTTTCATTGTTAAAAATAGCAAAATTCTTTTTTTTAATAAATATTGTTTTGATCTCATTCTATAACACTCACTTTGAATACAAAATAATTTCTGTTGTTTGACAATTCTCTTTTGTGTCATTCGTGAGAGTTCGCGACGAATAAAAAAAAGTCCATGTGAATGAAATATCAAAATGGACGAATGTTCGTTCATTCGTCGTTCGTTGGTCGCTCTCATGTGAAAAGTACTTAACTCCTTGGATGTGAACCTTAATCGGCAATGAATAAGATTATAACAAGTCTTGTTAAATTAAGAAAAAGAAATCGTGTAGAATTAAATGGACTGAAAACTTAATGATGCCTGTTGTAATTTCCAACTTTGCATCCGCCATTTCATGTCATTGCTATATTCAAGAATTCTAAAACCCATACACCGAAACTCCTTCATAATAAGAGTGAGATTTTAGTAAAAACTAAACAGTTCTTTTATTTTGTAATGCAATTAAGTAAACATTTCTAATTAAGGTTTCGACTCTGAACTTTACGTACCACTTTTCATTATTTTTTTTTTTTGATGACAGGTCGGCTTTTGTCAGACTTGCAGCTTATACTATAAGATAAAAAGTAATAGCTCCAGGATATGAGGAGTCGTCGAAATTATTTGAAAAGTTACATTTAAACTCTAGCAAACCTTAAATCTGATTTTTTGTTTAAAGAATATCCTGAACAGGCTGCTTTATACAATAATCTAGGCTAGATTTAGCTTTAGTCGCGTGCTTTTCGAATTACTATTTCTGTTATATTCCTTTAATATTTACTAATAAAAAATATATATACATTTTGAATTATGTGTGATAATTATTATGCTTGTTAAATAATTTAAATGCATTTACCATCAACCAGTATGAACATATTTTAGGACACTTTTTTTAGACTATTTTTTCTTATTGGTTCCATTGTTAAAATTATTATATTTTATATAAAATTGTTTCATTCTTTATTTTCTATGCGTCTTATCATTTTCGAGAAAAGCGCTTTAGTGGCCCGTAATTCCCCGTTGGTGAGTGTAAAGGATAAACCTCTATGAACCATTTTGTAAACAATTTAATTTTGAAAAAAAAACCTAAACTATGCTATATGATACCTGCTATAAAATGCCCAGTGCTAAATATGAATTCTCTTTTTTACATTTCCAACAAATTTCCACCATGCAGCTAGTAAAAACAACTAGTTGCCAAAGCGTATACACAACCATATTCGTTCAGCGGAAGGATAAAACTAATTATTTGTCAAATCACACATGAGCCAAGTGTTACCATTCACGAAATAAGCACTAGTTGAAAAAAAAAAACGTTAGATGGACCCTATATATAGCTCAACCCAGTTTAACTCATAAAAGAATATCACTAAAATTTAAAACTCCTTGGAAACAACTTAGGGCTAGAAATCCTTGCTGATACGCCTTAATGTATAATTATATCGTGGTAACCGAGTTTACCCTAAAAAAAAAACATAACTGTTTTTATTTATTTTTTTCTTGTATTTATTTTTTCATTTATTTAAAACTTATTCTTACATTGTATTATTATTTTCTAAAAGTAAGGCCGCTGTCCACAGCGAGGCTGCACCTTACAGATAGATCGTTGGATTAAAAACTGATTTACAATTATAATTTATACTTAAGCTAAGTTCTGCATTGGAAAAGGAATGCACTTTTTGTTGACAAAATATTCATATTTCATTTGAGTCAAATGAAATATGATTATCACTTTATTAATTCTTTAAATGAAATATGAATGTGCAGGGGAAAAGGGGGTGCATATGTTATGGACACGTTTTGCAAGTTAAGCAAAAACAAATGGCTTGGGATACCGTTATGGAATTAAGTACCTTTAGGCGAGGGGATTTAAGGGGAATAATGGGTTAATGTAAGGAGGTGACGTCTGGGACGTAACTGTATCGACAACATATAATTTATGTTCATTCCGAAAAACCTCAAAACTATAATTATAAGAAAAAAAGTAGGAACTGAAAAACAGACACTTAATATATATTATCTAGATAAATATATGTAATTCTTTATTTTTCAGTTACTATTAATTTGTAATTCTATAATATTCTATTTATTATATAATAATGATTTTATTTTTTTATTTCAATATATGTATGTATGTATACAAATATGAACATGCATATATAAATTATTTCTTTTAACTTTGTCAGAAATAATACACAGGTTTTTATTCTTATAAATATAATTTTATTAAACCTAATACAATTTTAAGATTGCAGCATAAGGTTATTTAAATAAGAATTAAATACTTGTTTAAAGTTTTAATAATTTTAAATTTATGTTTAAGGGGTTTAACTCTGAATTTATTTTTACAGTTAAACTTTTTTCTTCTAATAGCAAAAATAGTCTTGTTCGAATTATTTTTACTGGCACATTTAATAGATATTAAAATAATAAATAATTTGTATTATCTACTACAATTTTATTTCTTAATATTTCTATACAATTTTTGTTTAAAAAAATATAATTTTATCTGAGTTATAATAAGATTCTTATTTCGGTGTGTTCGATTTAATTTGTGCAGAGCATTATCTGAATACATTTTTACAACCATTGGGTTTGAACTAACTTCTAATTTGCACAAATTAAAAAATAATTTTAATAATTTGTTTGGCTATTAAGTATAAAGATTCTATTAAAAATTTACTTTTAAAGTTTAAAACGTTACTTTATTAATTTATTGAAATGTGCTTTTATTATTATTTCTCATTCTTAATTTATTAAAGTTTATATACCATGTTATTGATGGTATAAGGATTTGAAAAATATTCTGGTGGTCATCATGTATTGGTTTAAGAGTAATGTCGTTTCTGGTTAGTTTTAATTTCAGTTAAAAAAGTTTCAGATTAGTTAGTTAATTGTTAGTAAAATATTGCGTAATAAGTCATATTCAATTGGAGAAGATCCATATTTAATGGAAGACAATGTTAATCATCATTGTCTTCGAACCTTATCTAATCGAGCATGAATTAATATTTGAGTTGGAAGATTTTGTGTATACCTGCTTACGACTCTACAAGTGTATCAACTAGAAAACTCGAATAAGAAAAACGAAATAGACCTATCACGACTAAGTTACTTTCCAGGCATACTTCATCCACCCAAATATTTGGAGAGATTCGAAAGTTGAGAAAAACATGCATGTGTCCATCAAAAATAAATTATGTGGCGCAACTAGGGCCTAGGGACTTCCAACTCTCAACCATACGTGTGTGCGAGTCATGTCAGGTAGTTATGACGAATCTGATCGGCTAATTTGAGAAAGCACAAGAATTGCTCTTGAAGGATTTGTCAATTCTTTGCAAGAGGCAGTACCCGTGAAAAAAAAAACTTTAGTTGGAACAGGCAGGTATTGAACCCAAGACTTCTGGCATAACAGCCCTACGTACTAACTATCACGCCACGGGTACTACTGTTACCATCGCTTCAAAAATTGTATGACCGATTGGAAAATAGCTATGGGGCAGATTTAAATTTAAGTTTGATTAATTAAATTGATCTACACTTATCAACAGTTTCATAAAAATAGTTCTTACAAATGTAAGTTTCACGGGTACTACTGTTACCATCGCTTCAAAAATTGTATGACCGATTGGAAAATAGCTATGGGGCAGATTTAAATTTAAGTTTGATTAATTAAATTGATCTACACTTATCAATAGTTTCATAAAAATAGTTCTTACAAATATAAGTTTCAAAAAGTGGGTCTCTCATATTGCAAACTAGTACCTATTTTCTTTTTTTATTTGTGTGCAATGTTCGAATAATTTCATCTGCAGTGAGTTGTTTCGGTTCCCAGGGTGGCAACTTCTTTGATTCTGAATTTGTATCAGCTGATTGATAATTTTTATTTACAAAGTTAATTTTATCAAGTTCGCTAAACTTATTCACATAAGTGTGATTCCTTTCTTTATGCCTTTCTACATGTGAACTATTACCAGAACCAGAAGTATTAGGTTTCGAAAACTGACGCTCAGAATGTGGCCTTGAGTCATTTGGTTGGGACACATTTGGTCTGTGCTGTTGGTTGTAGTATTGATGATGGTGCTGCGGATGATCTTTGTCAATTGGTTTTCGCTCGGAATGTGCTTTCATACGAGTGTGCTTTTCATATTCTTGGTATTTCTTCTTTAGTTCATTTAACTCTTTTTGTTTATTATCAAGTTCTCCAAGTAAAAACTTACGACGTTTGTGAACGATATAGTTTGTATCGATTTCTGGCAATTTACCTAAATCGTTTTTGATCTTTTCCACGTCAACATTAACCCTTTTTAAATCCGCAGACAATGCGTTCAGTGTTCTCGACCCTGAATTGGACGGTTTTGACATTGTCGTACCCGGTTGTACGTTATGTGATTTTGATGTTGGCGCTGGTGTAGGTCTTGGTTTGTCTGAATAATTTGTATGTCCAGGTGTCCTTATAGGAGTTACTGTCTTATAAGGTGCAACTGAATATGATTTTTCAGTAGTGTGCACAGGAGTCATTGTTTTAGAATTCTTTGGGCTATGAGATGAGAATGTAGCAGATTGTTTTAATACAGATTCTACCAATTTTTGACTTGATGGACTCGCAATCTGAATCGTGGAATTTTTTTGAAGCATTGAAGATTTTGTTACTGTTTCGTTACGTACGGGTGTTTTGACGTTTGAAACATTCGGACTTGAAGTGGTAAAATTGAAATATGGAATTTTTGGTGCAGATTTCTGACTCAGGGTAGAGGGGGAAACTTGATGCTGCAAAGAAACAGACATTGTAGAATTTTCAGAGCGCAAAATTTTAGATGGAGGTTCATGATCTTTTGTAGCATCACTTAACGAAGGATATCGTTTCAGAGATGACTTGGACTCATCAACATTTTTTTTATTTTCTGGAGTTCGGTGAATTTCACTAACACACGAGACAGTCCTAGTTTCGGAGACTGGATCTTGCATTATGGGTTTCTTAGGATAAATGACTTTAACTGGAGTTTTTTGTGGGCATGGTTTTAAAATCATTTGATTCACTGACGATGTAGGTATCGCAGACATAGAAGAAACAGGCACTGGTTTAGTTAAAATCCCGGTGCAGAATATTTTAGATGAAGGTTCTTGACCTTTTGTTACAACATTGAATGCAGAGTTTCGTTTCAAAGTTAACGTAGAAGGTATAGCAATCTTTTTAGCTACAACTGGTTGAGTTGGTTCATTTATCTTTTCTGATGGATCTATGGTTTTTGTTACAAAAGATTGCTCTAACACTTTTTTGCAACTTGAAGGTGTTTTGTTAGTAGTGCTTAAGCCACTAGCAACTAAAGATTCAGGTTTAACCGGTGTTGTAGAGATCGGATTAATAGAAGAAACAACCACAACTGTTGATGTTACAGGAATCTCGGAACTAGAAATTTGTTGCTGAACATTGTTAGACAAAGAAAATTTCTTCAGAGATGATTTGCTAGTTTCAACTACGTTCTTTTCAGAAGTTGATTGATTTGTTTTTGCATTTTCTGATGGATCTGGGATTTTATTTTCTAAACACTGATTGATATGAATTGAATTGGTTGCTTTAACCATCAAAGCTGAGCTCGAGGGCATAGACGGTACAACTTCAACAGTTGCATCAGTTTTAGAAGTTAAATGCTTCGAAGTTGTTTTGTTTTCTGTAGTTATTTCTGTTGACTTTATTAGTAGTGAATTTTCTACTACAGAAATAGGAGACTGGTTGGCCGTTTCTTTTGAAACAATATTTTGAAGATCAAGATCAATTTCATTGACTTGGGGACAATTTTTCTTATTTTCATCAATTTTGTTCAAATTAAATGTCTTTTTATCAGTATTTGATTCAAGGCAAGTTTTTTGAGTTTCGTCTAATTCATTGCAAGATCTAGTTGTGTTCTTCTCTAAAGGATTAGAATTATTCGAATTTAAAGTTCTTTGGTCCATAATATTTATCTTATTTGGAAGTGATTTGTTGGGTTTATCATTTTGTTCATCTAATTTTAAAGAGTTTGAGGCAATAGAAGAAACCAATGCAAGCGATTGTGTTTTGGTTTCATTAATCTGATGTGTAGAAGAGTTTATGGTAGAATTTTTTTCAATTTTTAACGATAAGGAATCTTCTATAACTGGTTTGAGTATTTTATTTACAGGAGCCTCGTTCTTCAGTCTATCAAACAGATCGTCGGTTTTAGGTGACAAACTGTTTGAAACTTGGTTCTTAGAGTCGACATCTATTAAATTGGATTCGGTTAATTTATTTTCAGTCTTGAGTGAAGTTTTTGTATGTTTTTCTTCAAAAATTTCATCCAAATTCAACCGAAGAGACTTCACGTCATCCATTGTGTATGGACTATCTGGTAAGCTTATTACAGACGTCGAAGTATTTAATTTTGTAGACTCAGAATTTTCTTCAAGAACTTTCGGTTTTGTAGGTGTTTTGAATTGCTTCCAAAAAGGTTTTTGCTGAGATTTCAACTTACTTACTGAAATATTTTTCGGAGACTCTTCTTTCTCTGGTGTTGTTTTGTTTAACAGTTTTATTACATGAGCTCTGCTACGTTTTGTTTTTGGGCTCATTAAATTTTTCTCTTGAGAACTAGTACTTGTGGGAGTATTGTTGAGTTCATATTCAGATGTTCCCACATCGACAGTGTGTTTTTCTCCTGCCTCCGAAGTTTTCCCATCTTCGAAACTTGCCTTTAAAGTATCAACTTCTTTTGGTATGAAGTCAGACTTTTTAACATCAATCTTTGGTTTCCCGGCACTTTCAGAATTAGCACCGGAAACATTTTCCGGCCCATTTGGGAGTGCAGATGTAGGTAAATACTCGTAGATTTCTTCTAAAAAATGATAATTTTCATCATTTTCATTAGGACTGGAGGTCGGAACTGGTTCGAGAGCCAATTTCGTGTTAAACGGATGCAACTTATCTTCATCGTCTTGTCCCAGTTTATCTTCATCGTCTTGTCCCCGATTTCCTGAAAGCATTATTTCCGATAATGATTGCTGGGGTTCGGACTGTATGGAAGAAGGCTGCTGACGTGATTGATCGGCAAAGTTTTCATCATCATAAACAAACGTGAAATCTAATTCGAGAGAATTTGTAAATGATAATTCAGAACCATCTACCTCAGAAGTTCTGCGTCGACCTACGGGATCATTTTCAACGACATCGACCCCATCTGAGAAGGGGCGTTTAAGTTTAGGAAACGTTTCGACTGACTTTTTAATCAAATGATTATCATCTTTTGATTGGGCTGTAGAGTTTTGTAATTCTTGTTTTTTGAGAAATTCTGAAATTGATATGTCTAATTTTCTTTGAAGAACATCTTCTTTCTTCGTAGGGGTATCGAATGGAGAAGATAGCTTTTGCGCTTTAGGTAAATCAATTAGATTATTAACGCTTTGCTCTTCATTTAATGTCACTACCATAGATGACGTGGCTGTCGTATTGTCTGATTTTATAAGATCAGCAGTGTTATGACATGCTATTTTCGGTGTGGTTGAGTTAACTTCTGTTTCGGCTACCTCCATTGTAGTGTTGGACACTTCTGCAAAAGATTTGTCTTGTTCGAGGGCTCTAGGTGGCATTCTTGTTATTTCATCTGGTATAATTGGACAAGTTTCCGTGACGGTAGAGTTGTTCGCTTCTATTGAGATTGATTTAACTTGTTTTCTAACTTCATTTAAATATTTTACGTCGATTTCAGTAGAGAATGCTTTCGCAATAGGTTCTGCTGCCTCTATGATTGCGACTTCTTCAACGTTTGCAGGGTCTAGTTTTGTATCAATTATGGGTTCAACTGATGCAACTTTTTTGCATTCTAGATCTAAATCTGGTTTTGTAGGGTTTTCAGGAGTGGACTTAGTAAGAGGATTTTTAAAAGTTTTGAAGGAAGAGTCATTATGAGGTGTTATAACTACGATAGGATCTTCAAAAGGCGTAGGCTCTTGAATCAGTGTTTCAGGGTCCTTTTGTTCCATTAAACATTTCACTTTCGAGGTTGGTTCAACTGGCTCCTCGACTTGATTCAAACATGATACTTCCATTGTGGTATTCAATACTTCTATCTTCTTAGATTCCGCTTGCTCGGTGGTTGCTTCTTCTTCAATATTTGGATTTGTTTGTTTTTCTTCAATATCTTCGTTATCAGCTTTAGTTTCAGTAAACGCTAAAGTTGTATTGTTGAGTTTTAGATCTGAATTTTCGGAAGTTTTATGAATCGGGTTAATAAGAGCAGATTTGATAGTTTCAGAAGGAGATTCACTATTTAATGTTTTGGGTGCAATTGTGTCTTCGAAATGTGTGGGTTCCGTAATTGATACTTTAGTCTTCTCCAGTTGTTTTGATTCGTCAATTTTACAAATTCCCGTCTTGCTTAAATTCTTGTCCTCTATTGAGATTAATTTAACTTGGCTGACGATTTTTATTGCAGTATTTAATAGTTGTGTCATAGGTTCGGATTGTTCGTTGGTTTCCATTTCTTCAATCTTTGCAGGTGTAGGTTCTTTAAATGATATTTTATTCTTTTTCAGTTCTTTTGAAGGTTTAATTATATCGGCAACCGTTTTAGTTGAATTCTTTGCCTCTTTTGAGATTAACTTAACTTCGCTGTCGACTTCCATTGCACTACTTAATAGTAGTGCAATAGGTTCTGACTGTTCGATGGTTTCGACTTCTTTAACATCTGAATTTTGTTTTTCATTTTTGTTTTTATTAATTTTGGTTTCAGCTTCCAGAGTCGAGTTGTTAAAGTAAGATTTAATAGTTATAGAAGAAGATTCACTATTTGGGGCAATAAAAGCGCTTGGTATTTCGAAAGGTGTGGGATCTTCAATCAAAGGTTTAGTTTTTTTTTCTTGTTTTGAAGATTTCTTTAAATCGCCAATGCTGTAAGTTCTTTTTTTGGTTGATTTATTTGCCTCTTTTGAGGTTAATTTAACTTGTTCTTCGACTTCCACTGGAGAATTAAAGACTTCTGCCACAAATGTTGATTTTTCTATGGTTGCAACTTCAGCTTTTGCATCTTGTTGTTCTTTTTCGTTTTTATCAATATTGATTTCAACTTCATGAATCGACTTAGTAATACTAAGTTCAACAGTTTTAGAGGGAGAGTCATTACGTTGTGTTGTAGGTGCAGTTAGATCTTCGAAAAGTTTAGGTTCCTTAGTCAAATTAGTTGTTTTGGTTTTTTTTGAAGATTTCTTTAAATCGACAATGCTATAAGTTCTTGTTTTGGTTGATTTCTTCCCCTTTATAGTGATTGATTTAACTTGTTTTTCGACTTCATTCACAATTGCTAGGTCTGTTTTAGTAGGGAATACTTCCGCCATGGATGCCGCTTTTTCTACAGGTGCGTTTTCTGCAACATCTTCTTTTTCAATTTTTATTTCAGCTAATGGAAAGAATTGGTTTTCTTGTTTTAACTCTGGAATCGAGTAAGTAACAGAAGATTTAACACTTTCCGAGAGGGTGTCAATAAGTGGTGTCACAGGTTCAATTGAATCTTCCAAAAGTGTTGCTTCTTTAATCAATATTTTAGGCTTCTTTTTTTGTTTTAAAGACTTGGCCGTTTTGTTTGATTTCTTCGCCTCTTTTGAGGTTGATGTATAGTGCTTTTCGACTTTATTAAAACTTGTTACTTCCATCGAAGTATTATTTTTGTCTGCAATAGTTTCGACTTTTTCAACATTTGACTTTTTTGTATCTTTTCCATTTTTATCAATGTTCGTCCCCGTAAATGTAAAGATTGGTCCGTTTTCTTGTTCTAATACTAATACTGTAGTTGTTTTAGGAGTCGAGGTAATAAGATCACACTTAACAGTTTCAGAGAAAGATACAGGTGATGCAATGGAATCTTTAGAGAGTTTAGTCTTCTTTTGTAATTTTGATGGTTTAATTAAATCGGAAATGGTAGTTCTCTTTCTGCTTATTGATTTGTTTGCTTTGATCTCATCTTCTTTGGCATTATCTTCCATTGATAGCGGCCGTGTACACTTATTTAAATTTTTACCTTTGAGCTGCTTATACGTTCTTAATGTTTCTATTTTAGGCGATACTTTTATAGGTGGAATTTGATCAAGTTCAAAAGTTTCATTCTTTGATTCAGTTTTATTTTGATCTTCCAAATCATTTTCACATACTGTTGGTTTTGTTTGAAGGAAAGTAATATCGATTTTAGGAGCTTTTAGTAAATCCGGTTCAGAGAGGACTTTTCTAGACATGGAAACATTTTCCAAAATTTGTTCGACTTCTAAATCTAACGATTTACTGGTTTTGCGTAAAGTAAGATTTTTAAGCCATGTTTCTTGGTTCATGTTATGCGGCGTATAATTACTTATATTAGGATAACTTTCTTTGTATGTTTCATTTATTATTGTAGGTTGTTCTACGTTTTCAAGAGATTCATCAAAACTTATTCGTAGTTTTCCCTTCTTTATAGGTGTTTTCGATATTTTGACACGATCTACAAATGCATCGTTTTCTGTGTTATTTTGTCCGCTATTTTTTGGCTTCGGAGTTCCTTTCGTCGACTTGGTTCTGTTTGAAACTGGTATTGGGCTATAAGTTAGCAAACCTCTTGATGACCTAGTCCGCGTTCTTCGACTCTCAAAAACGTCAGGAGAACTTGCTTCAAAAACTTCAACTATTGGATTGAAAGTAATTTTTTTTACAGCTTTGTTATTCTTTTTAGGAGGAGCTTTTTCCTTTTTTATTTGCTTCGGTTTTTGTTTTTTGTTTGCTTTCTTGGTATCTAAGTCAATCACCAACTTCCCAGCGTCGTCGCTATCTGATGAAATGTTTGATCGAGGTAACTCTAAGTTTTCCAATGGGTCCTTTTCACATTGACTTTGTGGACAACTCATTGATGGAATATACTGTTCAGTTTCAGAATCATGTAGCAAAATTGCTTGAGCTTGGTCTACTATTTGACTTCTTGTTATCCTAGTTGGCTGAAATCTCTTTCGAGACCTAGTGTTCTTTTTCTGTTGAGCCTTAAGTGAGGTCAATATAGCTGCAGCGTTTAAATCGTCGAAGTTAAAACACTTTTGATCTGTTGGATCGGCTTCAAGCTTTTGCACTCTTTGTGGCCTTTTCTGTTTGCGGTCATTTTTTTGATTCTCTGAAGAATATCGAATTGATTTCGATGGACTTAGACTAAAATTGTTGCCACTCGAAGCACAATTTTTTGAAATACCAATTTTTTTCAACCCAAGTTCAAAACTCTCATCTGGAGCATCACATGATGGAGTTGTTGATTCCTCTGGGTTGGCATTACACTTTTCAACCTTCTCAAAACAAATGGGATGTGATTCTGCTTCCGGTTCGATTGTATCTGTCAGTGGTTTTGTGTGAGGTTCTTTTGATTGAGATAGTAATAAAGCTGTGATTTCATGGACTTCAGATGTCGGAACTCTTATTTTACTCAAGGAAATAATTTTACATTGACTCGAAGGGGAATCTTCTTCTGGAGTGTTCTTTTCGTCCATTACAGGCGTACCATTCTCATCATTGTAATTGTAATAAGTTGTATTACCGCTTTCATTTGTTTTAGATGTAATAGAAGAAACTTCTTGATCTTCAGCGCTATCCCTTGAAGGATAAAAAACTATTGATTTATCTGATTCTAAGGCAACCGATGCATTTTGTTGAGAAATTTCTGAATCAGAAATAACTGAAGGCTCTCCATGGTCTTCAACTTGAACTCTTGTTGAAAGATTAGATTCTTCCTCAGTTAAAGTATTTTCAGTTCTTTGTAGTTCTATTGCTAACTGAGACGATGAATCTGGTTCCATACTATTTTGTTGCTTGGCACATGTTATTTGAGTAAAAACTTCTTGATTTCGATTTTTTACTAAATCATCTTTTAACTCAACTATATTTTTCAAAATGTTTGTTTGACCATTTTTCAAATCTAATTGTTTAGTGGAAGAAGCATTTGAGAATTTTGAACATTTGCTAGAACAAGGCTGAATATATGTTTTGATAGTTGACTTTGGCTCGGTTTGACATTCTGCGTTTTTGATTAGGCTATCAGTTGAAGCATTATCAACTTCGACATTTTCTTCCTTTACTTTAAGTGTCTGTATTTCTGTTGATGGTGTAGATTCTTCAATGGATTCAAATGAAGTGTTTGCTTTAATTGTTGTTTTCTTCTTCTTTAATTTCAACTCTTCTGTTGATGTTTTCCTAATTTTCTTATTCAACTGAATCGCATTGGCAACAAAATCTGCTGTTTCGCTTGTATTTTCCTGCAGATTATTAATGTTCGTTTTTTCTGATACTTCGATCGATGTTTTCAGCAGTTTTGGCTCATCATTGTCTACACTTTTGGAGATCGGAATCTCAATACTTGAAGCTGCTGTATTCTTAGAAGATTCTTTTATATATTCTTCTAAAATCGCTTTGACGAAGGATTTATGCCCAATAACGTTCTCAACAATAGCTTTAGGTTTTGGTTTGTCCGACTTTACCCTTTTGATATTCTCTTCCGAGTCCGTTTGATGATGATCGCTTTGAGTGCTAATACATTCGGAAGCATTGGATATGTGATCTTTATCATGATAAGTAGCAAATGTTGAATCTTTTACCACTGTCAATTCATTAGCATCAATTTTTAATTTCTTTGCTTTGCTTTTAGCACCTGTTTTTTTGTTCTTTTTTTTAGCTTTTTGTAATTTTTTGTTGATGCAAATCATCAAATCGTCTTGAATTTCAATAGGTTCTATAAGTGATTCGTTTGAAACATTTGTTTTTGAAATATCCAAGTTTTCAATTTCCTGTTCGGGTGATAATTTCAATACTGGTATTGATTCAACCATATTTTTCCCCAAAGTTTTTGTTTGTGGTATTTCAGAGCCTTTAGCTTTGTTCATTTTTGATGATGTTTTTGTTCGGGTTTCTTCATCATCTTCCAGCCGTGCATTAATTTTCTTAGCATTTGATTCGCGTTCATTTGTTTGGTGTTTGTCCCCTTCGTCCGTTATGATTTCTTTTTTTACTTGGATGTCAATAGATTCAGAAAATTCTTGCTCTTTTGTTGATAGTATAGAATCATCATCTGTTAATAGTTCTTCAACTTCTTCTTTTTCTAAAATTTTCGAAATCAAAGTTGAAAATACTTTGTTTGCTTTCGATCCTTTCTTAGACGATTTAATATTATTTTTAGGTAATTCGTCTGTTGAAACTAACATTTTAGGTATACGAATGATGAGCTTTCTTTTTGTTTCGTCTTTATTTTGATGTTTTAAAAGTGAACTTTCATCAATATTCTCTGAAGATGTTTCTGAAACATCTTGATGTTCTTCTGTATTAATGTTTTTTCTTCTAAAGTCCTCAGCATCAACGTCTTTCAAAGGCAAAGATGAGCTTTCGACAATTCCTAAATTAATTAATTCTAGATTGTCAACCTTTGATAAGCAGGGTGTAGTTTTTTCTACCTCGGAGTTTGTTTTCGCAGAATTAGAACAGCACATTTCAGTATTCATTCTTTCAATTGTATTTTCGTATTCATATTCATGCTCTTCGCAAGATTTAAGTTTACCATTAAGATCATTATCAACTACGGCAATACTTCTATCTCCACTTACCGATTGATTTTCATAATTTTCCTTTTCAAACTTATGATCAACAAGATTTGAAGCATTTAGTTTAGATGATTGATTGTCTTGTATTGTTTTTGAAATTTCAGTTGATGGTTTCTTCTTCTTTAATTCTTTCTTTGTCGTCTTTTTAGTCTTCATAGTTGATTTTGTATCCAGTTTTACCTTTTCTAAGATAATTTCTTGTAAAGCTTGTTTCTTCAATGCTTTTGTAATTTTCTTGCGGCTTTGTTTTTGGATTTTTCGGGAAGTGTGCCTTTTAATCTGATATTCCCCAGATTCTTCAATAGATTTGAGGTCTTCAAGTTTTTGTTCATTTAAAGTTTCAATTTTAGAAAGTGAATCTGCTCGTACCAGTTTCTCCTCCAAGATTGACAACCTAGCTATACGAATTATGAGCTTTCGTTTTTTCTTGTCCTCAGCGGGTGAAGTAAAAATTTCATTAAAAAGCATTTGAGATTTATTAATGCTCTCTGTAGAATCCGTTTCGCCCATAGTTGATATTTTTTCTTCTGGATTATCTTTTAGAAAAGACTCATCATCTATAACTTTGTTATATAAAGTTGATTCATCTTCAGTTGGAGTCAATACTTCCAAGGAACTGTGCACTACTCTTGGAGTGGAAAATACGATTTCTCCGATTTTGTTTTGTTCTGTTGTGCAGATGTCTTCTGAATGATTAGCACTGTGTTCAGTTGTTTCTTTTTTATTTTGAGTTACATTTTCAAAAGAAGATATTTCCTCAGTATAGAAGTCGTTTTTGTGAACTTTTTGGATGGGAACAGTTTGTTTTTTGTTTGTCTCGCTCTTCTGGACTTCTGGACTCTTATTATGAGTATTTCTATCTGATTTTTTTTCGTTAGCTTCTTCAACAAAACCTAATTTTTCTTTATTAACATCTTCAATATTAGATGATTGATTTTCGAGCGTTTGTTCTACTAGTTTTTCACATTCCTTATCATTCTTTATTAACTCCCTATTAATTAGGTTGACACTTGTATTAGAAATAGGTTCCTGAATAACTAATTGATCCTTTTCAATTTCGTTTGATTTAGAATTTTGTTTCTCGGTCGAAGTTGTTTGTTCAGTAAGGTCTTGATTTTCGTCATTGGTATGAACATCGGGTGTTTCCATTGCATTTTTTGTTTTAGCTTCATAAATGTGTTCTTTATCTTCCCCAATGGAAGAGAATAAGTCTTCAGTATATAATTCAGTTCCTATTGATTTAGTATTATCATCACAAGACAATTTCTGAGCAGTGCATTGGTTTTCATTGATATCATTATCATCGACGACGATTTGATCATCTATTGCTTTATCCTTCTGTAAATTTTCTGGCTTCGCATCCTCTCCTTTTTCTGTGACCCCTTCCACATCAAATGCAATATCAGCTGGCAGTCCGAGTCTCGTTTTGCGTAAAACTGATTCCGGTTTAGTAATTAATTGTTTTTCGACTGTTTCAATATTCTGGTTACCTGTCTCTTCTTGATGCAAAATAGTACTTTCAGAATTAAGTTGGGATTCAAGAAGAGTTAAACTTGTGTCAAGACATGATTTTCTATTAACGCATTGATCTTCTATATTTTCTTTGGAACTTGATGTTAGGCTTTCAAGTGTTTCAGCGGTTTTGTCAATTAGATTTCCATCACAAGATGAATATCTTTGCGATCCAAGGAATTGTTCTTCATTAACCCCTTTATCATGAATAATTTGTTTCTCAATTGTTCTAAAAAACTGTTCATAGTCCTTTTTCTCTTCATTTTCCAGAATCTGCAATTCAGTTACTTCATTTGTCACTCGATCAATTGGTTCAATGTCTTCATTTAAAGCTTTTAATATTTGGTCAGAACAAGACGCGTCCTTGGTTGAAGTTTCAAAATCAGAAGATTTTGGACTGTCAATGAAACTTTGAAGTTTTTTAAGCTCATCAAAAGCGTGGTCATTATTTGAACAGCCTAAATAATCAACTGTGACGTAATCGTGATCTGATTTTACGATTTCATCAATTTTCAATTTTCCATCATCACTGGGGTTTTGGTTTGTTTTTGCATTTGTTTCCTTTTGATCGATCAATTCATTTTGAGAAAGTTTTTTAACCTGGTTATCGCTTAACTTTTCAATTATTGCGTCTTGGCTTGTTAAAATTATATCTTCCGCACGATTAGGTTCAGAAACTTGTTCAACAATAGTTGGTTTATTTGCTTGATCACCTTTTTGGCAGTTTGAAATACAGTCTTTTTGTACATTTTGGGCTCCAAAACCATTTTCATTTTCTGCAGAACTATTTTCAATCGGCTGACTCGTCTGCTCTTTATTAGTTTGTGTTTCCTTATTATCGGTCTCAGAACTTATGTCAGGTATCTCCAGACTTTCATTTTGACAAATAGGTTCATAAGGCGGTGATTCTATATCATCAGTTAATGATTCATCTTCTTCAAATGAATTATCGTGCTCTACAATCGATTTAGATTTCTCAACGTGGGCCTTAGATAATTCGCCAACTGCCTCTTTAGTTAGTGTGTTTGAATTATCTTCTACCGACTCAATATCATTTTCAGATTCTTTGATAGAAATCTTGAAAATACTTTCCACTTTTTCTAATTCATTTGGCTGGTCGAATACTTTTTTGTTTTCTGTGTTTGTAACCTCTTTCACTTTGGTAGACTTTTTGTCAATTTCTAATTGGGGATGACATGAAATATCATTTGATGTTTCTAAATCTGGTTTTTCGATCAATCTTCTTGAATTTTCCTCTTCTACTATTTCCAAACTAGTATTGGAATTTTTTGATTGGTTTATTGTATCAATGTTAGATGGAACTTTTAATTGCTGAGGAATTAAGGCTTTAACTTGGTTTTCAACTTCCTTTCTAGTGTTTGTATCTTTTTCAACACCATCTAATGTTTTTCCGACTTTAATTTGAGAAAGATTTGCTTCAGTTTTCTCGGCATTCGCACTACCAATAGATTTATTTTTCACATTTGTTGATGTCGAGTCTTTTTTGTTTTCTGTGTTTGTAACCTCTTTCACTTTGGTAGATTTTTTGTCAATGTCTAATTGGGGATGACATGAAATATCATTTGATGTTTCTAAATCTGGTTTTTCGATCAATCTTCTTGAATTTTCCTCTTCTACTATTTCCAAACTAGTATTGGAATTTTTTGATTGGTTTATTGTATCAATGTTAGATGGAACTTTTAATTGCTGAGGAATTAAGGCTTTAACTTGGTTTTCAACTTCCTTTCTAATGTTTGTATCTTTTTCAACACCATCTAATGTTTTTCCGACTTTAATTTGAGAAAGATTTGCTTCAGTTTTCCCGGCATTCGCACTACCAATAGATTTATTTTTCACATTTGTTGATGTCGAGTCTTTTTTGTTTTGTGTGTTTGTAACCTTTTTCACTTTGGTAGACTTTTTGTCAATGTCTAATTGGGGATGACATGAAATATCATTTGATGTTTCTAAATCTGGTTTTTCGATCAATCTTCTTGAATTTTCCTCTTCTACTATTTCCAAACTAGTATTGGAATTTTTTGATTGGTTTATTGTATCAATGTTAGATGGAACTTTTAATTGCTGAGGAATTAAGGCTTTAACTTGGTTTTCAACTTCCTTTCTAGTGTTTGTATCTTTTTCAACACCATCTAATGTTTTTCCGACTTTAATTTGAGAAAGATTTGCTTCAGTTTTCCCGGCATTCGCACTACCAATAGATTTATTTTTCACATTTGTTGATGTCGAGCCTTTTTTGTTTTGTATGTTTGTAACCTTTTTCACTTTGGTAGACTTTTTGTCAATGTCTAATTGGGGATGACATGAAATATCATTTGATGTTTCTAAATCTGGTTTTTCGATCAATCTTCTTGAATTTTCCTCTTCTACTATTTCCAAACTAGTATTGGAATTTTTTGATTCGTTTATTGTATCAATGTTAGATGGAATTTTTAATTGCTGAGGAATTAAGGCTTTAACTTGGTTTTCAACTTCCTTTCTAGTGTTTGTATCTTTTTCAACACCATCTAATGTTTTTCCGACTTTAATTTGAGAAAGATTTGCTTCAGTTTTCTCGGCATTCGCACTACCAATAGATTTATTTTTCACATTTGTTGATGTCGAGTCTTTTTTGTTTTGTGTGTTTGTAACCTTTTTCACTTTGGTAGACTTTTTGTCAATGTCTAATTGGGGATGACATGAAATATCATTTGATGTTTCTAAATCTGGTTTTTCGATCAATCTTCTTGAATTTTCCTCTTCTACTATTTCCAAACTAGTATTGGAATTTTTTGATTGGTTTATTGTATCAATGTTAGATGGAACTTTTAATTGCTGAGGAATTAAGGCTTTAACTTGGTTTTCAACTTCCTTTCTAGTGTTTGTATCTTTTTCAACACCATCTAATGTTTTTCCGACTTTAATTTGAGAAAGATTTGCTTCAGTTTTCTTGGCATTCGCACTACCAATAGATTTATTTTTCACATTTGTTGATGTCGAGTCTTTTTTGTTTTCTGTGTTTGTAACCTCTTTCACTTTGGTAGATTTTTTGTCAATGTCTAATTGGGGATGACATGAAATATCATTTGATGTTTCTAAATCTGGTTTTTCGATCAATCTTCTTGAATTTTCCTCTTCTACTATTTCCAAACTAGTATTGGAATTTTTTGATTGGTTTATTGTATCAATGTTAGATGGAACTTTTAATTGCTGAGGAATTAAGGCTTTAACTTGGTTTTCAACTTCCTTTCTAGTGTTTGTATCTTTTTCAACACCATCTAATGTTTTTCCGACTTTAATTTGAGAAAGATTTGCTTCAGTTTTCCCGGCATTCGCACTACCAATAGATTTATTTTTCACATTTGTTGATGTCGAGTCTTTTTTGTTTTCTGTGATTGTAACCTCTTTCACTTTGGTAGATTTTTTGTCAATGTCTAATTGGGGATGACATGAAATATCATTTGATGTTTCTAAATCTGGTTTTTCGATCAATCTTCTTGAATTTTCCTCTTCTACTATTTCCAAACTAGTATTGGTATTTTTTGATTGGTTTATTGTATCAATGTTAGATGGAACTTTTAATTGCTGAGGAATTAAGGCTTTAACTTGGTTTTCAACTTCCTTTCTAGTGTTTGTATCTTTTTCAACACCATCTAATGTTTTTCCGACTTTAATTTGAGAAAGATTTGCTTCAGTTTTCTTGGCATTCGCACTACCAATAGATTTATTTTTCACATTTGTTGATGTCGAGTCTTTTTTGTTTTCTGTGTTTGTAACCTCTTTCACTTTGGTAGATTTTTTGTCAATGTCTAATTGGGGATGACATGAAATATCATTTGATGTTTCTAAATCTGGTTTTTCGATCAATCTTCTTGAATTTTCCTCTTCTACTATTTCCAAACTAGTATTGGAATTTTTTGATTGGTTTATTGTATCAATGTTAGATGGAACTTTTAATTGCTGAGGAATTAAGGCTTTAACTTGGTTTTCAACTTCCTTTCTAGTGTTTGTATCTTTTTCAACACCATCTAATGTTTTTCCGACTTTAATTTGAGAAAGATTTGCTTCAGTTTTCCCGGCATTCGCACTACCAATAGATTTATTTTTCACATTTGTTGATGTCGAGTCTTTTTTGTTTTGTGTGTTTGTAACCTTTTTCACTTTGGTAGACTTTTTGTCAATGTCTAATTGGGGATGACATGAAATATCATTTGATGTTTCTAAATCTGGTTTTTCGATCAATCTTCTTGAATTTTCCTCTTCTACTATTTCCAAACTAGTATTGGAATTTTTTGATTGGTTTATTGTATCAATGTTAGATGGAACTTTTAATTGCTGAGGAATTAAGGCTTTAACTTGGTTTTCAACTTCCTTTCTAGTGTTTGTATCTTTTTCAACACCATCTAATGTTTTTCCGACTTTAATTTGAGAAAGATTTGCTTCAGTTTTCTTGGCATTCGCACTACCAATAGATTTATTTTTCACATTTGTTGATGTCGAGTCTTTTTTGTTTTCTGTGTTTGTAACCTCTTTCACTTTGGTAGATTTTTTGTCAATGTCTAATTGGGGATGACATGAAATATCATTTGATGTTTCTAAATCTGGTTTTTCGATCAATCTTCTTGAATTTTCCTCTTCTACTATTTCCAAACTAGTATTGGAATTTTTTGATTCGTTTATTGTATCAATGTTAGATGGAACTTTTAATTGCTGAGGAATTAAGGCTTTAACTTGGTTTTCAACTTCCTTTCTAGTGTTTGTATCTTTTTCAACACCATCTAATGTTTTTCCGACTTTAATTTGAGAAAGATTTGCTTCAGTTTTCCCGGCATTCGCACTACCAATAGATTTATTTTTCACATTTGTTGATGTCGAGTCTTTTTTGTTTTCTGTGATTGTAACCTCTTTCACTTTGGTAGATTTTTTGTCAATGTCTAATTGGGGATGACATGAAATATCATTTGATGTTTCTAAATCTGGTTTTTCGATCAATCTTCTTGAATTTTCCTCTTCTACTATTTCCGAACTATTATTGGAATTTTTTGATTCGTTTATTGTATCAATTTTAGGTAGTACTTTTAATTGCTGAGGCTTTAAGACTTTAACTTGGTTTTCAACTTCCTTTCTAGTGTTTGTATCTTTTTCAACACCATCTAATGTTTTTCCGACTTTAATTTGAGAAAGATTTGCTTCAGTTTTCTCGGCATTCGCACTACCAATAGATTTATTTTTCACATTTGTTGATGTCAAAGAAATTTCTATTAGGGATTCATCTGGACCACATTTGCCCTTTGAACTTTTGAAGCCATATTCTTCTTGTGAATCGCCAATAAAACCGGATATATTTTTTAGAAGCTCTCTTACAGAACAAGTGCGAACTTCTAAATCTGTCAATTTATTAATAATTGGAGTTTCTTCTAGTGGCGAGTCGGGATCTGATGTCGGATGACTAGGCAATTTGTGTTCTTCAGTTTCGGATTTTTTAGGTGTCGATGCATTACTTTCTATAACATTTATTGATGTAGCAGATTCTTTCTTATTCAGCTCAATGTTGTGGTCCTTTTGTGATGTGTTGTCTTTATTTGGTAAGGTGGGTGCTGAAGCGGGTATTGCAACATATCGGGAGCAAGTTGGCATTTCTCCATCATTTATAGAACTCGTTGATCTTCCGGCAGTTAAACTACTTGTACCTGATACTATTCCTAAACGACTTGAACTTCCTGATCGTATTGTACTTGAGGGAGAGAAATTTGACCACCTATCTGGGGATGGTGAAGATGGTCTCGTCGGACATGGGCTACTTGAAATCGAGCTTCGCGGTTGGCTGTTAACATTTGAGTGTGTTTTTGAGATTTCATTTGTTGATGACGTTGCTTCCTCAACTACTTTAGAATAGGGGCGTTGTGAAAGAAGGACTCTACTAGGAACCCCAAAACCGTCATAGTCATCAGAATGATCACTATCGTCCCCAGTGCCTTCAAACGATGTTGTACTCGACACTATACCGTGTCGTTTTCGAATATGTTTTTCTACAGGGACATTTGGAAGATTCAGAGAAGCACGTATTGGATCTGAATTTGTTGCAACAGGGACCTCAATATTATTTCTAGCCGTCGGAACTGGCACTGGAACCGACGGCACAGGAACCAATGGCACCGGGACCGCGGGTACTTCCGCACTAGATTGACGGGTCTCATCTGATGAGATGTCTAAAATAACTGGTGGATTGTTAATTTTTTCAGTATTAACACGATTTAAAAGTTCTCCGACAACTATTGCCCGTTTTTTTAACTTTTCAATCACATCAAAGACTTGTTTTTCATATGCACTCATCGGCTTATTCTCACCTTCGTCGTCCTCGTCAACGTCTTCGTCGTCGTCTTCAGTCTCAAGGTCAATTACATTGTTATTATTTGAACTTAATACTACATCACTATTTCTATTCTGTTGGTTATTCTTAAAACTGAGACTTAGATTTTCAATACTATGGCTACTTATACTTAAATTATTTAACTTATTATATACACTTATACTAGATGTATCACAGTTTATTGATAAATGCTGATCTACAGCCTTAGTACCTTGTTTTCCATTAATATTAAGTTTGTTTGCGATTTCGGAACTTTCACGCAGTTGATCTGATGGTGATGGTGATCTCGTTAAGTCTTCTATTAGTGTTGGTTTAATTTCCTATGAATAATTTAAAAAAAATTAATTAACATTTAGAAATTAAATGTTTAGTGAGTTTTGAAGGAATGCATTTTTAAACGTTATCAAACTTATACAAATCGTTAGAATGTGATTTTTATAGATCACCAAGTTTTTCTAAGACAAATTTATGAAACCTTAGTATTTGATAAATTAATTTTCTATAGAGTAATATGTACATTTTAATTTATAGCACACAAAAAAACTTATACTTTTAATAGACAAAATCATTTTGATACTTTTTTGTTTTTAATAATCAAACCAATGAATTTACGTTTCAATTAAAAATTATTCATTAAAAAAATATGTTAATTAAATAAAATGTTGATTGAAGAAATTGTTGATTGAGGAATGTGTTGATTAAAGAAAATGTTGATTGAAGTATTTGTTGATTGAAGAAAATGTTGATTGAAGTAATTGTTGATGGATGCAATGCTTCAATAAGTTAGTTGTTCGTTCCCGTCTTCTTGAATTTTCAGCTTTTTAACTCTTTGCATTGCAATATGTTTTTCTAATAAACCTTAAACTTAAAAGGCTAGAGCTTTTTACCTTTTAACAGTGTAAATCATGTTTGATGTATAAGAAATATTTTCTTTTATAAGATGTATTCAAGTCAAGATACCCAGAGTCAAGTAATGAAATGTCTCAAAAAAAAATCTTTTTTAAGAGAAATGTATGAATTGACAAATTTTCCTAGATACATTTTTGTCATGAAAAGTGCTTCGGAAATGAGCCGTTAAGATTAGGCATAAAAACTGTAGGTCCTCCAATTCCTGACATTATTCGCTCACTGGAATAATTTATAGTTGTAAGTCACTAGGACTTGGTTCCCCGCGAGCTGTTACGAAATCCAGTTTATATATTTACAGAGGAATATAGAAAGAAAATAAATGTTGAAACCTCAACATGTAATCTCAAACTTCGAACTCCGGCACGGTTTATGGTCGGTAAATTGCTTTCATAGCTCGAACCCACCACGCGAAATGATTTAGGTGTCTTCTTGATTCATTGAGTTAATTTTCAATTAAAAGAGCACGAACTACATGAGATGTAGTTTTCTTTTCTCAGTGCATTGTTTTTTGTTTTAGAGTTAGCTGTTCAAGAATTTCGTCTAGTATCAACTGTTGAATGATGGTTTTCTATAGTCCTTTCGATTTGTTGATTGCAGTTTGTGTTGATTG
The DNA here is from genome assembly GCA_920104205.1 of Eupeodes latifasciatus. Lineage (NCBI taxonomy): Eukaryota > Metazoa > Arthropoda > Insecta > Diptera > Syrphidae > Eupeodes > Eupeodes latifasciatus. The sequence continues at coordinate 133,440,242 of OV049926.1, read as the reverse complement.
CAGATTGTTTTGATTGAAGATTGTGTTGATTGAAGATTGAATCACATATTTCATTCGAGTTGTTTTCAAAGATCATTTATAACTCTATTTATATTTTACTTAAAGTTAATTTAATTTTTATTCATCTAATTAAAAAAATTAATTTAATCTAAAGAATCGTTAAATATAAAAAAATGTTTAAAACAATTTAAATTTAAAATTAAAATTAGAATATAAAAGCGTGTTGAGTTGTTATTATGTGTCTGAAATAGTTACAATATATTTGAGTATAAAAGTTCTCATAGTTTTTCTCTTGAAAAGCCTTAAAGTTATAATTTTCTTATCCTCAAACCTTTTGGAGTATAATCTGTTATTTATTCTTATATAGCGTAAATCGGATTTATACAAAATGGTTCATAAAAACCTTAAGACTTACGCATCAGCAGCAGACTAGGTTTTAGAGCTTTTTTTTAAATAAACAGCATTTTTTCGTTCCCTAGGATCTAACTTCGAGAAATGCTTGTATTAAAGAGGGTTGTTGTTAGATAAAAGAATTCAAAAATGAAGTTTTTTGTAAATTTTCTTAAATAAGACTCTTTAACAAACAGTTTTGTTCGTAAATTCATTTGCTATAAAAGCTAATAAATAAGTCTTTCTAACTGTAATTCTCGGTATTTCCGAATCTCTGATAATGAGTTTTTTATATGATTAAAAGGTTCTGTTAACTTGACAATAGATACAATGCTTATGTATGTATGTCGGTTCTATGTCGGCAAACCGCAAAATGAATGTTTGGATTTTTAATTTTAGTCACAACTAACTACATTTGGTCAAGGAACGGTTAGCACGAAGCTTTGTTAACACTCTTTTTCTATTGACATAAAGCGATACGTTGAAGGCGGTAACTTTAACGATGATGTAATCTAAAATGAATGAAAATGTTTGCACAACTCATGGACAAAATTTAAAGCATAAAATTAAAGTGTTTTTCCAAACTTTATATAGAGTCATATGAGTCATCTATAACAACAAATCACCGTGTTATATTCTTTGCATATTCAAAATTATGCTTGATACAATTTAATACAGAATTTATAAGGAGAGATTCAATTGTACTCATGAAAATCCTAGAAATTCATTGGAAAAATATTGAATAATTATGTGGAATAAAAAAATAAAGTTCTATCTTAGACTGGTATACAAATTGGGGTGGGTCAGAAAATTGAGTATTTCATATTTTGACTCCTTTATATATTTTTTTTTTGGAAATGCTTGACTCTATTTATGCGTAGTGCGTAAAACTTTTATTATATTGAAAAGAATATGATAATGCACTCCAAAAGGTTTTACAATATTTGAACCCTGTAATAAATACGTTCAAGAGTTAATTACAATAATTTTAAAAATAAAATACAACCTGGGGACGTATAAAATAGAAACATAATGATCGAACTATATCGTTTTTCCACAAAGCACTGTTATTATTTTCTCTACCCCAATGATGGAGTTAACAATTGTCAAAATGATATAGTTCGATCCATACCGTTCAAAACTCACCCATTTTGATACGTCCAACAACTTTGGAGTCCACCGATTTATGTACTCACTATACTGTTTGAAAAACTGCTCAATAGCATCATCAAGTTCAAATGTCTTACTTATTAGCAAAATTCTAGAGACAAAATAAATAACATTAAAAAAATACTATATATGATTTTTTTAAATTTTAATGTTTTTCAAACCTCGTTCCAGTTTCTCGATGTTTCATAGCAAAATCAATAAGGCCATTTATTTTGGCAAACTCGCGATTGTCTTCATTCACTGCTGGTACAGTTCTAGGCAACACAGGCATATCAACTGTTTCTGTTGATAAATCTATAACATCGGAATTAAGAGCTTTAAGTGATTTTCCAACAGCTATTTCATTAATTATTTCTTTGTCTTCTTTTAAATGAGTTAGTTTTTTCCATTTTCTAAAGCAAAGAATAAGCCGCAAATAAGAAATAAAATCGGAAGTTTCATGAAGATGCTTGTTGGAGAGGTATTTTCTGAAATTAATTAAAATCATATTACTTAAAATTATAAGCAACTACGAAAAATTAACTATACCTAAATATCGGATATAATATCAGTTGATATTCATCAATGACATCAATTTTTAAAAGTGTCATCAAAATTCCTGGCACCCATCCGCTGAATACCAAATTCAATGTAAGTATTATGTCATTTGTTACAAGACTAACTTCGGTCTCATCACTAATAGAAGAATTCAGTTTACACTTGTAATTTATATATTGAGCCATAAGATCCGTCAAGATGAGATTGTAGCATCTGTCGTTGATGCACTAGAAAGGAAAATATTGATATACATAATATGATTAACTTGTTATCACCAAACAGAAAACACTTTTACTTACATCTGTGATATTTTCGTAACAAAGCTTAATTGATACAATCCAGCGTATTAAATTTTTCCATATAAATGCTTTAGTTGATTCAGTGTTAACAAGATCAAGAGATTTCTGAAAATCATTTGCAAATTCCTGAAACTTATCATATGGAAATCTTATAGATTTCTTGTATCCAGGTTGAACTTGATAATATAAAATAGGCCTGATTTTTTCCGACAATATTTGGTATTGTTTGTTTTGATCTGCAAAAAGAAAACACATTTTAATAAAAATGAGTATAATTTATGCATTTTTGTGGAATATACATATGTACATATGTATATTTTTGAATACCTTAACGCCAACAATTTGATGCTAAATCTAAACGGCTGATTTTTTCATAACAAAAGTTACTCTTGGAAGATTTGTATGATTTTTCCCAAGAGGGGTTTGTTTGTAAAAGCTAATTTTAACAAAGTTTAAATTCTACTTAAAGAAAAAAAAGAGGTTACATTTTAGAACCACAGTTAGCAAGTCTAAAGTATTTTTGATGTTTTTTTTAGAAGGTGTTGTAAACAAGCAAAATTGTGTGCGTCATTCACGAACAAATGATTACATTGCTGCTGTAGACCGTACTTGGAAAATTCAAGAATAATTGCTGAAAAGACTTTAAATTGTTTTTGGGCTGGCATTGTTATTGGACTTTACTTAGTCGAAAAAGAAACTGGTGCAATTACGATAAATGTTTATTCTGGCTGAAATTAGGAGATATTGATGTAGACAATATTTATTTTCAACAAAACGCAACTACGGCCCCCACAAGCATCGAAACAATATTAATTTTGTAAGAAAACTTTTCTGGCCGTGTTTTTTATCGAGTATCTGATCACAATTTGTGAATGAGATTTTGTGATTTAACACCTTTAGACTTTTTTCTATGAAGCCATGCGGAAGTTGTGGTCTATGGAAATGATCCACAATCGATTCAGGAGCTTAAAAATTGAATTCATGAAATTATCAAAGACACACAGGTTAAAATTTGGTTACGGAAAATTTCATGAAAAGTATTTGGTGTTGCAACTAGCCGTGGTAGAAGTTTGCAATGAAATAAACGAACAATTATGATTTCCCTAAAAAAATTTCTTTTTTTTTTTTAAATCAGAATATGTACATACATACATACATAGATTGATAAATGATTTTCTAGTCTTCTTTTAAAGAAAAGAACTGGCGTGAACTAAACTGGAAGAATATTATTTGTATAGTCTTAAATCTACATTTTTTTGAATTAACTCATAGTAACCAATTCAGAATAAATAAATATGTATACTTTATTGACCTTGAACTTCGATTTCAAAGTGAAATTTAAACGAAGTGCGGGTGAAACATTAGTAAATCAGATTGATTGTTGTGCTATTAGTTTTAAAAATATGTACACATATATGTATAGGAACTTTATTATTTTTGCAAGTCCATGATGACTTTTAAAAAAATAAACCCCAAAAAAATCAGTCCATCGTTGAAATGATTTCTTCAAGTCAGATTCAGAAGCTTTTCTTTTTAAATTTAGGCCAGCAGCTGCAATACATCATAAAAAGATAACAAATAGATAAATTGATAAAGCATGCATTTTATATAATCTAGTTTTAATCGCTTTGATGGCTATTTTATGAATGCAACTTCAATTTATGATGTTTTTTTTGTTTTAATTTCTTTTGTCTTCTTAAGGTTATCAATGAGTCTAACCTGGCAACATATCTTAATAAATAATAAGTACATTTAGAGATTGGTTGCAAGAAAAGAAAATCTAACAAAAAGTGTCAACCTCAACATTATTAAAAAAAAAAAACAATGCCAACATTATAAACCGAGGATATAGAATATTGAACTTTCAGTTTCCGTTATTTATGGTTGCTGTGAAGAACATAAACAAGAAACCCTACCAATCAAATCTAAAAATCATACTCATAATAATCATAAGGAAGCTGTTGGCAAAAAAAAAGTTATTATGTGTATGCGTAATTATGATCAAAAGACTAAAAACATTATATCATAATATGAGCTTTCTACATATCTGTAGTTCCGTAAAAAATGAAGATAATTATTAACACCAAACAGTCAAAACAGTATATCAACAATTAAATATTAAAAATATAAATTATTTTTCTTGTCTTTTAAGTTCAATTTAATTCGAATTTTAAAATGCTTTTAACATTTGAATGAAATTTTGCAACTTGCTAATTGCATGTGCTCTATTTTATTTAAACTCATATAATAAAACAACACAAAAACCGGTAAACCCTAAGTTGTTTTAATTTATTCAATTTGCATACAAAACAGAATACCATGTTATAGCCTAGCATTCATGGGCAAAATTTGTGTGAAAGCAAGCCAAAACAAAATAAACGACAAAATTAGTCAGTCTAAATTAGAATTAGTATGTAATAGACGAATTCGTTTGGAATATTTGTTTTGTCTGTTCTTCTCTCCGTTATATTGAAAAAAAAAAAAAAACTCTGAAATTCCAAGAATTTCTAAGCAACCAGCTGGTATCTATTTTTTTGACTAGATTCCAATAAATCGACCAATAAAGGTTGTCCCGATTTGTGTAAGACAAGAATGAAATTGTTCGCGCTTTTATCATTTTCTGGAAACGGTGAATACCTACAAAAGAATTTTATTTTTACAAAAAATACAAATTCATTCAATTATGCTAGGCAGGTACCTAAATATTTACTATCTTTGTAACAATTAACCTAGCTGTAATCATTACAACATTATTGCAATAATTGAGTGTATTTAGTACATTTTACTGTTCCAATAGTTTAAGTATGATGTTAGGTTAATGAATTCAACTGTAGTTGTGATTAAGGGCTATCAGTTTCCTACAGACAAATTATGTTGAAAGGAAAAATCAGTATTTTAGTATCCGGCAGTAGGAAACTTTGATGTAAACTAAAGTGTTTTTCAATTGGCGCGGGTAGATTTTCGCAACTTGCACGATTGAACAGCACGTTCAAATGATAAAACTTTATTATAAAAATGAGTGTTCGTTAGCGCAAGCGTTGCGCACATTGCGCTCATTTTATGGTAGACGTGGTGGCCCTTCACAGTCGACTCTTCAACGTTTGGTGGACAAATTTGAGACGACCGCTTCAGTAAACAATCAGCCAATACCCGTACCGTCAAGGAACGCAAGATCGGCCGAGAACATCGCCGCGGTCCGTGAAAGTGTACAGCAGAACCCGAGGCAGTCTATTCCTCGCCGTGCACAAGAACTCGGCCTTTCGCAGACTTTAACTTGGCGAATTTTGCGTCGGGACTTGGGCCTACACCAGTACAAGATCCAACTGATCCAGGAGCTCAAAGTTCATGACCATAGTCAAACGCAGTTTGTTCGCTGACTGGGTTTCGAATTGTTTGGAAGAGGACCCCAATTTTGGCCGAAAAATCATCTTTAGCAAGCAAAATTGCCGTATATGGGACCACACCAACCCACGCGAGGTTCATCAGGTGATAATGCATCCTCAAAAAGTTTTCGTGTGGATTTTGAGCCGGCGGATTAATTGTTCCGTACTTTTTTGAAAACGACGTTAGTGAGGCGGTCACCTTCAACAGCGAGCGCTACATAACGATGATAACTAATTTCTTATGGCTCAAATTGAACCATATGGACCTAGACGACATGTGCTTTCAGTATTTGATTTGAGGGTAAGGTTATCTCTCGCAAGGATAACACAGGCAATCGCTCAAATTCAGCCGGATCTATGCGGAAGAGTCATTGAAAATTGGACCACTCGGATCCGAGCTCACCGTAAGAAGCCGAAGCGGGCATGTGAATGATGTCATATTCTACACTTATTGGCATATATGCGCCTTTCAAATAAAAAAATAATTTTGTTAATACCTCACACACAGCTTGTTTTATTCCATTTCAATATCTACCCGTCCTTATTGAAAAACCCTTTACAATTTTTAAGATTGGATATGTATTTTATAGAACCTTAAGAACAGTATATTGATACAAAATTTTATTTCAAAGATAGAAGATTTAAAAGAATAATCAAAGAAGTAGTCACCTGAATCATATTATTGAATGGAATTGGATAAAAGGTCTGTTAGTTACTACAAGATCTAACAATGTACCAAAAAAGTGCATTCGAATTCAGGTTAAAACTAAATGATTTAATATGTTATTTTTATTAATTTATTTGCAGACTTTTTGTCTTTGGATTCATGATTTATTTATTGGCAGTTATTTCTTTGTAACTTTGTAATAAATAATCTCCCGTATTAATGCATAACATTTCTGGGAAGAAAACCTTTTAATAATCTTATATAAACACCTGTTTATGGTTGAGGAGTTCCAAACTTTAATAGATCTTTTGACCTCCTACAAGAATGAACTGCAACAGTCTCGACTGTTGACATGCACTTCCCCATTTAGTTCATGTGAACTAGCAACAGCACTGATCAAAATTTGGTATCCAGGTTCACATTGATAAGAAGACCTTTTAAGTGATTATTATGTAGTTTTTTGTTAAATGTTATAGGTATAAGTATTTAGAGATTTCAAAAAGAATATTAGAATATATAATATTTAACCATTAGCTTTGGTTAAAGTATCTTTCAACCTACATATTTAAAAATAGTGGAAACAAAAAAACTGGATTTGGCGCTTTAAGTTCCGTGTCAAACTTGAAAAATGATTTTATACCTATTTTGTTTTTAAGAATTCGTGCTACAGGTAAACTGATATGTACTTAATTATTCCAGAAATGTTTGAATTAAAATTTTATATTTATAAAAAATATTACACAATTGCAAATACATAAATGTAGAGAAAAGTTTGGTCTAGTCTAGTTAAGCCAAAAACAGGTGTGGACAACATTCTTGGATAAATAAATAAAATATTACCAGCAAACTGTGCGTCATCGTGTGAACTGCAGGACACATGAACATCGACATTTTGAACGCATATCGCAGTCCATGCTGTTATGTACTGTAATATAGATAGAAAGACGAATGTGCAGAACATTCAAAATGAAATAAGACATAAAAGCATACAAATTATGTCAATTCATGTTTGTGTCATCTAAAGTTTTTTTCACGGGTACTGCCTTTTGCTATGAATTGACGAGTAATTCTAGTCATGAAAAGTGACCTCTCAAATTAGTCGTTCGGATTTGGCTTAAAACTGCAGTCACTAGGCTCTAGTTCTCAACGGACTGTTATGCCACCTAATTTATTTATTTTATTTTAAATGTGTCATGACAATTGTCATCTGTAAAAGTAATCCAATTTTAGATGAGAGCTCAAAAATTAGAAACTCTTAAAATTCAATCACCTGGAAATTTACTACTCATATATTTGAACGCACTGGTTTTAGTTGATTATGGCGACTTGGCGATGCTAAAAAACATATAAACTTCGAAGTTCCTATCTCAAAATTTTGAATTAAAAAAATATGGCTACAAAACACCAGCTAATTTAATTGAGTTCAAAACAAAGGTACACATTGCAATTCAACATCAAATCTACATTTAGAATTCACGCGGGGTTTTATTAAAATTTGAGACTGAATATGACAACATCATGACACATCCCTTTGACCAAAACTCGATATTATGCTATTCAACATAATACTAACCCATGAGCTCAAATGACTACAAAACTACTTATTCATAAATATATTTACTGAACATAAAACTATATTTGGACTGCTTAAAATAAAGAAGATATTTTCTGTTTGTAACTTTAATAAAAGGTTAAATAAATAATTTAATACATTAACAAAACATAGTCTAGGATCACAATACAAAATACTTAAGTATATCGTAGTTACCTACTTTATATATTTTTTCATTATACCTACATAGGTACCTACTTTGTAAACTTTTTTACTAATAGGTACATAATAGAAATAAATCAATTTACAACTTCTTCCAAACTAAAAAGTTAATGAAAACTTTGAAAGTCAACTGATTTCAGAGCTTTAACCAAAACCGACAAAAAACACTATTGAATAATGTAGCAATAGTTTTTTGTAATTACCTTGCAAACAAAGTAGATAGAAAGTTTCAAAAACAAAACACAAATACAAATTTAAATTGCTCCTACGTCCATGCTTTGACTCTGAACGCTATGGAGATATTATGTTTTATGTGGAAAAAATCAAAACAGAAAAGCGAAAATTCGAGAAGAGAGAAACACAGAAAATTTCTCATTTTGTCAACAAAACAAAATAAATCCAGACATTTTAGCAAGAATAATAAGACACAGAAAATTAAAGTTTTCAAATCCTTTTACATCGTGCTTCTACTAAAAAGTATCTACATCCTTGCTAAACCCTTTCAGACAGACTTCTTCAGTACCAAACACAGAACAGTTTGCAACAGAAAATTCATTCAATCAATAGCACAATGTTACTGCTATACTCCTCCACTCTTAAGTGGGAATATCTTTGAACAAAGCTTCTATGCATAATGTAAAATAAAAAAAAACACATGAAGTAAAGTTCTGTACCTACAAGAAACTCAGATATCAGGGTTTTACTGTTTGGGGGAAAATAAAACGCAAGGGAACAGAAAACTTATACTTATACTTACTCTTTCTCATCCATACGATTTCCTCATCCTCCTCAGAGTCGGAGCTAACAACGACAACGTCCTCTTCCTTCATTTTTGTTTTTTAATGCTTGGAGCGTCTCTCAAGCTATGCTATGGTGATTCAATTCAACAAGAATAATTCTTAAAACTTTACTCTTTTCCTTTATTTTTGTTTAACAAAAATCACAGGTCTACTTCATTACGAATAACTCTTTCACAATAAAAATATATTTTTTTTCAATGTCACTTTATAAATGGACAAAATGAGAGCAGTTCACTCGGAAATTTGATTCCCAGTTGCAAAATGTTTTGATTCTATTAATTTATTTCTCTGAATGTAAACACATATTCATCAATAATGTAAGCAATATTTTTTGCTGGAATTTTATTCTCAAAAAAGAAATAAAACAACACATACATATGTAACCAAGCAATGGAGCTTGTTTTAAACTACCAAATAAAGGAACACAATTATTTTCTTTTTGTTCTGTCTCTTCTGGTTCTACTTGCTTCTACGGGTGAGAAGTCTCATTTTTGCTTTGAATTTGACTGACTGGCTGGCATATACTCTTGCTGTGCCTGATGCCTGGGCGAAAGAAAGTTCTCCTGTGGTATATGTATCACTTTATTTAGGGGACAGAAAAGACACCCACCAAACGCGATTAGAGAAGTTATACGTAGTTTTTTTCAGGCACGATTTTACACTTTTATCGTAAGAAATTGAGTTTAATTATATCCACAAAATGTAGTGATTGCTTTTATAAATATGCTTGGTTGTTTATTTTTGTGGATTTGATGAATTTTTAGAGAATTTTTGTAATTTTCCTCGCACACTTAAGGGAGTCACATTTAACTTTGCGTGAAAAATTTTTATATGGAAAAATTAGATGCTTGCTTGCTAGCTCGATGTTGAGGTAATTAGTTGTCTCACTCTTTCTTTTGTGTGTGGATTCCGGGCTTTCATCTGATTTGAATTATTTACTAGTGCTGTTTCTTTCTTACATATGCTTGGATAACTTCAAAAACTGAGACAAAAGATATGAATGCGGTAATTATGGAATGTGGAATCTAAAACAGTGGATGATTTGATTTAAGGGTAGGTACACATATCGTTGGTGTACATAACTTAATCATCTTGCATATGAGCTACGAACTGCGAACTGCGAACTGTGGATCAAAAATACTCCATTACCAAGATCGGAATCTCAGACTGACATTTCGGTTTGCCTACAAGCTACGTCGGACTAAATGTGAGAAAGTGTGCGTGAAATGATGCAAAAAACCAAACCCATTCTCACATTTAGTCTTACAGCCCATCAAAACGCTTCATTATAGTAATCAGCCCCATCTAAATGCTTCATTTTGAATGTTTCATGGCCTAGTTCAAAAACTAAACAATCCTAACCAACAGAATCTGAAGTGCTGACATGGTCTTAAATTGGAAGATTTGTATAGCTTTTTAATTTCAATCCAAATAAATGTTGTAAATGTATAGATATTAAATAAAATAAAATTGACCAAATACATATTATTTAATGATTTATTAGTTTATTATTATTTATTTTGTTTACTTAAATTATTTGCGAACGCAACATGCGCTGCAACTGGTTAAGTATAATTATTGCAAATGGACAAAAGTGTAACTCAATACTTTGTAAAACAACAAAACAGACAATTTTTTCAGCTGTAGTTTGCTTACAGCATTTTTTTGGCGACGTTAGAAGTTCAGGTGGAAACAATAGGCGGGTGCTTCCGTATTTTTTTTTACAGACAATGCTACGAGAAGCATTCTTGTGAAGTTCCATTGCCAACTTTAGCTAGTTCAGATTCCTCAATTAGATTAGTATTTTCATCATTTAAGCAGTTCGGTAGTTGCAAGACCAAATTTTAGTTTTGTTTGTTGCAGAAATATTCCTCAAAATTTCTTTTTAAGGGACTATGTTAGAGTTAGAATTTTGTTTGTAGTTAGATTTTGGAATACAAATTTGAGGGAACCATGTTTTAAAAATAAGTTGCTTTGTGTAAAGCATCTTTAAGGAATAGAAATAGGCAATATGTTTACACACAATACCAACTAAATGAGTGCAATAAATAGATTTAAGTAACTTTTTTTTATTCCAGTATGGGGAAACCGAACACCCAATAGAAAAAAACCGGTATACGCGCCAAAATCCATACTTCTTAACTAAATAATGTTATCTTCTATGTTTACGCATAAAATTACGAATTTTACAATCTGAAAAATTAATTATGCTATAAAATAATTGGCTGTTATTAATGATATTTTTTTTTCTAAAAAGTTGATGAAGGTTAGCCGAAGCGGAAATTTCTTTAATGAACATACCTAAACTATTATTGACTTTCTCAAAAATATTTGTCTACACTAACCTCTGCTTTATACCTGAAACTATTGTTTATGTATATTTTCTTCCATGTTCTGCATTTATGAAATGTAATCTATGGAAGTATTTACTATATTAAGAAAAACATGTACGTAAAACTCATTAATTTGTTTCATTTTTAGCAGCACTTTTACTAAACATACCCTTCAAACAATAATAAGTAAACTTGAACTTTGGTAACTAAACATTTTTAAGGAATGAATGAAAATTATATTTTGCGTTAAACTGTGGAAATTCACTAAAAAAAACTTCTGTACGTCAATAATAAACATTCATGACGATTACATGTTCTATTGAATTAGTTGTGCATGAATTCAGAACGATTTTAAGACGTTTTCATTTTGTGATAGGTATACATATGTCTAAATTTTCATTTTATTTGATCTGCATTTATTCAACAGTTTCGCTATAATCGTTCTGATTAGTTTTTTAAAACATTAGTGTTCCTTTGATGCATAGTTTTTTTTGATAGCAAATACATGTATGCTTCCATCAATCAAGAATGTTATGGATAAGATATTTTTCGATTATAACTCTTTTTTTAAATTTAATATTTATTAATCATAATGGAATTGGAAAATAGTAGCAAGCTTAAATCATTAAAAACAAACTATAAATATACTTGGATTAATTAAATTGATACAGATTTTAATTACTTGCAAACAAAATATTTGGGCCGTTCGTTAACGAAAATTTAATAGAATTCAATAAAAAAATTGCGCTCGCAACCTCAACTTGATGGTTCTTCGAACGCATCTTTGATACAAAATTCCGAGGTTTATTATGAAATTTAAAGAATTTCGTAGTGATTGCTGTAAATTAGTGAATTAATAATTATAATAAACTGATGTTGAACATGCTTTTTCAAGACAAAAAGGTACATTGGTTCACGATCCACAAAATGCCTGTAAAATTGAAGCTTAAAACTGACTTTTTCATCGAAAAAAGTGAAAGGAAAAACCTGAAAAAAACTTATTAACCCCTCCATTTTGTTTTTGCTTTGCAAAGTGCCGCTGGCCCACGGCAAGTTTTTTTTTTGTTTGTGCTCACATCTATTCATGGACTAATTGTCAAAATTACAAATACAACAATATAAACAAACGGGTTTTGGAGAGTGAAACGTACGAAAGATTCCGGTCTTGGTAATGGAGTGTTTTTGGCCATGATCTTTCACACAAAAACAAAACAAGAGTGGTATAATTTTGAGGTTAAGTTGAGCGCGAACAATTTATTCGTTGCAGTGTAAATGGTATGTAGAACGCGAATAGAGTTTGACAGTTCGTAGCAACCACACTGCAATTCGTTACCAACAAATTGTTTTTACAAAATTGTCTTGTTTTAGAGAGAAAAATGCAAATTTTATTATCCTAACATTATTGTTAATTGGTTTCTTATAATTTAAATGTGTTTTTGATTGGAATTGACTTTTTGAAATATATAAAATCACGTTTGTTCGTCCATTCCTTCATTCGTTGTTCGCCCTCATGTGTAAGTGCAAGGCCCTTTATAATGAAATTTAATAGATTTATTCAGTTAGGTAACACTGTAATACTAAAGTAAAAATCAAATACAAAATGTATAAGTAAAAGAAACAGATTCACTAAATAATTGTCTTGAAAAGCACGGAGTGCAAACAAAGAGCATCACTGAAACAAGATAATAAAAATGGTCTGTTTAAATTTCCGAAATTATTTCTTTCGTGCAAACACGCCTAGTAGATAGTTTTGCTTTTCTGAAAAGTAGAAAGTCTTTAAAACACCTCTAAATTGGTGCATAAATAATGCTGCTAAGAACTTATATTTGACCATTTTCCGATTCTTAATAGATAAAAACCTGAATGACACTGATATAGGCCAAAGAGAAAATCAATAATAATAAAGTAAATAAATGTTTCAATGTTTTATTACTTCCATAAATAATGTTTTTAAAAAGAAGAGGCATTGGAATTTTGAGCAGACTCAAAATACCTTGTTTTTACATGCTAAATATACATACATATTTTATTAATATTGTCAGGGATTAAATACTGAAACATTTAAAATTGAAAAATGCATCAATTTATCTAAGATTCAAACCTATCTTATTCACGACTGCTACATTCAGTAAAAGTCACAAAAAAAAATGGCTTAGTTTTATTGTGACTGCCTACATTGACCTAATAGATATGGACTGCTAAAAGCCAACTTCACGTTGGTGCAATCTAATCTATAACGCTAGTAGCCATTCTATGGGTTCAGTGGAAATATAGAAAAACATTTGAACTTGATTTGTGTATTATTTTTATGTTGTAAAACTTTATAATAATAGAAGTCCTTAGTTTCTTTAACAAAAAAAGATTTATGAAGCAAAGAAACAACAGATGGCGTTTTAAATTTATTTTTCAGATAACTTTAAATTCACACAGTTCACTCAATTAGCGAACCCCGTGTCCATAGTAGTTAGTTTTTTTTCAGAGTGAACTTAATTTTAAATTGAATTACTCTCTCCTGCGTTGGAATGTCATGCTAGAGGTTTTGGGTTCGATCACTCCCTGTGCCATCTAAAGTTTTTTTTTCACGGGTACTGCCTCTTGCGAGGAATTGACAAATCCTCCAAGAATAATTCTTGTCATGAAAAGTGCTTTCTCAAATTAGCCGTTTGAATTCGGCTTAAAACTGTAATAGGCTTTTCACACCAAACCCAAAACCCGGTTTTCGCGAAATTATCGGTTTTCGCCGAAAACCTACAAGTTTTCCCATACATTTTTGTTAAACCACAAGTTTTCGTAAACACCGTGTTTTATATAAAACCTGCCGAAAACTAGTTGGAATTCAAAGTTGAACAAAACAAACAAACCTTTCGGAACATTCAGCGCTCAAATTAATGTAAACAAAACAGCTGATGGCTGCTGTCAAAACAAATATTTTACTTTGAAATTTTGTTCAAAACAATTAAATTCAAACAATCAAAACAATTTGGCCGTGGTAAGTAATATTATTTATACAATTTATCTTTACAAAATAAGAATAATTGCTTTTTGTTTTTTTATTTACAGAATATGGAAGAAAAAAAAAAATAAAAAAAGAAAACTGTGGGGGAGCCAGGATGAGGAGTACCTGCTCGAACTCTGGGCTGAAAAGGAGTCTGAGCTGCGGGGCAACCGGAAAAACTGCCACATTTTTAAAGAAATATCGGCTGCATTTGAGGGCGGCTGGTGCACTACACTTCCGAGGAGATTAGAACAAAAATTCATAATCTCAGAACGAAATATAGGTAAGTACACAATAGTCTACATATGCACTATTTACTATTTTGCCTTTTATTCTTGTTTTTTGTATAGGAAAGAAAAACAAAACATAGGCCCTTCCGGAGGTTCTCCATCAGAATGGGCTCTTTTCCATAAAGTGCACACAATTATTGGTGGCCACATCATTCACAATTTCGTTGTTGAGGACAGCCGCCCCTCAGGTAAAGTATAAATAAATAAATAAACAACGCAATGAAGTTTTATATGTACTGTACATATGTACATATTTATTTTAAATTTCAGAAGAGACATCATTAGATGAATTTGCGGCTGCTGGTGACTCTAGGAGGTACTCCTCATCCCAGTATGAAGAGGATGTTGAAACTCCGTCGGCCGAGTCTGCATCGTGCTCATCGCGGGCTACTCCGTCAAGGCCCCGGGCTGTAAAAAAAAAGGAAGTTTAATGAGGAGAATACGAGTGTAAATAAATTTGATGAAAAAATAGAGCTCTTCATGGAAGAATGTAAAAAGAATGATAAAGAAGCTTTAGAAATAGAAAACAAAAAACTTCAATTATTGAAGGATTTGGTCGATGAGACCAAAACCTTCAACGCAAATTTTTTAAAATTATTCCAAAAATAAAAAGAGTTTAAAATAAATGTTTGTTTAGTGTTTTTTTAGTATTGAAAATGGTATATGTATGTATGTATGCATTGTACATACAAAAAGTATTTTGCTCGATGGGAGAAGACGGTGGAGTGTGAGCTATACAAAAGCACCACTTCACATAGCTTCCTATTAATTGAATTGTTATAACAAGCTTACCTTTGTCCACATATTTCTTTGGCGATCACGTTTTTCAATTGCATCAATTAAAACTTTTCTTTTCCTTAGAAGTTCCAGGATTTGCAAACGACGTTTTTTTTTCATGATAGAGGCTTGAGATGATGAAAAGAAGTTTAACAAAGTCTTCATATTTTGTTCATCTTTCTTTTTATATATTAAAAATAATTTCAATTGTTCAGAATTCATTTTTTTCACAAATAATTTGAATCTTCTCAAATTACAGAACTTTTTACTCACAAATTTGTTTTATCAATACAAAATTTGACAGCCGGTGTCAAACAAATTTAAACGTCAAATGAAAACGTGTAAATGTTCGGTGTGAACGATTTTCGTGTTTTCGAAAACTTTTTGCCGAAAACCGGGTTTTGGGTTTGGTGTGAAAAGGCTATAAGGCTAGGCGCACATATGCAACTTTTAGTTTGGAAACTGTTTGGTTTTTTTAAACTGACCACTATAGACCTATATGAGAGTCCGCGCACATGCAGAAACCATTCAGTCGCCCATTCGAGCTACATTTTAGTTTGTGTTTTGACGATCACCTTGAACCAATTCATTAGTTTGTGTCACAAGGAATTATAGGTAACTGCGCGGACATTCAACTAAATCGTTGAATAATTTTCTGTAAGTGCAAGAGAGAGAAAAATTTAGTCAAGGTGAATAAATGTTTCCTGTGTGTTGGTTTATTTCGTTGATTACTTTCGGAGTTGCTTATGTGCGCGATGTTTGGGCAACTAACGATCGAACTATTTGGTTTCGAAAAGTTGCATGTGCGCGCCTAGCCTAAAGTAATATTCACATGAGCACGACCAACGACTAACGAATGAACGAATATTCGTCGATTTTGACATTTCTTTCACATGAGAGTTTTTAATTCGTCGCGAATAAAGTTTGACAGCCGAACACCATTCACCACCGAAACCAAAACAAGAATGATTTTTTTAGGTTAAGTACGCGCGATTATTTTATTCGTTGCGAGTGTGGATAATGTAGAACGCGAATAAAGTTTGACAGTTCGTATCAACTAAAATTTTGTTCGCGACGAATAAATTTGTTTTCTTAAATTTATTAATATATGATATTGAAAAGTAAAAGTATGCATCATAAATCAAATAGAAACTATATTGCTATCGTTTTGTTAAGAATTTGTGTGGAAATATGTCTTCAAACGTATATAAACTCACATTTTGTAATTCATTCGTCGTTCGTTGGTCGCGCTCATGTGAATACTACTTAAGTCCACTCCATCCCTTAAAACATTACTCGCACACAGGAATGGTTGAGAGTTGTAAGTCAATAGGCCCTAGCTCTCAACGGACTGTTGCGCCACCTATTTTGTTTTTTTTTTACTCTCTCCTAATTCATCCACACCACAGATCGGTTGGTTTGGCTTGAAGTTTTATGTGGGAAATTGCTTCGTGCCAATAATCTTGCTCCTATTTATAGCCATCATTTGAGTTTTGTTGCGTTTTTTGAATATAAGGGTTGGTTTAAGAGAACCCATATAATATTTATGTATATACGTACAAGCAAAATTCAATTTTCATACATCGAAATTCTATATTATCTTTGTATGTAAAACAAATAGCCCTATCATCGTGTATTTTCGAGGGGCGGCACCTATTGGCTACGGCGATATTACCTATGGCATTTTTTTTACTTAACTTTTTATATAAAACTTCCAACGCCACCTTGAGGCTAAGGCAAACATAAAAATAAATAAAACATGATACCTAACACTATTGATTTTATATACAGAGATGTCATGTGGAAGGCACCTTACTCTGTTGAATACGATGCAAGAAGGCCATAAGCTGACTGGTTATTCAAACTTTCCCAAAAACCAAGCTTCCACTTCATAATCAGCTGTTTGCTGCTGGAACAATATAAGAAAAAAAAAAACGTCATCATCTATCATCATCACACAAATATTTATCAAGAACACCGAACACGCCGCTAATTTAATTTGTTTTATCTAAATAAAGGATACATTTGGCAAAATGTTTACTCTGTGGACTTTAATCGAAGCTTCGCTACTTTGCTTAAATGCAGTCTGTGTTCTTCACGACGAAAGATTTCTTGCTAAAAGTATAATTTTAACCACTTTAATGAATTGATGACATTTTAATTATTTTGTTGTATTTCTTATAGTTGGATGGGGCCCAAATGCCCAACATCAAGACTTCGGCCAACCCTCTATGAAGTCCCAAATGCTTAACTTGATTCGTTCCATTAGAACTGTGGCCAAAAGTAAGGCTCGATAAATATCTATTATCAATAGTTATGTTAATCCTTATTTTGTCCGTTTTTTAGTTCCATTGATATTCCTCAATATTGCCGCAATCATCATTAAACTTATACTCGGATAGATAGAAATTAAAAAAAAAAAACAACTTAAACGAATAATAAATATTAAGAAATTATTTTTTTAAAAAGTTTATTGAGTTTTCCTTTGAAGTACGGACTTAACACGATTTTCCAGCGCCACACTATAAGCATCTAGTTTATATGCTGCCGCCTCCAATTTATCAACGGTATCGGATATTTCGTGAATTTGTTGCATCAATGGAATCTAAGGAATAATAAACGGTTAATATCGATTGAGAATATTACTTTAAGCCGTTTACCAATTGTTGGAACTTGTCGTTCAAATCATTAGTCGATGAATTTAGACCCTCGGCTACATGTTTCATCTCAGAGTATTTCGATATTGTTACTTTATTCATGTCCTCGAGTAGTTTGTAATCCTCGAGTGGAGCATTCAGTTCGTTTGTTATGTATTCCTCAGTTTTCCGAAACATTTTCGTCGCTAGTTTACTTAAATTTGGGTCATGTGGATCAAGGGCTTCGAAGCTTGAGGTGCTAGTCGAAAGAGTAGGACCACGGATTGGCGAATCGAGAAGATCATTGTGCTGCAGATCGCTTTGATTCATTTTTTTAGAGAAAGAGGAAACAATTAAAATTCAGGAAATAACTTCTGTAGTAGGGTTTAATTTTCTAATCTTTTTTTATTATTTTATTTTTGACAGAACTGACAGCAACTGACATAAAAATGACACTCTTGTGAGAAAAAAGGCAGGGTGACACGCAATTTTAATTCATAAACAATTTTACCCCGACTTGTCGAAACTTTATGTAAAAAAATCGTGAAAAGAAGGTGAATTACAAATTAACCCAATTTACTGGATCCAGCAAGTTAAAATGTTTTAATCATTTCTGAAAATGTTCTGCAAATTGGAATCCGTTGTATGAAAGTTGAATGAATGATGGTAGCATATTCTACAATTTCGATATTTGTTCTATATACATACATACTTAAACAAAGTGATTCAAAAAATGATAAAGGTTTCATATAAAAGGTTTTTAATTAAAAGTGGATCGATTTTAAATTTGAATAAAACAAGTTGTATATGATATATCAATAAGGTTTCATTTGGGGAGAGTACGATAACTTTGGCGACAAAGATTAATGACGGATTTGTATAGAACATTTAAAAACAAGCATTTTTTACTATGGGAGGGGGGTCTATCTCCCCCCGTTTAGGCGATAGGGGCAGTTTAAAAAAATATGTACATTAAATGGAAAAAAAATAATTAAAAAATAACGGTAATACTTATTATTAAGTATTATACCTTTTTTAAAAGCCAACACTTTTGTCTATTAGCTTGCCAAAACTATGTATAGTTTTTGAAAAAAATTGTTTTAAAGTCAAAATTTGTGATAAAAAAAGTTAAAAAAAAGGTTTAAAGTGTAATTTTTCAAAACTTTCAGATTATCTACTATTTTTTTTTAATTCATTGCTCTTATTTGTTTTTGATCAAAAACTGAAAACTAGATGACTTGATGTCTTCTAGTTCTTGAGAAAATTTAAAATTACCAAAACAAAATATTTTAATTAAATTACTTTTTCCTTGCTTAAGTATTAACGTAGTCTTATTTTGATAGTAATAATTGAATATGGATTAAGATATACCTAGGGTAAATTAATTTATCTTAAATCCAGCTTATTTAAATGCAAAAGAAACTTTGCATGCACCCCATCTTGCACCACCGCACCTTGCACCCTCCCCTACTTGCACGCACTACAACTTGCACCCACCCCAAATCCTATAGTGTTCCCAAGCAGGGGGGTTGCAGGGGGCAGCATGCCCCCCTTACAGATCCCACTGTTGCATACACCCAAATTCGCACACACATTACTGTTGCATACACCCAAACTCGCACCTTCCATTGTTACTATCAAAATAAGACCACTCAAGCAAAAAAAAAAGAATTAAATTAAAATAGTAGTATGTGGTTATTTTCAATTTTCTCAAAAACTAAAAGACATAAAATCATCTAGTTTTCAGTTTTTGATCAAAAATAAATAAGAGCAATAAATTCTGAAATAAAAACAATGGTAGATAATCTTGAAGTATTGAAAAAGTTACACTTTAAACCTTTTATTAAATTTTTTTTACTCAAATTTTGAGTTTAAAATTAAATTTTTCAAAAACTACGCATAGTTTTGACTTGATTTAAAATCTGGCTAATAGAATAGAATGTTGGCTTTAAAAAAATGTATACAACTTAATTGTAAGTATCACCGTTATTTTTTAATTATTTTTTTCCATTTTAAATAATAACTTTTTTAAATTGCCCCTCCCGCCTAAACGGGGGGAGGTAGACCCCCCTCCCATAGTAAAAAATGCTTGTATTAAGACCCTCTACCAAAAACCGTTATTATATCTTGGCGCCAAAGTTATCGTACTCGTGCCTTTCATTTTTATTCAAGGGCACTATCAATGACATTATGTGTGAAATATAACATTAGGCGTTTTTTATTGGTAAATTTATACGCAGCGCAGCAAAATCTTACACACTAAACAACAACAAAGAAATAGTGCGGATAAATAAGGCAGGAAAAATAGTGCATATAAAAATAAATAGTTCAGATAAAGTTTTGGAATGTTTGGAATAGAATGACACCTCATCCAGTTCCAGAAATATTTTTTACTTAAAGGTTGGCAGGATTTTATTATTTGGGGATGCGTTCATATTTTTCTTGTGCTCTGTTTTCACTAGAATAAAAATAAATTGGTTTGAAATATTAATCTACGATTACACTGTCAACGTAAATATTCAATGCGTTGACTACTTAACATCACCCAAAAATCATCAATAATCACAGTGCTATCTCTAAATTTATTGACGTGTGACGTGTGTTAGGACTCGCCCAAAACCAAAGCGAAACATTTGATGCAAAAACAAAACTTTCGTCATTGGTCGGGTTTAAAGGCTCTCCCAAACCAACGCGAAAGTGGCACATTAGCCGACGCGGCATTGTTTATTTGTCATTTTTGTTATTATTTGTTGGAATCTCTCTGTAAACTTAACAAAATCCAAAATGATGATATTTAGAAATGGTGGCGGAAGATACAGTCGAAATGAAAAGTGGACTTTGCAAGATAAACCCATTGAAATTGTTCGAGAATACAAGTACCTTGGAGTTCCTATCACCCCTAATGTTAGCTTAAACAAACATCTTAAAAGCAAGTTATCTGAAGCTAAACGCGCGATATGTTCAGTTTGGGGCAAATGCATAAGTAATAGACATGTAATGGTGGATTTACATTCGTCTTTATTTGCAGATTTGCAGAAAAGTAGAAGAGCTCAGCTATATTTTGAACATCGAAGCGAGACAGAATACACTCTATGTGTTTCTTTTTCGTCTCCTTAACTTCCTATAATTTTTACCGCAGCTGATTTTGACATTTTATTTCTTAATTTAAAAGCGAAAAATTTGAAAAAAAACAATTTTAAAAATTTGAAATGGACTTTGATAAGTTGAAAACGGCATTAAACCTTCTTCTCACATCTTTTTTATTTCAAGAAGACGAAATTGATTCCAAAAAACAAAAAAAAAAGATTTTGGGTTCATCCATACCTTCGCAAAAGAAATGAAAGTGGTGCATTCGTGTCAGTGTTTGGGGAAATTGAGGCTATCAGTGACCCTTTGTTGTTCTTAAAATATTTGAGGACTACTTCTGCACAGCTGGAAGAACTTCTGCTTCTTGTTGGTCCTCAAATAAAAAAGGAATATGTCACACGAGAACCTATATGTCCGAAAATGCGCTTAGTCATTACTCTTCGGTAAGTTACTTTAAATTAGTTCTTAAGTTCTTATGCTTACTTTGCTCATTTTCTATAGTTATTTGGCAACTGGGGAATCTCAACAGAGCTTAGGTATTTGTTACAAGTGTTCGGCTTCTGTCGTTCATAATATTCTTTTCGAAACAACTGAAGTCATCACTAGAGCTCTTTGCGCGATGCCGATTATGCATTCTTGATGTGTGACGTAGGAGCGGCAGGAAGGCAGAGTGATGGTGGAATATTTAAGAATTCTGAGTTCGGAAAAAAGTTTTACTCCAACTCCATACAGTAATTTTTTCCTTCACAAACAAAGTTCAATTTAACAATTTTTGTATCATAATAGGATTCCGCCACCCCGAGATGTTACGGACAATTTTCAATGTGTTCCCTACGTCATTGTAGCCGACGATGCCTTCACATTAAAAGAAAACATGTTGAAGCCATACAGCAAGAGGAACCTTACTGTGGAAGAAAGAATTTTCAACTATCGTCTGAGCAGAGCCAGAAGAGTAATCGAAAACTCTTTCGGAATTCTTTTTGCGAAATGGAGGATTTTCCGTACGTCGATCAATGCTGGCTTGAGTCTTATTGAACAAATTGTTCAATGTTGCGTCTGCCTACATAACTGGCTACGGCACCACAAGGGGAACCAGTATATCGAACCTGGTTTAATCGATCTGGATATTGAAGGCAGAGAAACAAGAGGAAGTTGGAGATTAGAGCCTACTAATATGGAACGTCTTCGCCCACTTACAGGGAACTCAGCAACAGCAGCAAAGCTACTACGAAACAGGTTCGCAAAGTATTTTGCTGGAGAAGGTGCTGTCAGCTGGCAATGTGAAAGGATATAAACGCTCGCGGTTCTTCAACATTTTCAGCTCTCAGCTCGGAGCCGGAGCTCTTTATTTAATATTAATTTTATGCAAAAAGAAAAAGGGTTAACAATTCAATAAAATTAACAAAAAAAAAAACAAAACAAAAAAAAGCACGCTGCTCTGAATCCGGCAAGGACTCCATATCCTGTCGCACAAGTTCACACGTCAGAGTTGCGTATGTCTTTTCTACTGTAGGTTTGTTTATCTCTTTTAATAGAGAAATCGCTTCCGACTGGAGCTTTTGTTGAACTTGATTAGAAGAATCTGTAAAATAGAAATAAAAGTTTGTAAAACAATCAAAGTTAAAGGTAGAAATTCAATATCAATTCGCAGTAGTGTTTCGCGCAATAAGCAAACATTGTTGTTGCGATTCGAAACTTACGATGATGGCAATTAAAATAATGATTTAATAACTTACTTTTTTTTCCTTCGACCACCTTGTTCACCCGGCCCTCATTCATTACAGTTTTGTCCTATGATCAAAAAAAGTAAAGTTTTTAGTAAATACAAAATACAAATAGATCGTCACAACATACGCTCTTGGTGTTTGAGTGTCATCAAGGAATGCAAGCAGAATCGCATGCCTGTATTTTTTTTGCGCCCCTGATCCACTCGGAATGTTTTTTGAACGGGTGTAATTAGTTTTAATGGAATCCCATCTTTTTCTAGTGCATTCTTTATGGTTGTGAGTTAATCCTAAAATTTTTATTTAAATGTTAATGACTATGATGGATGCAACTCAACTCAACACCTACCGATTTCAACCAATACTTTAGTCCAGTCACTGTTCCTTTCGACTCGATTCCGATAATTTTTATCCTTTATATTCCAGAGAGAGGGGTACTTTTTTATTGTCTCAATTAAGAGTTCTTGGAAATAAAAACAAAGCAAACGTGCTATTAGAGAATTTGAGAAAAATTGAAATAAAATAAATGATAAATAGTTAATCAAATAGATTTTGTCCGGGGTGAGTTCAAGGGTAGATATGAACATATGTTAATATGTCTGATGAAAATGGTTATGTTATTAATACATTGAAGATTTCTATTACCAAAATTCCAAACCATTTTATCTGCTTTTGCGCTGCAGGTTACAAGTGGATTTGGTGTCTGGTCAGGTTGTTCCCAATTCTTCTGGACGACGAATGAAATTGTGACCAAATATTTTTTTAAATTTATTTCACATTGATTATGTTTTTGTTAAATATAAACTGACTGATTCAGAAAAAAAAATAACATAATTAGTTTGGTGCATACCTGTTTTTTCTTCGGGAAATGATCTCTGGTCTTTCTCCTGGACTTGTGAAACTTCCCAGGAATTGGCAACTGGTTCGGGAAAAGGTGAAGGAGTTGGTGAGGCAAATTCTTCTTCATCCTCATAATAATTATGTAGAACTTCGTAGTCCGTGAAATCTGTTATGAAATAGAATACCTTAGCTTAGATAAATCAAATAAAAACAACTTACCATCGTCCATAGTCAATAAGATTTAGTTTAATTTTTTTGCAATTGAAAATTAGTAAATACGGATGATATGGCGATTTGTTCAGTTTTGACATTTGAAAAAAAAAAAAAACAATTTATAGGAAATCACATCGATACTCGAAATTTTGCTGAGCCCATGCACACTTTCATTAAAAGAAAGCAAACTTGCTATAATAAAGACGAACATGTTCATCTTTGCTATAACTTTATTATAGTGAAGATGTCTGCATTTTCATCTTCTCTCTCTATAAAACACACACATTTTTAGTGTTTGATATCCCTTTTGCACGCAGATCTGCAAATAAAGACGAATGTAAATCCACCATTATCACAGTGATATGGTGGATTTACATTCGTCTTTATTTGCAGATTTGCAGAAAAGTAGAAGAGCTCAGCTATATTTTGAACATCGAAGCGAGACAGAATACACTCTATGTGTTTCTTTTTCGTCTCCATAACTTCCTATAATTTTTACCGCAGCTGATTTTGACATTTTATTTCTTAATTTAAAAGCGAAAAATTTGAAAAAAAACAATTTTAAAAATTTGAAATGGACTTTGATAAGTTGAAAACGGCATTAAACCTTCTTCTCACATCTTTTTTATTTCAAGAAGACGAAATTGATTCCAAAAAACAAAAAAAAAAGATTTTGGGTTCATCCATACCTTCGCAAAAGAAATGAAAGTGGTGCATTCGTGTCAGTGTTTGGGGAAATTGAGGCTATCAGTGACCCTTTGTTGTTCTTAAAATATTTGAGGACTACTTCTGCACAGCTGGAAGAACTTCTGCTTCTTGTTGGTCCTCAAATAAAAAAGGAATATGTCACACGAGAACCTATATGTCCGAAAATGCGCTTAGTCATTACTCTTCGGTAAGTTACTTTAAATTAGTTCTTAAGTTCTTATGCTTACTTTGCTCATTTTCTATAGTTATTTGGCAACTGGGGAATCTCAACAGAGCTTAGGTATTTGTTACAAGTGTTCGGCTTCTGTCGTTCATAATATTCTTTTCGAAACAACTGAAGTCATCACTAGAGCTCTTTGCGCGATGCCGATTATGCATTCTTGATGTGTGACGTAGGAGCGGCAGGAAGGCAGAGTGATGGTGGAATATTTAAGAATTCTGAGTTCGGAAAAAAGTTTTACTCCAACTCCATACAGTAATTTTTTCCTTCACAAACAAAGTTCAATTTAACAATTTTTGTATCATAATAGGATTCCGCCACCCCGAGATGTTACGGACAATTTTCAATGTGTTCCCTACGTCATTGTAGCCGACGATGCCTTCACATTAAAAGAAAACATGTTGAAGCCATACAGCAAGAGGAACCTTACTGTGGAAGAAAGAATTTTCAACTATCGTCTGAGCAGAGCCAGAAGAGTAATCGAAAACTCTTTCGGAATTCTTTTTGCGAAATGGAGGATTTTCCGTACGTCGATCAATGCTGGCTTGAGTCTTATTGAACAAATTGTTCAATGTTGCGTCTGCCTACATAACTGGCTACGGCACCACAAGGGGAACCAGTATATCGAACCTGGTTTAATCGATCTGGATATTGAAGGCAGAGAAACAAGAGGAAGTTGGAGATTAGAGCCTACTAATATGGAACGTCTTCGCCCACTTACAGGGAACTCAGCAACAGCAGCAAAGCTACTACGAAACAGGTTCGCAAAGTATTTTGCTGGAGAAGGTGCTGTCAGCTGGCAATGTGAAAGGATATAAACGCTCGCGGTTCTTCAACATTTTCAGCTCTCAGCTCGGAGCCGGAGCTCTTTATTTAATATTAATTTTATGCAAAAAGAAAAAGGGTTAACAATTCAATAAAATTAACAAAAAAAAAAACAAAACAAAAAAAAGCACGCTGCTCTGAATCCGGCAAGGACTCCATATCCTGTCGCACAAGTTCACACGTCAGAGTTGCGTATGTCTTTTCTTCTCTAGGTTTGTTTATCTCTTTTAATAGAGAAATCGCTTCCGACTGGAGCTTTTGTTGAACTTGATTAGAAGAATCTGTAAAATAGAAATAAAAGTTTGTAAAACAATCAAAGTTAAAGGTAGAAATTCAATATCAATTCGCAGTAGTGTTTCGCGCAATAAGCAAACATTGTTGTGGCGATTCGAAACTTACGATGATGGCAATTAAAATAATGATTTAATAACTTACTTTTTTTTCCTTCGACCACCTTGTTTACCCGGCCCTCATTCATTACAGTTTTTGTCCTATGATCAAAAAAAGTAAAGTTTTTAGTAAATACAAAATACAAATAGATCGTCACAACATACGCTCTTGGTGTTTGAGTGTCATCAAGGAATGCAAGCAGAATCGCATGCCTGTATTTTTTTTGCGCCCCTGATCCACTCGGAATGTTTTTTGAACGGGTGTAATTAGTTTTAATAGAATCCCATCTTTTTCTAGTGCATTCCTTATTGTTGTGAGTTAATCCTAAAATTTTTATTTAAATGTTAATGACTATGATGGATGCAACTCAACTCAACACCTACCGATTTCAACCAATACTTTAGTCCAGTCACTGTTCCTTTCGACTCGATTCCGATAATTTGTATCCTTTATATTCCAGAGAGAGGGGTACTTTTTTATTGTCTCAATTAAGAGTTCTTGGAAATAAAAACAAAGCAAACGTGCTATTAGAGAAAAATTGAAATAAAATAAATGATAAATAGTTAATCAAATAGATTTTGTCCGGGGTGAGTTCAAGGGTAGATATGAATATATGTTAATATGTCTGATGAAAATGGTTATGTTATTAATACATTGAAGATTTCTATTACCAAAATTCCAAACCATTTTATCTGCTTTTGTGCTGCAGGTTACAAGTGGATTTGGTGTCTGGTCAGGTTGTTCCCAATTCTTCTGGACGACGAATGAAATTGTGACCAAATATTTTTTTAAATTTATTTCACATTGATTATGTTTTTGTTAAATATAAACTGACTGATTCAGAAAAAAAATAACATAATTAGTTTGGTGCATACCTGTTTTTTCTTCGGGAAATGATCTCTGGTCTTTCTCCTGGACTTGTGAAACTTCACAGGAATTGGCAACTGGTTCGGGAAAAGGTGAAGGAGTTGGTGAGGCAAATTCTTCTTCATCCTCATAATAATTATGTAGAACTTCGTAGTCCGTGAAATCTGTTATGAAATAGAATACCTTAGCTTAGATAAATCAAATAAAAACAACTTACCATCGTCCATAGTCAATAAGATTTAGTTTAATTTTTTTGCAATTGAAAATTAGTAAATACGGATGATATGGCGATTTGTTCAGTTTTGACATTTGAAAAAAAAAAAAACAATTTATAGGAAATCACATCGATACTCGAAATTTTGCTTAGCCCATGCACACTTTCATTAAAAGAAAGCAAACTTGCTATAATAAAGACGAACATGTTCATCTTTGCTATAACTTTATTATAGTGAAGATGTCTGCATTTTCATCTTCTCTCTCTATAAAACACACACATTTTTAGTGTTTGATATCCCTTTTGCACGCAGATCTGCAAATAAAGACGAATGTAAATCCACCATTTACATTCGTCTTTATTTGCAGATCTGCGTGCAAAAGGGATATCAAACACTAAAAATGTGTGTGTTTTATAGAGAGAGAAGATGAAAATGCAGACATCTTCACTATAATAAAGTTATAGCAAAGATGAACATGTTCGTCTTTATTATAGCAAGTTTGCTTTCTTTTAATGAAAGTGTGCATGGGCTCAGCAAAATTTCGAGTATCGATGTGATTTCCTATAAATTGTTTTTTTTTTTTCAAATGTCAAAACTGAACAAATCGCCATATCATCCGTATTTACTAATTTTCAATTGCAAAAAAATTAAACTAAATCTTATTGACTATGGACGATGGTAAGTTGTTTTTATTTGATTTATCTAAGCTAAGGTATTCTATTTCATAACAGATTTCACGGACTACGAAGTTCTACATAATTATTATGAGGATGAAGAAGAATTTGCCTCACCAACTCCTTCACCTTTTCCCGAACCAGTTGCCAATTCCTGTGAAGTTTCACAAGTCCAGGAGAAAGACCAGAGATCATTTCCCGAAGAAAAAACAGGTATGCACCAAACTAATTATGTTATTTTTTTTCTGAATCAGTCAGTTTATATTTAACAAAAACATAATCAATGTGAAATAAATTTAAAAAAATATTTGGTCACAATTTCATTCGTCGTCCAGAAGAATTGGGAACAACCTGACCAGACACCAAATCCACTTGTAACCTGCAGCACAAAAGCAGATAAAATGGTTTGGAATTTTGGTAATAGAAATCTTCAATGTATTAATAACTAGAGATGCCACGAATAGTGAATTGGCCGAATACCGAATATTCGGCAACGCTGTCGGCCGAAGCGCCGAATATTCGGCCGCCGAATATTCGGCGCGAAGTACATGCTTGGCGGGGCGCGTTAGTTGGAAAAGACAAGTCACAACCTGTTTTTCTCGTTGCGTTCGCGCGGCAGGCGACGACAATATTGTTTGTATTTGTTTCAATCGCGTCACGGAGCGCTTTGTTAGTATATAAATAATACGTAAAGTGAAACTTAAGTACTATTTTGCTAAGAAGTTTGTTCCTTAGTTCATTTTCAATTGTTTTTTCGTCAAAAGGCTTATAAAATGACACCGGTTAATAAAAAATCGCCCATATGGGAATATTATGAGATTTGTAGTGAAAATAATAAACTGGCCCAGTGTTTGTTATGTAGCATCAAGATCTCAAGAGGCGGAGAAGGAAAAAAAGCAAGTAAGTAAAACGTTAGATTAATTTAATAGTTTCGAAATAGTTTTAATCACTTAATACGTTTACGTATAGGTAGGTGGTTGTTTGTTAAGTTAACTGGTTATGTCAAACTACGTACCTACTTACTTACCTTGTTGTTGTACTGTACCTATTTGTAAATACCTACTTACAAAAGAAAGGAGATCGATTTGCCCTAGTTGTTTCGGAATAAAGTTTTATAAGAAATTATTTATTTATATACCTATATTTATTTGATTTTCTATATGATAGATAAGGGAAATAAAATAACTTATTTAATTATAATTAATTTCAGTTTTTTTTTA
Source organism: Eupeodes latifasciatus (assembly GCA_920104205.1). Lineage (NCBI taxonomy): Eukaryota > Metazoa > Arthropoda > Insecta > Diptera > Syrphidae > Eupeodes > Eupeodes latifasciatus. The sequence continues at coordinate 133,411,208 of OV049926.1, read as the reverse complement.
TTTACAGCTACAACCTCTTTAAAAAACCATCTTAAAACCAAACATGCTGACCAATACGCTGCTTTAATTAATGTTCCATCGACAAGTGGCAGCAACATGGGCGGTACTTCTACTTCTACCGATGCCAAGATGCCAGCAGAACCTGGAACGTCCAGATCAAAAGATCGGCAGCTCACCCTGAAGGAAACATCAGAAAGGAAATTGCTCTGGGACATTAATGATCCGAAATCAATAAAATATCATTACTTGATTGGCGAAATGATTGCTTTGGACAACGAACCATTGTCACTTGTGGAACGAGTTGGATTTCAGAGACTTATGGCAAATGCTTTGCCCCATTATAAAGTACCTGGTCGCACTTACATGACCGAGAAAATTGTTCCGGATATATACAACAGAATTTGTGCTAAAATAGAAGCCAGTATTTCACAGGCAGCAGCATTATCAGTGACATCTGATATATGGACATGCCAGCACAATAACGAGAGCTTTCTGAGCTTCACTGCGCACTGGATATCTCCGGAGTTCATTCTGGAACATGGCGTTTTAGCTATGAAATCATTTCCTGGCTCACATTCTGGTATCAATATTGCAAAAGAACTCAATGCTATTACAGAAAGATGGAATATTCCTCAATCCAAGCTCCATTTACTTGTCCATGATAGTGGCTCTAATATGATAAAAGGTGTGCGGGATGCAGGATATGATTCAGGCAGGTGCTTTATTCATTCACTACAACGAGCTATAGATCAGTCGCTACAATCTCAACCAGAAGTACAACAGATGATAGAAACCATTCGAAGAAATAACAAAAATAACTAGCTCAGGTATCTCTTGCATCTCTGAAGTAATTCCACATTCAGTAACTTTATTAAAATATCTGGGAAAGGTAGAGACAGCCGAGAAAGTACCTAATTTAGTCACGATGAGATCCTCACTGCAGGCCGAGCTAGAAAGGCGATTCAGCTTCGATGATAAAAACAAATATCTGGTTGCTACTTTTCTGGATCCTCGCTTTAAAAGTTTTCTAGGATTGGTTCAAACAGAAAGAGCAAAACAAAAAATTCTTCTAGAAGCTCTAAAAAAAAGTTGTGATGAACCAAGTAGTACCGATGACGATTCTTCTCCAGCGCGTAAGAAAAGAAACTTGAATGAAAATGATAAGACTGTTGAAAATGTTGAAATACACGACAGTTTCTGGAACTGCTTTGAAGAAGTCGCTACAGATAATATGCGAAATGCTTATGATGTGGAGGACGTGGAGAAGAATGCTGTGGCAAACGAGTTGGATTTTTATTTGAAAACAGTTCGCCTAGATCGGAAGGCCGATCCTTACAAGTGGTGGTCAGCAAACGAAAAACAATACCCAAACCTTTCGAAATTTGCTAAAGTTTATCTTTCTTCGCCTGGAAGTAGCGTTTATAGTGAGAGGTTATTTTCCGAGGCTGGTAACGTTTACGATGAAAAGCGCAATCGTTTGCTACCAAAAAATGCTGAAAAGCTAGTTTTTATTCATCACAACTTACCACTGATTAATTTTAACTACTAAAATGTTGTAATTTGGAAATAAATACATAATTTTGAGTAATAAATAACGTGTATTTTTTTACATGACTTGCTATTCGGTATTCGGCCGAATAGTACGTACTATTCGGCCGAATACCGAATAGCAAAAAAATGGCCGAATAGGCCGAATACCGAATAGTTGCCGAATATTCGTGGCATCTCTATTAATAACATAACCATTTTCATCAGACATATTAACATATATTCATATCTACCCTTGAACTCACCCCGGACAAAATCTATTTGATTAACTATTTATCATTTATTTTATTTCAATTTTTCTCAAATTCTCTAATAGCACGTTTGCTTTGTTTTTATTTCCAAGAACTCTTAATTGAGACAATAAAAAAGTACCCCTCTCTCTGGAATATAAAGGATACAAATTATCGGAATCGAGTCGAAAGGAACAGTGACTGGACTAAAGTATTGGTTGAAATCGGTAGGTGTTGAGTTGAGTTGCATCCATCATAGTCATTAACATTTAAATAAAAATTTTAGGATTAACTCACAACCATAAAGAATGCACTAGAAAAAGATGGGATTCCATTAAAACTAATTACACCCGTTCAAAAAACATTCCGAGTGGATCAGGGGCGCAAAAAAAATACAGGCATGCGATTCTGCTTGCATTCCTTGATGACACTCAAACACCAAGAGCGTATGTTGTGACGATCTATTTGTATTTTGTATTTACTAAAAACTTTACTTTTTTTGATCATAGGACAAAAACTGTAATGAATGAGGGCCGGGTAAACAAGGTGGTCGAAGGAAAAAAAAGTAAGTTATTAAATCATTATTTTAATTGCCATCATCGTAAGTTTCGAATCGCCACAACAATGTTTGCTTATTGCGCGAAACACTACTGCGAATTGATATTGAATTTCTACCTTTAACTTTGATTGTTTTACAAACTTTTATTTCTATTTTACAGATTCTTCTAATCAAGTTCAACAAAAGCTCCAGTCGGAAGCGATTTCTCTATTAAAAGAGATAAACAAACCTAGAGAAGAAAAGACATACGCAACTCTGACGTGTGAACTTGTGCGACAGGATATGGAGTCCTTGCCGGATTCAGAGCAGCGTGCTTTACGCAAAGAACTCTTTGAACTGGTCGATCGATTCGTTGCCCGAAATCGTGATCGAGGTGCAGATTAGGCGGCATTATTTTATGTTTAAAAAAAGCTTTCTGTGAAAACCATACACATTTATGGATTTAATTTTTTTTTTACCACAAATGTGTTCCAAGCAATGAAAATTTTGTTTTGTTTTTTTTTTTTGTTAATTTTATTGAATTGTTAACCCTTTTTTTTTTTGCATAAAATTAATATTAAATAAAGAGCTCCGGCTCCGAGCTGAGAGCTGAAAATGTTGAAGAACCGCGAGCGTTTATATCCTTTCACACTGCCAGCTGACAGCACCTTCTCCAGCAAAATACTTTGCGAACCTGTTTCGTAGTAGCTTTGCTGCTGTTGCTGAGTTCCCTGTAAGTGGGCGAAGACGTTCCATATTAGTAGGCTCTAATCTCCAACTTCCTCTTGTTTCTCTGCCTTCAATATCCAGATCGATTAAACCAGGTTCGATATACTGGTTCCCCTTGTGGTGCCGTAGCCAGTTATGTAGGCAGACGCAACATTGAACAATTTGTTCAATAAGACTCAAGCCAGCATTGATCGACGTACGGAAAATCCTCCATTTCGCAAAAAGAATTCCGAAAGAGTTTTCGATTACTCTTCTGGCTCTGCTCAGACGATAGTTGAAAATTCTTTCTTCCACAGTAAGGTTCCTCTTGCTGTATGGCTTCAACATGTTTTCTGATAATGTGAAGGCATCGTCGGCTACAATGACGTAGGGAACACATTGAAAATTGTCCGTAACATCTCGGGGTGGCGGAATCCTATTATGATACAAAAATTGTTAAATTGAACTTTGTTTGTGAAGGAAAAAATTACTGTATGGAGTTGGAGTAAAACTTTTTTCCGAACTCAGAGTTCTTAAATATTCCACCATCACTCTGCCTTCCTGCCGCTCCTACGTCACACATCAAGAATGCATAATCGGCATCGCACAATGCCATTAAAACTATTGAGTAGTGTTTCTTGTAGTTAAAAAACTCTGACCCAGAGTGTTGTGGAGACTGAATCATAATATGTTTTCCATCGAGGGCGCCTATGCAATTTGGGAAGTTCCACTTATCTTCGAAGCCCTTTGCTACTCTTAAGAAAGTAGTGTTTTCCAAACTTGGAAAAACCTTTTTCCAAAGAGCTCTAGTGATGACTTCAGTTGTTTCGAAAAGAATATTATGAACGACAGAAGCCGAACACTTGTAACAAATCCCTAAGCTCTGTTGAGATTCCCCAGTTGCCAAATAACTATAGAAAATGAGCAAAGTAAGCATAAGAACTTAAGAACTAATTTAAAGTAACTTACCGAAGAGTAATGACTAAGCGCATTTTCGGACATATAGGTTCTCGTGTGACATATTCCTTTTTTATTTGAGGACCAACAAGAAGCAGAAGTTCTTCCAGCTGTGCAGAAGTAGTCCTCAAATATTTTAAGAACAACAAAGGGTCACTGATAGCCTCAATTTCCCCAAACACTGACACGAATGCACCACTTTCATTTCTTTTGCGAAGGTATGGATGAACCCAAAATCTTTTTTTTTGTTTTTTGGAATCAATTTCGTGTTCTTGAAATAAAAAAGATGTGAGAAGAAGGTTTGATGCCGTTTTCAACTTATCAAAGTCCATTTCAAATTTTTAAAATTGTTTTTTTCAAATTTTTCGCTTTTAAATTAAGAAATAAAATGTCAAAATCAGCTGCGGTAAAAATTATAGGAAGTTATGGAGACGAAAAAGAAACACATAGAGTGTATTCTGTCTCGCTTCGATGTTCAAAATATAGCTGAGCTCTTCTACTTTTCTGCAAATCTGCAAATAAAGACGAATGTAAATCCACCAATAAGCAACAGCTATTCCAATCGACAGCATCCACAATTCTTTTATATGGTGCCCAAGTGTGGGGATACTGTTCATTTGAAGCAGTTGAAAAATTTCTGCGCTACTTTCTTAAGTGAATATTTAGATTACCAAGTAGTACCCCCAACTACATGCTACATTTAGAAACGGGAACGGATCCTATGTTTTTGAACACATTAAAAATGCATTTCAATTACATGGTAAAAGTGATTGCGATGGAGGAAAAGAGGTTACCTAAAAAAGTCCTTAAGCATGTTATAAGAACAAAAGGAAATCTAATGCAAGAATGGGAGCGTCTAGCTTCTGAATGTAGAGTAGCCCTTGACATTACGCCAGATCTTAATTCTGAATCTCTAAGAAGACAGTTTGATAACTTATTAGAAAAAACTAGCAACACTGTATACCAAAAATATGTCAATGAAGCCCAAGCTTCCCAATACAGGGTGTACTATAGCAAACTTAAATACAATCTAGAAGAACAAACATATCTTTTAAACTATTCTTAAAATAAGAGGAGAATTAGTTAATTTGAATTACATTCCACACCGACCAGAACTACCTATATTATGCAACATATGTAATATGAAAGCTAGGGAAGACGTTTTACACTTTCTAGCAATATGTCCAATTTTAAAGGTAATTCGAAAACAATTTTTCGGTTCATATGTTCTGAATGACGTTGCTGCCATCGATATTTTAAACGGAGAACAAGGCTGGGACATATTGTACAACTACACCGTAAGCGCACTTCACTACAGAAAACGCATAATTGAGGGTGACTTCTAATCCATCCGCCCGCATAAATTAAAATAATATAAATATAAATTAAAGACTTAACTTTTTATTTAAATCAATGCCAATCTGGTAGACGGCCTTGGGCCAAACCAAAATAGACTTAGAAAACAAAAATTGTTTGTAACTTTTATATTGAAATAAAGTCATTATTACTACTTACTACTACTACTACTCATTTTTGTTATCATTGTGAATGATTCGCCCTGATTCGCTTCGCGTCAGTTATCGCAGTGTAAGTTTATTTTGAGAAGAGAAAGTTTAATTGTGGCGCTGAATGTTTCGCGTTGATTTGTCCCCTTTCACCCAGGAAAACTGAGATGCCAGCAACTGGGAGCTTGTAAGCAAGACGGGCTTACGCGGAAAGACAAAATCTCCCCTCACACCCTTCTTTTGGCTTTTAGTAACTGTCTACATTGGATTTTTAATGCTGGGTTTTATTATGTTCGTTGTGTCTATACGATGAAGAGAAAATTAATCTGCACATCCCTATCTCACACCCTTGAAATCTATCTATTTTTCACTCATACAACACAAAATCTTTCATGTTGAATCCAAGAATATTGTTTGCATTTGGTCTGTAATCTACCCATCTGTCTCTTTTTCACTCACATATAATCTACCCGTCTCACTGCTTGCACCTAACATTAAAAATTTAATGTGGACAGGCACTCTTATGTCATTTCAATCTTTCAATTCATACTCAACTCTATGCTGACTGGACCTGCATGTACACATTAACTTGAACTCTTATTGAACTTTACATAAAAACAACAATACTTTTTCAACACATCCCTTGAGTACGTATTTTCAAAACTGGTTGACAGCTGATTTTGACATAAGTATGATTGCACAGATACCAACTTGGAGATTTAAATTAAGAGTGCATATAATAGCCGCGTTTTATTATCACCATGATGTGATCCGGATCAGATCATGATAATAAAAGAGCATTGGATCATCATATTTATTGTTATTTAAAGTTTGGTAGCAGTGTCAAATTCGTTCTTTGACATTAGTGTGACATTACGAAGCAAAGAAAAAACAAACACATACCAAAAATGGAAGCTCCACAACTTTTGAAAATGTTCTGCAAATCACCATTGCACTCTCAAACTCAAAGCATCCAGGAACGCTTTTGTCTCACATGTAGTCCAGATTCTTTTTGACCTTTTAAAAAATACATTTGAAACTTAAATAATTTAATTTAGAAATTACTTAAAATTTATTTGAACATCTTTTCTCCCATTTGTGCTGTAGCTTTCTCGATTTTACTTATAGTTTTTGACATTTAAAGCAGGGTTGCCCAAAGAACATTTTGCTCAATGATTTTTTTTGTTCCTTTTTTTTCGGGGAAAATAATACCCATAAATTATGTCAAATATACATTTTTTTTGGACTTAATTATCTTATTTTCACCAATTAATATCTAGTTTTGTTAAAATATCTAATTATTTCATGGATTATTTACCAAATAAATAAATATAAAGCTTCTCGCTTTCTATTTAAAAAATATTTTATTTCAGTCAAATGGAAATGTTTATATGGCAATATAGGTTTTATTTAATTTGTTTGCAATGATACCAACATTTACATGTGAAATAACAATGATAAAGCGCTCCTTGTTGTGAAAAAAAGAATTAAATTTTGGATCTCAAATTGAGATCCAAACACAAACCAGGATCTTGTGTTGTTGTTGTAATGCATGTAAATTCAATTTTTTAGGAAAGCATATGGTTTTGACAAATGTCATGGCTTTATAGTAATTATAGGAACTCAAAAGGAGGAGTTATTTACGTTCTCTTTCTATATCGTGTGTTGTAAAACCGCTTTACTTTTCTTCAGATACATGTTAAACCAATGTAAATTGGTCAAATCACATGATTTTGTTGTCCAATTCACGTCCCTTCACCTGGTTGTTCACTGAACATGTGGGCTCTAATTTGGCCATCAAATGTTGAAAAATCGACTTAGAGGGACGACCACGTACCCCATAATAAGGGTGCCAGGGATGCATCTTTGCTAGTATAGACCACCCATTTTGATAATTTGATAATAAAGGATCACTTGCACGTTTTGCTCGACGCTGTAACTTGTCACGATGATTTGTCTTTAGTGACTTATAAAAAGAACATAGTAAAAAAAACAATGAGCAGGTTCAGGCAACAAAGGATTTCGTTTGCAGTCAACTTCATTCTTTGAACGTAAATTTTGGCCAAGGCAACTTATGACGGCTCAGTGGGCCGGCAACTAAACTTTTTGTAAACTAAACGCAATTTTATGGGTGTAGGTGGTTACAAATCCTTTATTAAATACAATGTTTAGCTTTAGTATTTTTTAACTCTAGTTAGATGACACGACTTCACCATTCCAGCATAAGAATATAAAAGAGATATTTTAATGGATAAATACAAAATGGTGGCCGGATATCGTAAGGATGAAATCGAAACTAAGGTTGGATATATAATACAAGTTTTAAGAACGTAAAGTTTAAGGTGGATATTGTAATGAAGGTACGAGTGTTTACACTGCGCCTGTCAACAGCAACTAGTTAGTTTTTCAAGTGTCATGAATTTCAAATTCAGAACTTTACTTCACAAACCTTTACTTTAAGTTCATAGTACAAAAAGTACCACTAAAATTATTGTCTACAAAGCACTCCTCAGGCAAGCTACAAGTCCATCACGATTTGTATTTTGTATTGTAAGGAAATATTAGTTATTTCTTTTCCAAATTGACAAGTAAACCCTTTTACAGAAAGCATTAAATAAAGTTGTGCAGAAAATAAATAAATCATAGAGTAATAAAGTTCAGCTTTCAGTTGAATGAAAAAACATTCTCAATTGTCATTTTGATAGAAGTAGATTTGACTTAATAGTAGTTAGGAAGATTTTTCTTGACTAACTTTCCAGTCAACTTTCCATTAAAGTTGCCTTAATTGGAAGGCTACATTTTTGCAGCTGGCCAATCAGATACCAGAAACTTGCCTTACTTTTAAGTCCCTTATGTCGTCTGAACCTGCCAAATGTGGCCGCTGCTAGCTGCCAAAACCAACCCACCCCTATTGGGAAACCATTTACAAAGACTTCAAATAATTTGTATTACTATCTTATGTAAATCTCTACAGGCCTCCTCGACGGGTCTCCACCTTGACGTTGGTGAGGAGGCTTACACTCAAACCTTAAGCAGGCCGGTAATAGTATCTAGCTTTAGGGCAGTTTCTAAACTACCAGCTAGGGTTTGGGCAAACTAAGAGAGGCCCACCCCTATGAAATATGGAAGAATTAAAAATAAAGAACAAAACCATAGCGGGGATATACGCTAAACGGTCGGTAGTAGTCACGACTGCCGGCTTTGGCTTTGCCTCGCGATCTCAATATCGAGAGGAGAAGTCGCCAGTGACATCATTTTTTCATATTTATTTATTTTTCATGACATTCATACTTATTTTTTCGAAACTTTTTCTTTTTTCTTTTTCTTTTTCTTTTTTCTTTTTCTTTTTCTTTTTCACCTCATTTTTCCCAACAGTTTTAAAAAATAAGCAGAATACGGAAACCAACATGAGTACTTCATCGAAACACTTTCCATTAACTGAGGAGGAAGAAAATCTTCTCCTCAACCCCTTCTTGAAACTCGATATGGATGACGGAGCTAGTGCGATTGACGTCGATGACGCCAGCGAGGTCGCCTCAGTCACTAGCTCGAACGTCTCCAACGTTTCGAATACTTCCAGGCGGAGTAGAATCTCCAACTGTAAGCGTACTATTAAAAGACTTGGGAAACTGGACTGGGACCAAATGTCAGAATTGGAAAGGATGAGGCTGCATAACGCTCGTGCTTTTCTGGACAGGGAGGTCTTGGTTAAGGACAACCTGACATCAAGTCACCCCTCTCTAGAAAACTCGGGCTGTAAGACACAGATGGGACCGCCTGCTCCTTACGCTAATTCCAAGCGTGGGAAAGAGTGTTCTCCATCAACGTCGGGTGCTAAGGCCTCAAAACCAGAGAACAAAGAACAAACTGCAAACAAGAACAATAAGGAACAAATCGGGAGGACACACATCGGGGAGTCAACCTCAACCGCCGAACTAATCCCGGTACCTAGAGGTCCGAGTAATCAAGCGAATGTGGTAGGCTCCCCTGATGAGGGTAAAGATACAAGGGAGTGCGAGGGTATCCTAGTAGGCCATTGCTCACAAGGCGACCTCAACACAACCTCCGTATCCGAACCCGAAAACCAAACGAACAACACGACAATCGATAGCCTAGCTACGGTAATCCAAAAAAGGACAAAACAACGCAAGACCGGCACACTCAACGAAGTCGAAATCCGAAGACGTCAACAGCGCAACGCTGCGAGGATTGTTCGACGGTTTGCCAAAAGGTCTCCTGAGTCTCTTACCGCTAAGGAAAGGACAGCGTTTGAAAAGTCCAAGCTCCGTCTAGAAACAGCGACGGAAATTCCAGCTGACAAGGCAGTTTCTCAACAAGAAGCGCCACGCTCCTCGAAAAGGGCTAGGAATGTCAGCAACTCCCCAACAACCTCCTCGCCACACACAGCAGCGAAGAGAATAAAGACATCTCGGGCTATCGTGAAAGGTCACCAAGTCGCTATAGCTGATTATGGTAAACCCACACGTAGGCTAACCGAAGACGAATGGCAGCTCCTTGAACTAAGGATCCTTGAGGAAGTCAACGAGGCCATCGTTAAGAGTAGGCAAGTGCCACTCTTCGGTAACCTCACGACAACTCATGGTTTCAAGGTGATGAACTGTGAGAATGACGTGACTCTCGAGTGGCTCCGAGAATTCATCAAAAACACGTCAGCTCCATGGCAAGGCGCCGATCTTCGCCTCATTGATGTGAAACAAATAAAGGAGCTGTGCAGACCGGTAGGAAAACTAGTGGTCAAAGGCCCCACCATCCCCAGCGAACGGCTAGAGAGATACATCCTATCTCTGAATAGTGATCTCCTAAGCCAAGACTGGGAGATTGTCAAAATTGAAAAGACTAAGGAAGGCACCGAGGTGGAAGTCAGGCTGACTCAAAAGTCTATTCCACTTCTCAGGAAAGTAGACTTCAAAGTACGCGTCGGGATAACTCGATGCAAGTTGAGGTTGATTGCCAACAAAAAGAAACAGGTTAGTAAAGCGTTGAACAAGTACTTTATTATATGATGGAATTGAGAATTTTACAAATCAATCTCCAACACAGTAAAGCCGCCAGCGCTAACCTAGTCTACCTCATGGAGAGTAGACAGTACGATGTAGCCCTTATACAGGAACCCTGGGTATCAGGCGGCAAAATTAAGGGACTACACTCGAAGGAACTTCTGCTGTACAAGCCCAACCTTGACAGCCGTAACAGTAATCCCAGAACATGCATTGTAGCAAGGAAACAGTCTAATCTTTTTCTTCTCACTACTTACAGCAACATTGACCAAACAGCGGTAAAACTGGAGCGAGAAGGGCTCCCAACGCTCATTCTCTCATCCACTTACATGCCGTACGACGGTACGGAAGGACCACCAGCTGATATCACTAATCTATTGATATCCTATGCAAGTAAGAACAAGTTTAACGTAGTCGTAGGGTGCGACTCTAACTCACATCATGTGCAGTGGGGAAGCACCGATACTAACACAAGGGGCGAGTCCCTTTTTGAATATATTATTGAAAACAACCTTATAGTAGCTAACAGAGGTAACACTCCCACCTTTGTTACAAAAACCCGTAAGGAGGTGCTCGATATCACCATAACAAGCAACTCAGTTACTTGTCAGGTAGAGCAATGGAGGGTACTAGACGACGCATCTTTCTCAGATCATCGTCTAATCGAATTCTGTATCCCTGATACTAAGCGGGAAAACAAACCTTTTAGAAATAATAGACGTACTGATTGGCACGTCTTCAACAACGAAATTATTAAGAACATAGGTCAGCTTAGTACCGACACTAATCTTAATTCAGACAGCTTAGATGAATTAACTGTGGAATTCACAGAAATTATGCGGAACGCCTTTGACAAAAGCTGTCCACTCATTACAGCGGCGAAGAAAAACAATAAACCGTCCTGGTGGACTACTGAGCTCAGTAATATTAGGAAAGAAACAAGGAAACTTTTTAATAGGGCTAAACGCACTAGACTAGATAGCGACTGGGAATGTTATAAAACCAGTCAACGAAAATTCAAAATTGAAACTCAAAGGGCGAAACGAAGCTCATGGAGAAACTTCTGTAGTAGCATCGAGTGTACTAACCATTCAGCAAGACTAAGGAAGATACTCTCCAAAGTAAACACACCCATAGGCTCCCTAAAAGGACCTAATGATCAATGGACAGAGTCCTGTCAAGAAAGCCTAAAACTCCTGGTTCAAACACACTTCCCAGGATGTAGCGCAGATCTAGTAAACGAGCCGATATACACCATATACTCGGTACCTGAAATTCCTAGGGAATTGATAACAAAAGAAAAGTTAATCTGGGCTATTAACTCATTCTCTCCTTACAAATCCCCAGGCCTAGATGGCATCTTCCCCTTGATGCTGCAAAAAAGCAGTGATATCATCACTCCACATCTGATAAACATATTTCTTAACAGTCTTAAGTTAGGATATGTCCCGAAGGCTTGGCGTGAAGTTAAAGTCGTCTTCATACCAAAAGCTGGCAAGCCCAGTCACACAGAACCAAAAGACTTCAGACCTATCAGTCTAACCTCTTTCGCACTAAAAACACTTGAGAGATTGATTGATATGCACATCCGTAGCAACTTAAAGCCAGAATCTTTATCACCATTTCAGCACGCCTATACAAAAGGCAGAAGTGTAGAAACAGCCCTACACTGTGCAGTTAGAACAATAGAGAAATCGCTCGCGGTGAAAGAATACACCCTTGCCTCTTTTCTTGATATCGAAGGAGCATTCAACAATGTCCACAACAGTGCCATAGAAAAAGCTCTCACTGATCTTAAAATAGAACCTACACTTATAAAATGGATTACGTGTATGTTGAAAAGCAGACAAATCCATTGCGTACTAGGTAGCTCTGATATAAAGATGTATACATCTAGAGGGACTCCACAAGGCGGAATCCTCTCACCCCTCCTCTGGACTCTGGTGATGAATGAAATTCTCATCAAACTCAAAAACAGCGGTGTCAGAATTATAGCTTATGCCGACGACTTAGCGCTTCTAGCGACGGGTAAATACCTGACCACGGTAAGCGAACAACTAGAAGGCGCATTAACTTTGGTCAATAACTGGACCAAGAAATGCGGTCTGAAGGTTAACCCCCTGAAAACAGAACTGGTACTCTTCACCAACAGAAGGAAAATACCTTCTTTTGAGATACCAAAAATTGACAACACCCCACTTATAGTTTCAGAAAAAGCAAGATACCTCGGAGTTATCTTGGACAAGAAACTCAACTGGGGTCTAAACATACAGGAAAGATACAAGAAAGCCATGATTGCACTCTACTCGTGTAACAGGATTCTGGGAAGAAACTGGGGACCAAGTCCAAAGATAATCATGTGGATGTACACAGCCATTGTTAGACCCATCCTAACTTATGGCAGTTTGGTTTGGTGGCAAGCTCTGGAGATATCCAGGAACTTAAAAACCCTTACCAAAGTACAAAGAATGGCATGCATTAGCGCTACGGGGGTGATGAGGACTACCCCAACTGCGGGTCTCGAAGCGATCCTAAATCTCACCCCCATAGACTTATTTGCGCAAGAATCAGCAGCAAACAGCGCTCTCCGACTTAGTCAGACCGATATTTGGAGATCTAGTCAACACGGTCATACCACGATCCTCAGGAAATACGTTGGCAATAACGTTCGTACCGATTACATGACCCCTTATCTAGACTTCAATAAAAACTTCACTACCAACTTCCCTAATAGAGAGGACTGGGAAAACAGTGTACCCTACACTAACGAATCGAATCTTACCATCTTCACCGATGGTTCGAAAATGACTACTGGGGTAGGGGCAGGTTTCTACTCAGAAAATCTTAGCCTTGCCAGTTCATTCAGACTTCCTGACCATAGCAGCGTCTTCCAAGCTGAGATCTTGGCAGTGAAAAACGCTGCTAATCAAATATCCATGATGGCGATACCACACGCTGATATCACCTTTTTCATTGATAGCCAAGCAGCAATAAAAGCGATCTCTGCCACGCAAATCAAGTCAAAGCTTGTTTCTTGCTGCCGCGAAGAGCTAAGGGTTCTTGGTATGCAGCACAACGTAAGACTCTGCTGGGTTCCCGGTCACAGTGGTGTGCCAGGAAATGAAAAAGCGGATGAGCTTGCAAGAGAAGGCTCGGTACTTGATCCCTCTCTCATAGACCACAACATCAGAATCCCTCAATGCGAACTAAAGAGAAACATTAGTAATAATATCATTCAAAAAGCAAATGATAGATACAACCTATTAGAAACCTGCGGTAACACCAGGAAACTCTGGCCTCATTATGACAAGGAAAAATCCAAAAAGATTTTACTTCTCAAAAAACCGTCCCTAAAATCCCTCATAAGTGTGATAACGGGACACAACCTACTTGGCTACCACAAAAAGAAGATGGGGCTTAGTACGGACGACATATGCAGAGGCTGCGGCGATGAGGATGAGCACGAAAACACGGCTCATTTTCTATGCCACTGTCGAGCACTCTGCCGTACCAGATCAAAATTCTTAGGCAACTATTTCTTCAATGAACTAGAAGAACTATCTGAACTCCCAGGCAATCGCCTATTGAACTTTATCAAGTCCACCAAATGGCTCGATCAACCATAGAATTCATAGGTTACAACACTTCAGGGTATCACAATGGATCTACATTGATCTAAGTGTGACGGTAACAAAATCAACTGTCAGCCCATATAACCTAACCTAACCTAACCTAAATCTCTACAGGAGTTTTGAAAGAGGCCTGAAAAATACGTTAATTAGTTCAACCAATTATGTACATATTTTTCCGATTAGAGAAATAAAAACATACATTTTACAATTTGAAGATCGATAATAGAGTTCATTCGACGAATTAACTTTTTGTAATAAATACAAATTAATGTAAATTCACAGATCAATACAGACCCTAATATGTAAAATTTAGCTCGGGAATAATGTCCTGGATATTTATTTCCTGCATTAAATTTTAAAAGAAAATGGATATATTTATGTATGTACATACCTACAATAGTTTAAGACTATTAGACTCTTTTGAGGCCACGCATTATGATGTTTTATATGTATTGACAAATTTCAAGAAATAGACGGACATTTTTTTAATTAGTGCAATTCTAACAACTTTTTGAACGTTTATTCAATTTAATAAGACATATTAATAACTATGTATCAAAATATATCACACAATTATTATTTTACTAACTCAAATATTCCTTCAATCCATCGCATATTTGCATCATAGCACTTATCAAGACTTCTTTTTTATGAAAAGCTATGGAAATTCGAAAACAGTTTTTAAAACTGTTATCAATTGAAAATCTATTTCCAGGAATAAAGAATATTTTATTATTTTCCAAGCACACGCGAAGAAAGTCATTCGCGTCTATGTGTTCAGGCAATTTAATCCATATGAAGTAGCCTCCTTGGGGTTCAATGAATTTACACGATTTTGGAAGATGATTATTCAAGATTTCACAAGTTGCCAACATTCGTTCTTGATAAAGATCCTTAACCATTTGAGCATGTGATTGGGCTAATTTTAATTCAAAAAGACTAGCCATAATGCCGGAAGTATAATTATTCAAACAGCCACCACTTTTTAATAGACCACTGTAAGTAAATAAGAAAAACACAATGTAGAGATAAAATATTTATAAGAACCACAAACTAGGGATAGTATAAAAATTAAACTTATTGAACCTTGATTCTAGAATTGTTTTACACCTTGGAGGTGCCTCAAGCCATCCGAAACGTAATCCAGGTCCAATGATTTTCGAAAAACTTCCATTCGAGATGACATTTCCCTTGAAATCCCCATCATTTGGGTTATCGTAGGCATAAAGTCGTTTCTGAGCATCATTCTTTCCGTAATAAAGTGTATTGTAGACATCATCACATGCAACTAAAATATCAAATTCTCGAGCCAGGCTTATAAGTTTTTCTAATATATCTATGAAAAAACATAGTTAATTAAAAATTGACATATTGAAACTTTAATTCATACCTTTGGAAAATATTATTCCTGTTGGATTGTGATATGTTGGAATGGCATAATAGAGACCCCAGTAACTTTTGCTTTCTGACTTAAAATGATTTTTCTTAAGAGCAGCTCTCAATTCATCAATATCAACACCGTCACTATTTAATTTAACTATACAAATGTTGTTAAATTTAAAGTATTTTGAAGATTACATGGCAATTACCTGGTATAATTTTCAAAGTGTTAAATTGTTGAAATGTTTCCAGTGCTATCATGTATGTTACTTCATCGACAAAAATATACCCATTAAGATCTATAAGGGTTGATAGAATAATATGCATTCCTTGTGTTGCTCCAGTTGTGACAATTATGTCTTCACTAAGAAACAATTGTACCAGAAAAAAAGTAAATTCCGTTGCTCAAAATTATTGAACTATTTGTGATTTTCCTTTCAGGACTTTGGGGTAAAAACATAGAAAATCAGATTTAAGGATTGGGCTTAAGAATATAATTATTCCAGCTAAAAGTAGCTCATACACACAATGGTTTTTTCTGAAATGCTAAAGTCGGCCACACATGATAGAGCTATCTGGCTCCGAGCAACCCTGAATAAATTTGGCTTGTTAGATTTCTAATGGTTTATACATCCAAACTGCTCAGCCCAGCCAATTTATAATTGTGATCGTAAGGAAAATTAAATTTTTAACAATTTGGAAATCCAAATAACCCGAAATGATGTAAAAAGAAACCAAAAAACACCTATCAAATTATCCTCGAGATCGATTTGGCTCGTTCGTTAATGACCAGCTTTAGGTAAATAAAGAAAACAACGTGGGTAAAAATTTAACTACCTATGTAATTACATAAGTAATGTAAACTCACCGACTTTGTTAAATTAAGTGAGGTTCGACAATGATTCAATATTCGTTTATGAAATAAAGGTCAAATGCATTCCTGCAAAACACGGAAACATGTGCCAAAGGCCTTACTGAAACTTGTTAACCTCCTATTTTGCCTTGGTTCGGTTGGCTTAGGCTAGCTCGGCCGTGGGATCTTGAACCTTTAAGGAGTTTCAGCCAACCGAACCAAGGCAAAATAGGAGGTTAACAAATGGCGCCCACGTTGGGCGCCATTTGTAACCTCCTATTTTACCTTGGTTCGGTTGGCTGGAATTATTCCCTTAGGCTAGCTCGGCCGTGGGGTCTTGAACCTTAAAGGAGGTCATAAAAATAAATACCAGAGTAGCATACTTTAAATCAAAATATCATTTGGGATTACCTTTTATATTAGTATTAGTATTGAATAAAAAATTATATTTGTATATACCCATTAAAATCAATTTTATGTCATGAAGATGAACCATCTTTGTATAATTCAATGAACTTTATAAGAGTTACTAGCACAATGTGCCGGAACTAATTTCTTAATATTTAGGATGAGGGTGAGGAACTAAGGAGAGGACATGGGATGACAGAAAGGTAAGAAGAAGCCTGGAAAAGGGGTTGCTCTGGCGAGAGTAGCAACCAAGGTAGGGAGGGTAGAGGAAATTTACTCGCGCGTCGTTCTACATTTTGACGCAGGCTGGATTTTTTTTGTAAACTCCTTTAAGGTTCAAGACCCCACGGCCTATCTAGCCTAAGGGAATAATTCCAGCCAACCGAACCAAGGTAAAATAGGAGGTTACAAACTATAAAACTTAGTTGCCGACATCTTAAAGTAGCTGAAAATTGCTCGGAAGTGCTCCAAGTTATCATAAGGGAATTACTAGCAACTTTTTGGAATACTTTTCTTTACATTTTATACATTTTGATTTGATTTTTTCATTCTACATACATACATACATCTAATATATATAAAATTCTCATGTCACGGTGTTATTTGCCGTACTCCTCCGAAACGGCTTAACCAATTTCAATGAAATTTTGCATATACATGCGGTAGGTCTGAGAATAGGTTTTTATCTATTTTTTTTATTAGTGCTATGTTTTAATTGCATCAACATCATACGATAGTATTCAGTGACGCTATGTACAATGAAGCATTGATTGCTATTGAGGATCTTTATCATTGCCAACTTACCACTCAGTCATTTCGGTATGCATTCACCAAATCGAAATGCATCTGATTTAATAGACACTGAATTGAATCGTGAACTACAATGCGATTGTTGCTCGCAATGTCCCACTAATGAATGACCACATCATGCTCACAGTTTCGGCAGGACAAGGTGGATTCTTTTTTTGGATGTACCAGATGTAACTGGCAAAACATTCCTTATTTCGCTAATTTTTGCTAAAATACGATCAAATAATGGTATCGTATTGACTGTTGCATCTTCTGGCATTGTGGCAACTTTATTGGATGGAGGCAGAACAGCTCATTCAGTATTTAAACTGCCACTAAATATTCAAAATAACCCATGGCCACAGTGCAGATGCAGAAACAGTGTAAAATTATCATCTGGGATGAATGCACTATTGCACACAAACATTCGCTTGAGGCGTTGAACAGGACATTGAAAGATATAAAAAACAACGACAGACTATTTGGCGGCACTCTGTTGCTCCTTTCAGGTGATTTCAGACAAACACTTCCCATTATTCCGCTTTCAACGTACGCTGATGAGATCAACGCGTGCTTAAAATCATCGCCACTGTGGCGTAATGTTGAAAAAGTAAAACTGAAAGTAAATATGCGTGTTCAAATGCTTCAAGATCAATCCGCTGAAACATTCTCAAAACAACTGTTAGATATAGGCGACGGAAAAGTTACTGCAGATGAAAATGGATGCATAGAATTACCGGTCGATTTCTGCACGATTATTGATTCACAAGATGCTCTCATGGACCAGACATTTCCCGATACACAAAGACAATATAAAAATCATAAGTGGCTAGCAGAAAGAGCAATTTTAGCAGCAAAAAATGTGGATGTCAACGAATTAAATCTCAGGATACAACATTTGTTACCAGGAAACTTGGTGTCATACTAATCTATTGATACAGTTTGTCATGTTACCGAAGCTGTAAATTATTAAAATGAGTTTTTGAACTCATTGGATTTACCTGGCATGCCACCGTATAATTTACAACTGAAGGTTGGATCTTTGGTAATTTTGCTTCGTAATTTGAATCCACAACGGCACGCGATTAATAATTTAAAAATTAATGAAAAATGTTCTCAAAATCATATTTCTAAATGGAAAATTCCGAGGTGAAAATATATTATTACCGCAAATGACTATCAATAAGTCTCAAGGCCAAATGATGTCTGTCTGCGGCTTAGTTTTCACCCGGACAATAATTATACGTGGCGTGCTATCCAGCACCCAGTTTGTTTGTATTGGCGAAAGATGGCATGACAAAAAATATTGTACACTCTGTTGCATTAAGGGATTGATATTGTTTTTTTGTAGTATTATCATAATTAGCAATATGTACCTATATAATTTAAAAAAATAAAACATTTTTTTTTGGTGATTTGTTATTTATATATTTTTTCACCGTTTACAATCCTCTATATCTCTCCCACTTATATACCACATCCTTACACACTTAAGCCGCGTTTCCATTTGCAAGTCAACTCGCGGAAGCCTTGCAGAAGTTTCTTGCAGTCGCGTTTACATTGTCATGTGAATTCTTGCAATTTCTTCTGCAATAAATGTCTTGCAAGAAGCTCGCGCATCATACTGTCGCAATTTATTGCAGATGTATTTACACCAGGAGAGCAATTAATGTCGCAAGAAATCTGGTTGTTTACTTAAAATTGTGAAGTCATGGCGAGAAAACGTCAACGATTAGCAGCTGCATTAATAATTTTATTATCGAGATTGGATTTTGAAAAGACGGGAAGCTGGTGCGTTCTATAATTTATTAAACAAATTAAATATAGAAGATGCTCAGCAATACTTCAATTTCACTCGCATGACCGCAATTGATTTGGAAGATATTGAAAGTGGGTCCTATTATAAAAAAAAACAAGACACTCGATTTCGTGAGTCAATATCACCGAAGGAAAGACTCCTGTTGACTCTGCGATTCTTAGCATCTGGTATGTATGTACATATAATTTAACGACAATAGGTACGTATTTAGCAGGTTGAGTCTTTGATAATCATTTTTTCAGGTGACTCATACAATTCCCTGATGTATTTATTTAGAATTCCTGTATCCACCATATCAAAAATTGTTCCGGAAGTATGCCAAGCTTTAAACGATTGTCTACACGAGGAATATTTAAAAGTATGTAAACAAAAAACATTATTAATCAACTTTTTTTTTAATTCGGTCCTTGTAATTTTCGTCCCGGTTATTCCATAAACATGGATTACACTCGTAAACTTCAATTAAACGCATAACTTCTTCGCGAGGCTATTCACGAGGCTATTCACGACCTTTTATTTTACTAATTTTGTATAAATCAAAGATGTAAACCAGCCACTTGCGCGAGATATACTGTTTCGATAAGCTGCAAGAACTGTCGCGAGTCGATGCAAAAGTGTTTAAACTAGCAATTAATTGCACTTGCAAATACTCGCAAGAAGTTATGAAAGTACTGTCGCAATAGAACTTGCTTGGTAGTTTGCACTTGCAATTCACTGTCGGACAGACTATCGGACATTTATTGCAGAAGTTTTCTTACAAATGGAAACGCGGCCTTACAATAAGTAATTTATTTCTACCAAAATATAATCTAGAAATTATTTATATGACAAAACAACGTTTGTCGGGTCAGCTAGTTTATTCTCTATAGGAAAGTTAATTCTCATTTGAAAATTTAAAATTTTAATCAGAAACAAAAGTTGAAAGTGGGAACGCTATTTTGACATCTACATTGGCCATGACAAACGAATGCCATAATTAATTATAAATATTAAATTGCTTAGTGAACAAGGCAAAACAGTGTTGCTAACAAACAAAAAACATAACCTTTCTAAAAAGAGGGTATGGACAAGTATTAATATTTAAAAATCAGAAAACGTTTAATAGCTCATAAAGTTGATCTAGTACCGTGACCTGTCGAATCTTCTGCCCAAATTTATAAAAGTTCTTATTAGTATTCCTCAGAAGTTAAAGAGTGTTAGGAAATCCAAGAATCAAAAAGAATTTTTGAACTTAATAATATAATAGCCGTATCAATAAAAAAATGTTAAATTCATCTTATCAATACAAATTTTGTAAATCTATCTTAACTTTAAAATGATTCTAATTATCTCATAAGTGCGAAATCGGTTTCTATAATCAATTTTAATATTTTAGTAACGTTACTTAAATGCCTCTTAATTTAAACTTAAACTCATTTTTAAATTCATTTTGACATATCAATTGTCATCTTTTCTAATATCCACAAAAAAAAACAAATTATTATAACATCATATCCATTTCTGAAGATGCAAGATGGTGGTTCCGATGTATGTACATACATTGTACATACATGGTTTAGCCAATTCACTCTCTCTGCGACATGCCGGCATGCCAAAGAATCGTAAACGCATTTGCCTCAAAGAGACTACTATTTGTTAAAATGACAGTTTTTGTATCGGAAGCTTGAAATCTCTCAGAAAACAGCTGACATGTATAAAATGTAGGAATATTTCGTGCTAGATTTGTAGATTCTTTAACGTTACGTGACACAAACATCGTTTAGTTAAGTACTGGTGGAAAAACGATTATAGATAAGAATTTAAATTTCGTCATTTAATGGCAATTGTTTTGCCCTTCACTGTATGTATGCCCTTCACTGTATGTAAGATTTCAAAAATAATATAAGCTTTTGTTTGGACTCATCAATTAATAATTTGATTTTTTTTAAATGTTAGTTCATTACATTATTACTATTCTAGTGATTTAAAAGAAACTCAGTTCTTCTTAATTATTGAATACCTACGATCTTTATTTAAGAAGATTCAGGGGCCATTTATTGTTATAATTGGTTTTCATCATTGAAACCAATCATTGGAATTTTTTGACAGGTTAGTTATAGCTTTCGCTGAACATTTCTGTCATTGGACACAAATTTCTTGATTGTATTCAAGACTTTGAGGTTTAAATTGATCATTGAAAGTAAAACTGGTAGGTGGTACAAATAAAACGGAAGACTCTCAGTCGAACAATCAGCTCTTCATTGAAAACAGTGTCATCGTTGATTAAAATGTGAATTTAAATATGACCTAAAAGAAAAGTTCTGAGTTAAATAATGTATTTTTTTAATTAAAAAAAACTACAACTAATTGTCTTTATGTTGACACAAAACATTACAAATTTGACTTTCTTCATCGCTTTTAAGTCTCAAAACAAAATGTTGAAATGATAAAAACCAATGATAGCTATAACTGATCCCTTAGTTATTCAGGAATCACTTATAAATTTAAACAA
Source organism: Eupeodes latifasciatus (assembly GCA_920104205.1). NCBI lineage: Eukaryota > Metazoa > Arthropoda > Insecta > Diptera > Syrphidae > Eupeodes > Eupeodes latifasciatus. Next base: position 133,389,332 of record OV049926.1, on the reverse strand, counting down.
ATTATTACTTAACTATTCAATGCTACGTGTGTATGTTTATTAAATAAGTAATTACCTATGTAATAATAGTATATATACCACTACCACTCAATAAATATTTAATTAATATATATAGATATGTATGTAGGTATATTTTTAACTACAATGTTTACTTACTTCTTTACTTCACTTTTATAAGATTCCGTCAAAAAATTAGCTATTCCCGAACGCACCTCAGCCAATCCAACAACTGGACCATATTGAAACAACATTCCTTGATTGACAGTTTCTTTTTTCTAAAATAATAATATGTACATATATTATCTTATACAAATAAATTATGTACATATGTTTTGTATACATTGAATTGTTCTTACCATACGATGACTTGTAGCTTTCTCAAATATTTCACAACAATTAACTAAAATGTCAGGACCAGGAGCACCCACTCCTAAGTTTATGACATTTTGATTGTATACATTTAAATCGGAACCATCAAAAAGATGTTTCAACTTTTTGTCTTGATTATTTTTTGGATAATTCACTTCCATGTTAAGAATTGTTTTATGGAAAAATTTGTTAGTACTTGATGTAGTTGTAGTCGACAAGACAACACGGAACACACTTTAGCACTGGCACTAAATATATTTTTAATCATTACTGAAAATAATTTGAAAACAAATTGATAACGAAAAGTGTGATGAAGTATAAGGTATTGTTTACATTATTCAAAAGCTTTATTGTAGAAAAAAATTCATTTATCAGACCTTTCAGCTTTCAGAAGTGTTGCCGTTTGATTAATTGCCAATTAGGTAACTAAAATAGAGACAAATTTAGATTTAAAAAGTTCAATTTAATAATCTTACACAAAACTAGGTTTAAGAGTGTTTAAATTTGTTAATAGCAACAAAAATCTAATTTAATTTTAATGATTCTATTTTGAAAGCTGTCTAAAACTCCTATTTCAAAACAATTATGTAATAAATGATAACAGTGGTTGCATTTTATAAACAAACATGTTAACATAATACAAAAATGTGTAATACCTAATCTATATTAGGGTGTATCTTATTTAGAAATGCTTTGAATTATTATGACTGAATTTAAAATTTTTGCAACATTTAAATGTTTTAAACATTTGAAAATTTGTAAACATCTTCAGCCGTAACTATAAAGAAATTTCAAAGGCATCACAACTTTAAAATACCTCTAAGTAGTTACTTAAAGTCCTCTTAACTTAAACGCCCATCCACGGTACGGTTTTGGTCATAGCCATTGGCTGCGTTCAATCTCAGACAGATAGGGTAGTGTTTTACGTGTAAAATAACAGCTTATCAAAAACAGCTGAGATGTCAAAAAAGGAATCCAAAGGTATCCAAGAATGTCTGAGGTATATAGGTATCTGACAGAACAGCTGATTCAACACATGGTTGAATTTCAAGAAACTTGAAAATTGATTTCAGCTTTATGTCTTTGTTGGTAAACAAAAAGATGTCGTATAGAATTCTAACTGAGCTAAGAGGAAATTTAACATAGATTACAGATTAAAGTTATCTATTATTTATTAAATTGTTACGCACCTATCAATTCATCATCGTCCGACGAATCAGTTGAATTATCCATTAAATGTTTTATCTTACAACAATTTTGACTTCGAAGCTTAAATGCTTCTCTGCTTTTTCGTGAACAGCTGAAAGTTGTTTTTATTTTTTGACAGCTATCTCAATACAGCTATCCAACTCGTTCAACAAGGTATCTAAAAATCCACCTATCCAAGATACCCAATCCAACACGAGATTGAACGCAGCCATTTTAAAAATTTATTTTGACATTTCAATTGTCATCTTTTTAATTTTGAAGTTTTAAATTGTGAAATTATTCCTTTCTGTCTATTTTTGAAATATAAAATGAAAAGGGACTTTAATTTAGATTCGAATACAAAAAAGTCACTAAAAATGTAAAAAACCCGATACAACCCCTTGGATCAAGAAGAAATTTCGAAGTACGAGCTTTCAATGCAAATATGATAAAAGTGATAAACGTTGTGCGTTTCGATCTTGAAGGTTCCCCCAGAGGTTGTCAGTGGTCACATCTCTGCTGCAATGGCTTCCATAAGATATTGAGGCCGAAATGAAGTATATACATAAACATATGACGTGTTTTGTTGTAATTTCTGCTACAAGAACAATTTTCGTAAAATCATTATTCGTTTCTGTAGATGCAAGTTGATGGGCGGATACACTATTTTTTGTTAAAATGCTAGTTTTGGAATCGTTAATTCTTATTTTTTTTTAAATTTGTTTTGTTTACAGAATTCAATCTGTCAGAAAACAGCTGACATATTTAAAATGTAGTAGAATTTTGTAGAATCTTTAAAGTTATGTGACACAAACATCGTTGAGTTACATAAGTAATCTACATAATTTGTTCGGATGCTTATGTTGATTGCTTTCGACTTTTATATTTTCGTGCTGTTATAAAAACTTAATTTAAAAAAAAAACTCTTTCTTTACTACTGTCAACACAACGATATTGAAAAAAGATTGATATAACATAAATTTATAAAGTTATCTTCTTCTGTTAAATCTTAATTTGGCTCAACTTTCCATTACCGCAGCACGAATTTCGACACGCGGTTTTTTTTATTTGATAGATATGCACAAATAAATAATAATTATAGCAATTTTAGAGCGAGGAAACATTTATTTCTATTTTAAATTAATTTTCAAAGTTCACTTTTTTACATACAAAACACGCAAAAATGGTTGATTTTGACATTTCTTCCCTGTTTTTTGTTCAGTGTTGCCATACTTGTTTTTTTTTTCGTTGGGAATTTCTTTGTTTTTAGTGCTTAAATGCGAAAAGTACTTTGCAATACCCAGACTCTCACCCACCCCAAATCCTATAGTGATTCCAAGGAGGGGGGTTGCAGGGGGGCAGCATGCCCCCCCTTACATACCTAGCTCTTAGTATACTGTAGTATCAATTAAAAAAAACTTGTTTTAGGCTCAAAAACGCAATACAAAAAAGTAGGGTTAAGTCCGAAAAAGAAAATATTTTTTTTATGACTTAACGGTGTTTCCTCGCCTTAAAATTTAAAACATGTTCTATTGAGACCTCTACCTAACTGTACAAAAAAAATCAGAACGAAATTCGTGCTGCGGTAATCGAAAGTCGCCCCCTTAATTTGTCCTCATATACATAAGTTTAAATAGAAATATCTTCAAAACGAATGCTTTATTTATTAATAATTTAATTTTACAACATATACAAATAATATATTTTTATTTATATGATTTTCTTTTTTGTTCTTTTCAAGTCAATAATTGAATAACAGGCGTTTGGCAATTTATAATTTGTTTGTATTTTTTTCTTTAACAATTTCAGTCTAATTCATTCATTTTGCATGTACAAAAACCAATCGTTTACATTTAGTTATAAAATAGTTATTTTTCCTCATCATTGGTGTTTATTTTTTTAATTCATATAGTTTAAATGAATTTTGATATTTTTTGGAATTACAATATAATTGATTTCTGTTATAACAATTTTTCAAACTTTTAAGGTTAACTTTTATAAAGTTAATATACTATTTTAAATAGAGTTTTTTTTTTTTGCTATATAAACTTTTATTTTTTAAATAAGAAATATCTGAATACCTGAGGAACAATGTATGTACATGTGTAGTTTATTTTTTCATAGAATAATAGACATTACCTTATCTGTGTTTTTATTACTGGAAGCACTGGTACATATATGTACGAGGTAGTGGTATTAAAGATAAAGGTGTATGACTGATGTACATTATGTAAGAATTCTAAAGCGGCATATACACGCATCAAAATCTCATCAAGCATGTGAGAGTGTGTTTGTAAATTCTTTTTCGCGTTGAATATACACACATCAAGCATGATTCATCAAGCATCAGTTTTTCGTAGATTTTGGATGTGAATGGATGTGCGGATTCTTTGTTAGAAAAATATGAGTGACACGGAAGATTGTTGCATAGCTCTGGGACTAGCGCTGGCGTTAAAAATGAAGAAGAAAAATTTGCGAAAAAAACGGATCTGGATGAAAGAGTGGCTGAAAAAACGAAATCAGTTTACACATGAAAATCTTTTGAATGAACTGAAATTAAGTTCGCCAAGTGACTTCAAAAATTTCGTTCGCATGAACGAGGACACATACAACCAACTTCTGGAAATGATAACACCCAAAATTATCAGAAAAGATACCGAAATGCGAGAAGCTATACCTGTTAGTCAACGTCTGTCAATTACTCTTCGGTTTCTGGCTACAGGCAATACATTTGCAGACTTAAAATTCATCAGTGCTATTTCTGAACAGTCTATTGGTCGTATTGTCATGGAAACGTGCGAAGCTATTATTGAAGTCCTAAACGATCATATCAAAGTAAATAAAACATTTTTTTTTCAATGTAAATATTTTTTATTTGTATTATTTTCTCTGTATTTTAAATCAAAATTAGAAATATATTTATTTAAATGATGAAAAATACCGAGAAACTTCAGTATTTTGGGGACAAAACTCCACTGCCTCCTCTGCCAGCTTTGACGTTGATTCCCATACTTCGATAATGTTTTGTGGCGATACCGAACCCAAGTTTTCATCAGCATATGAAAATTCGGATGCTGAACTCTGTATATTGGGAGATATTGGCATTTCTAAAAAAGACGAACTTCCTGGGGCTGATCTGGAATAACTGGCTTGATATGATGTGCTTGGCCTAGTCTCTACATTGAGATGCATTGCATTCCTGTGCAATGTACCCATTTGACCCTCAAACAAAATTTCATTTATGAATTTTTCAGCAAAAATTCGTTGGGTTTCATCCAATTTTTTTAATTTGAATGCCCATGTATCAGCCATACTCCGGAATTCATCCCTTGGTTGTGCTAATCGCTTGGTTGCTAGCGCTATTAGTTCGTCACTGGAATCCGAGTTCTTTCTTTTTCTTGGCGTTTCGACTTCCTGAAAAAAAAATAATATAAATTTCAAATTTATCTTTGAAGTAATTCAAATTATTTTCTTTTTATTTTTGCAGATGCCTACAACAAAAGAAGAGTGGAAAAATATTTCGGACGAGTTTTTTTTTCGTTGGAATTTCCCAAATTGTCTGGGAGCAATAGACGGAAAACATATTGCAATCAGAAAGCCTCCCGACTCTGGCTCATTTTATTTCAATTACAAAAAATTTTTCAGTATCGTGCTTATGGCAGTCGTCAACGCGAATTACGAATTTATTATGGTTGATATAGGCGTCAACGGCAGAATATCCGATGGAGGTGTATTCGGTTACACAAAATTTGGAAAGGCGTTTTTTGAAAACGATTTAAATTTGCCAGACCCTTGTCTGCTGCCTACAAGCAACAAGAAGCTACCATATGTTTTCGTTGCAGATGATGCGTTTCAACTCTCAGACCATTTAATGAAACCATATGCACAAGCAGGGCTTACAAAACAGCAACGAATTTTTAACTACCGATTAAGCCGCTCTCGTCGAATAGTAGAAAATGCTTTCGGTATATTGGTTTCACGATTCGGAGTGCTTCAAAGAACAATAGCACTTTCACCAAAAAAAGTTCAAACCATCGGACTTGCGTGTTGCTATTTACACAACTTCTTGCGGGCGAGAGCACCAAAGCAGTATATTCCACCGGGTTCTGTTGACCAAGAGATGTTATGTAATGGAACTATAGTTCAAGGATCGTGGAGAAGCGAAGCCGAACTAACTGGTTTAGAAAAATCATTTAGTCGAAATTCCACGCGTAGCTCAAAAACGGTAAGAGACACCTTCTGCGACTACTTCAATAATGAAGGTCAGGTCTCTTGGCAAAATAAATTTAACAATGGTTAAAACCATATTTCGTTTTTAAGAATTTTTAAAAAATCTATTTTAATAAAGTTAAAAAAAAAATATCTCACCTCTGTTTCATTTTGATCAGATAAACTGCTCCTTGATGCGCAGGATTTCTCGTTGTCGCGTATGAAATCCATTGCCTCAAAATAAAAAAGAGTTGGATCATTGTCTTCACTTCTTCCTGCTCCGCTTTTTTCCAGGGCCAATATTCTTTTCAGCTCCCTTCTATAGTTCGTCCGCAGAACATTAATTTTTTGCGTCACATCCTTTTTAGTCGCTTCGGGATACTTTTCTTTGTATTTGAGAAGGAGCATTTCGTACTGCTCATTTTTTAAATATCGGTTGCTGTACTCCTTCGACTTAATGTTCCACAACGCTGGCAGGGAACGGTAAACTTCAATTAATTCTAACACAAAATTTTTGTCCTCCATCATGCACATTAAAAAAAATTTCCGAATGATGTCTTCACTCTAGCCACGCAAAAACAAGAATGATGCTTGATCAAGCAATCAATCACGAATACACACTCTTCAATCACGTGACAAGCATAGACCAATGATTGAAGAAAAATCAAAACATTTTGATTTCGCGTCAAGCATACACATACTCTATACGTGTTTCAATTTCACAAACACACTCTTACATGCTTGATGAGATTTTGATGCGTGTATATGCCGCTTAAAGATTCTTCATCGGGGAGACTCTATGGGAGGACACCTATTGGTTACATTAGCTCGTGCAAACTTTTTTATCTTAACAGTTGTAAATAAAACCTCCAATGCAACATTTCGGCTACGGCGAACGTTTAACAAAATTTCTCAAATACAGTTCTATAGGTTTTATATACAAAGACTGTAAAAGAATGCAGTCTCTTTTTACTTCATGATTGGGATTTCAAATTCTCAAAGCACCAAACATTTGACATTAAAAATATTGCATTCATTTTTTCTATATTCATTTGACTGCAATCAATTGATTACAATCATTTAAGTCTTCATGCATTCTTTGCATTATTTTGCATTCACTTGAAGTCTTTACATTCTTTTGCATTCATTAGATACCATTGAAATTTTTATTTAAGTCTCTTTGATCAAAAATTGGTATGTCTGGTATATGGAATGGGAGCGGCTCGAAATGCTGTATTTTAAAATACTGTATGGTTAAAATTCTGTATCATACTGTATGATACTGTTTATTCATAATACTGTATGGTTAATATACTGTATCTCAAAATGCTGTGTTGTCAAAATACTGTATCTGATAATACTGTATCTCAAAATTCTTCTTCTCAAAAAGCTGTATGAGCAAAACATTATCTAAAAATACTGTGTTTTTGAAAAAATCCGATCTTAAGTTTCCATTATAGAAAACAACAAAAGCAGAACTCGATTTATATATGTAGGTACATTATATCATTTATTGAAACTCCAATTTCACTTAATTCTTAAATTTGCATTAGCTTTTAAATATCAACGAAATGAACGAAAACGTGGAAGTTTTGACAGATCAATAAGTTCGGTGTAATTGTTTATTGAATTGTTGATTGTGGTAACAACAATTCATATAATGTACAACTGTGAGAGAAATAACAATTAAAAAAGTGCGCACTTTTTTACATTATCAAAACGATTTTTATTTGTCAGCCTATTTACAGCATTTTGAAATACAGAATTTTGGTATACAGAATTTTAAGATACAGAATTTTGAGCTACAGTATTTTGATCATACAGTATTTTGTACATACAGTATTTTGAAAAACAGTATTTTGAGATACAGTATTTTAAATACAGTATTATGATCCATACAGGATTTCGAACCCAACCCATATGGAATATTTTGCTTTCCATAAATACGGTGAAAAAATGTGATTTCGTTGAAAAAAGAGGCATATGTTGTTGTATTTTATTTAAATATTATTGTTTTAATTAATTAAAACAAAATTTTAGTAAAATAAGGTCAATAAAATACTTCATAGACTCCAAAGACTTCAAAAGAATGCAAACATTTCAAAAGAATGCAAAGACTTCCATAAATGCAGGAGGTTTAAAATGATTGCAATTAATTCATTGCAGTCAGTCAAAGAATTGAAAAAAATATGGCAGTCTTTGTAAGGTCAAATTATTGGTGATTACAAAATTTGAAGTCCCAATATTTAAGTGAATTCAATGAATGCAATCTTTAAGTTGAGTTCTATAAATTCTTTATAATAATTTCCAAAGATTCCAGCCTTTTGCAAGCCAAACAAAGACGAAACCTAAGAGTGATGAAATCCCTCTGCATTTGCCAAATCTATTGAAGCCTGGTCACACAAAGCCCGAGCCTTCAAAGTAAAAAACGTTTACGCAAAAACAGATTTGTAAATTGAATAAATTTACATTACTTTCTCGTCATATTTTTAATCGGTCCTTGTGGCTGACAATGAAGTTTCTGGCAATATTGTAAGATATGTCAGTTAAATATCTTTTAAGTTTTATTATGACACTCAATTATGTACTTTTAAAAACACCGATTTATTAAAATGACTGTTTTGATTTGATACAAACATTTCAGAATAATATTGTATATTATGTTTGTAAGTGTTATTCTTCCTCAAGAACAAAAAGTTCTCGTGAGTTGTGCATAATTTAGGCATTTTTTTTTTTTTTTTAAATATTGATGAATGATATTCAGGTTTTACAGTTAAGGTACTTTTGTCTTTAAATTGCATTAAATTGAGGTATTGTTGTATTTCATTCATAAGTAATCTGAATGTAGTAAAAATGTATTTTATTTTGTTCTTATAAATATTCACGAGTATGTAAGTGGGTGGAATTGTATTTCTTGATTTTTTAGGCACCTGTTATTTTCTTCTGGTTATGGAATACAGATTTTATAGGTACAACAGACTTTTGGTTAACTTTTTTATTTAACCTTAAAATTTAATTTTAATATACCTTTAATTTCAATATTTTTAGTAATTCAAAACAAAGTATAGGGTGTCCCAAAATTAACGCAAGATTTCTTGCGTTAATTTTGGGACACCCTTTATAAAGACAAGTATTTTTTTAAACACTTAATCAATCCAAAAAGGTTACCATTTGATGAGATTTCGTTTCTAAATAATATGTATATCAACTTGTTTGAAATTAACGCAAGATTTCTTGCGTTAATTTTGGGACACCCTATGTAATGTTTTGCTTTACCTTTACCAAATTGCATTTGTCTTTTAGGATTTTGAATTCAAACGACAAAAATGCGATGCCTCTGATGATTAAATCTACAAAAATAAAAAATATTTATTATCTATGGAAACAGATTAAAACACTAGTGTTTTTTCTTTTGTTTCTCTGAGTACGATATACTTTACATCCGTGTATAGTTTCAATAAAATTATTTTGAATTCATTGTTTTGTTACCTAAATTATAATTAATTCATGCCACTAAAATGGAAAATTGTATCGCTAGCTTGGTAATACGGTTTAAACCCCTTGAACTTAATATTTTTTAAAATTAAAACACACGTAACACCTTCATCTTAATTATCTTCAAAATTAAAACAAAAAAATACTTAAATTAAAAAGTGAGAAAATAAAAAATAAAACATACAAAATTACTTGTTTTTTGATTTTATTTTATTTGTAAAAACGAAATGGGTAAAATTATTTTTTTTTTTAGTTTATAAAATAAATTGTAAGAATATATTTAAAAATAAAAAAAAACTATAGTTGCTCAATAAGTCAATCATATCGCTACCAAATAATAATTATAAACATAAATAAGAATAAAACAATATTAACAAGATAAAAACTATTTTATTCTAATATACTTATATGGTAAATTTTATATTTAAAGAATAAAAACAAAACAAATAAGAAGTTTAAAAATGAAAAAAAAAACAAAAAACAAAATTAAAAATTAAATAAAAAGAAAACAAAGCATTATAAGACTTTAAAAATAACAAAAAATGTGTAACAAATTAAACAACTTTTTATTTATATAAATGAATATTATCTACAAAGTTCTTCCGATGCAATAGAGAGAGAGAGAGAGAGATAAAGAGTCTTTAGCTTAGGGTCAGTTATTTTTACTAATTATTGTTTTTTCGTGGGTCTAATTAATAAATATCGAAAAAAAGCTGCTTGTTATTTTTGGTATGTGTCATGTAAGGTTTGATTTAAATTTTGGGGGACAAAATTTATGTTCGAGACTCGTTTAAAATGCCTTCCACTTGAAAATATTTCATTTTGTAGTCCCTGTTTAAATTGTAATTTTCCACAACGGATTAATCGTTAGAAGTTCTTTTTCCATCATCGATTTCACCCGAAATCACAATTTTAACAGTGACAGTGAGACATTTAAGGGGGCGTTTGTAAGTTTGTAAGTTTTCTTAATCTGTGTTATGATTTAAAAATATTATGTGTTCGATATTTTCCTAATCGCAATTCTCAGTTCTTTGTGCGTAGCAACTTAAAAATCTATATAGTGAATTGAAATAAAATTTCAACTGTGTTGGTTAATATTATTTTGTTTTTGTTACTTCTTAATAACGAATTTTACAAATCTATCTTTTAATTAAAACATAATCTTTGCGATGCACTACAATACATAAACTCATTAAATTTTTGTCAGACCCATCTATGGAAAAATCGCGGTTATCATTTTGATCGAATACTTAATTGAATAAAATTTACAAATATTATAAACATTTTAGTGCTTTTCTGTTGGTATTAAAAAAATATATCTACATTTTTTTCTTTTAAAGAGGTCCTGATGTGTTATTGCCTGTCTATTTTGAGGCCAATATAGGGGGTTTATATAAATAAAATAGGTAAACAATGTGATACAAATTTTTTTAGTAGAATCCACACCAAGTTTCACCGGCAGCTGGGCTTATTATGGTACTCTCATTGCTGTTGTTATTATTCAAAGGTAAACCAATGGAGGCTGTCGAAGATAGGTTCGTTTGAGATGATGCTGGCAAACATTGGAAACAATAATTGGTTCCAAAATTACTATCCCAGAATTGTTGTCCCTTACATTGGAACCGTACAGCGAACTCAAGACGTTGTCCAACATGCATCGAATTGCCATAGAGAACAAATGTAAACTTATCCGAAAATCCGTCACAAGAATTGTCAACGTATGTGGCCTGAAGATCGGCATATGTTCGCCAATTATCAATTGTGTAACGTATGTGCACTGATTTATGAAAATCCAAATTCCTAACCCTTACTGAACCGCTTATCGTTTGATTGATGTGATCGGAGACTGCGGCATTTTCGAGAGAAACCTGCTTTTCACGCACCATATCGAGGAATGTAGGCAGACCGCCAGGTTGTTGGAACAATGGCATCAATAGTTTGTCGGATTTTGGCCCAAGTTGAATAGGCGGTTCGGATTCCATTATTTCCAGATCCTCGTATGCCGATTTAGGTACGTTCGGTATTTCGTCTAGGAAGGTCTTCACATCGGCCAAGTCAAGGCCTAAGACATCAGCAAATCGGACGATCTTCTTTCGTCCCGGAGTGCCTGGTGGAGTTTTTCCAGTTTTCAATGATGAACAACGTCTCACACGCTGTGGTCGGCAATCGTCTTCATCATCGGTGTCCAGCACTGATGTGATTTTACCGGGATCGCTTCTTGTTAGTGTCGGTAGATCAAGGGGGTGTGTATGATTGGGAAAAGAACCGCTGACTTCGGTTCCTGTTTCGACACATTGACTCTGCTGGGTTTCTGCTGCTTCACTTAAGAGCTTCGCGGTATCAGCATCAGTCGAATTATCTTTATTAACATTGCTTATTTTCAGACTCAGTTCTGTTTCTTCATTATGCTTTTCATGTCCGTTGTGCGCTAATGATAGAATTTGGAGTTCGTTCAGGATTTGTTGTTGCTTTTCTATGGCACATTCGATATTTGCGTCCTTCTTACTGCAAATTTCTTGCGTTTTCGGCAGTAAATCGTCCTCGCTGCTTTTATCCGTCGCCGTTGAAACAACCTTTGTTTGTAATCCATTGCAGTCTTCTTGTTCGTTGTTGTAGTCATTATGTCCGTTTGCTATACTTATACCTATTTTATCCCTGATCGAGTCATTTAGTTGTGGTATCGGCTCAATCTCGGCCGTACTGCTGAGCCGAGGCTGTTGAAATCGTGGAACAGTGCCATCCTCTGTTTCTGGATCGAAAAATGTGCAATCGGAAGAGGAACTATGGCTGCTAGCTACTGAAGTGCAGGCATAGCCTGATTCAGTTGCTGAATTATGTGGTGTATTAGACACGGATTCGATTAATCTCAGATATTCACATTCATCAACAGGACTTCCGGGACTCTCAAGTTCACAGTCAAAATCGAAAAATGAGTCCGATTCATTTCGTAGGGGTTGTAAATCGGTTACAGCTTGTTCCGATTCGTGCGGAGTTGCCACCCATGTATTTGATGATGTTCCGCCATTAATTATAGGCTCTTCTTCGTGTGATGAATTATTCTCATCACTCTAGATATAAAAAAGTTTTATAATAATTTTAAAGATTTAGAAAAATTGATATAAAATATACTTACTTGTGATCCGAGTGTTCGTAGCTTTGATTGTAGTCTTCGTGCAAAAGCTTCGGCACGTCCACGACATGATGACATGCCTAATGTTGGTATAACTGCAACTAGGCCACACGGACCTTCAGGAGTTACACTTTGTGTGAGTGGAATATCACCAGGTCCGTTCATTTACTTTAGATTCTGCAAATTCTTAAATATTTCTGAAAGTAAAATTAAAAAGAAAAGCATTTTGAAAAAAATTTAAATTTTGTCCAATCACAATTTTCATCGCTGCATTGCTAAAGAGCTTCTTATGATTTTTGAAGGATAAGTACAACATAAACGAATATGAGTTATAATTTTGGAATCCATATCATTAGGAAGCTCCTTTATAAATACATATATAAATAAATATTTAATTTACAATTTTTAAGAATCGAAATCATATTATTTTCATAGCTGTTCTCAATAAATTTGAAACGACTGTTTTGGAGGGAGTTCCAAACCATAGATTTGATAAGAAGTAACAAGAAAACTGATGCAGTTAATTTACTAGCAAATTTACACAATTAAATGCGTTGTTAAAGCGAGTATCATTATATTCTTAGTAATTTTTATTTGTGAAACGTCACAAGATGACAACTTCTTAAGTGGCAGCTGTTCTAATGGGAACTATTCAAAATGATACCTCTCATTTTAGCACGAGTACGATAACTTTGGCGCCAAGATATAATAACGGTTTTTGGTAAAGGGGCGTAATAAAAGCATTTTTTACTATGGGAGGGGGGTCTATCTCCCCCCGTTTAGGCGGTAGGGGCAATTTAAAAAAATTATTATTTAAAATGGAAAAAAATAATTAAAAAATAACGGTGACACTTACAATTAAGTTTCATACATTTTTTTAAAGCCAACATTCTGTTTTATTAGTGAGTTTTTAATTCAAGTCAAAACTATGCGTAGTTTTTGAAAAATTTAATTTTAAACTCAAAATTTGAGTAAAAAAAGTTAAAAAAAGGTTTAAAGTGTAATTTTTCAATACTTCAAGATTATCTACCATTGTTTTTATTTCAGAATTTATTGCTCTTATTTGTTTTTGATCAAAAACTGAAAACTAGATGATTTTATGTCTTTTAGTTTTTGAGAAAATTGAAAATAACCAAAACTACTATTTTAATTTAATTCTTTTTTTTTTGCTTGAGTGGTCTTATTTTGATAGTAACAATGGTAGGTGCGAGTTTGGGTGTATGCAACAGTAAGGTGTGTGCGAGTTTGGGTGTATGCAACAGTGGGATCTGTAAGGGGGGCATGCTGCCCCCTGCAACCCCCCTGCTTGGGAACACTATATGATTTGGGGTGGGTGCAAGTTGGAGTGCGTGCAAGGTGGGGAGGGGGCAAGATTCGGTGGGTGTAAGATGGGGTGCATGCAAAGTTTCTTTTGCATTTAAATAAGCTGGATAAGAAAAATTAATTTACCCTAGGTGTATCTTAATCCATATTCGATAATAAGACTACGTTAATACTTAAGCAAGGAAAAAGTAATTTAATAAAAAAATATTTTTTTTGGTAATTTTCAATTTTCTCAAGAACTAGAAGACATAAAGTCATATAGTTTTCAGTTTTTGATCAAAAACAAATAAGAGCAATGAATTCTAAAAAAAAACAACAGTAGATAATTTGAAAGTTTTGAAAAACTACACTTTAAACCTTTTTTTTTAATTTTTTTTGCATAAATTTTTAGTTTAAAACAATTTTTTTCAAAAACTATGCATAGTTTTGACTTGATTTAAAAACAAGCTAATAGATAAAAATGTTGGCTTTAAAAACTGGTATAATACTTAATTGTAAGTATTACCGTTATTTTTTAATTATTTTTTTTCCATTTCATGTACATATTTTTTTTTAATTCCTACATTTTGTATATGTGTCAGTTCTGGTATTTGTCATATTTCTTTATTTTATATTATTGAAAATTTAAAAAAGAGGAGACTAAAACGGTGCGCGTGAAAACGTTAATGACACGATAATAATGCAGACAGAAAGACACATTGAAACAGGGACCTTGAAAAGTCATGAAATGTAGGAACTTTGAACTCGACAGATCGGATCGATTTTCTATAAAGTTTTAATATCATTTTTGAGAACATATTTTTAAAAAAATCGAGTTTTTAATAAAAAATATTTAAAACATTGAAAGAGAAATGAGAACGATTTGGAATATGGCAATCATGATTCTCCCAAAAAAAACCAAAATATATTAGAATCATCCTAATTTATATGTAGATATATTTTGGATTTAAACTTAATCGTACTCGTAATGTTTTTTATTATAAAATACATGTATACATGTTTAAATAGTTCTTATGTCTTAAAACCAAAATGATTTGAATTTTAGAATTATTTGGTAAAATTAAAAACAAAAATTGAACGTTATTCTATTTAAAAAGTAAAAAAAAAAACTACTTTAATTTAATGAGTCAAGACTACATAACATCTGAAGGAAAACAAAATTAAGCACGAAAAGGTTTATTATTTTGTGCACAAATTAAAAATAAATGTCTCACACAATTACAGTCTAAATTAACCATTTCTAAATTTGTCTCCAGTTTCTCGTATGATTTTTAAAAAATATATACAAACTTTTATTTTATAAAAAAAATACAGTCATTATTATGTCTATAAATTTAATTCTATTCATTAATAAATTATTTTATATCATTTCATGAGGCACGAGTTCCCGATAATGGCGTGATACTAGAAATTTATTTTTAGAATTTTGTCTTCAAAACATCATACAAATTTAAATTCGCGTGGGTTCAAAATATGTCTATACATGCTTAATTTTTGTGAAATTGTTATTTTTTCTTTGTTTTTGTTTTAATACTCGTATACGACAAATTTGTGGGGATTATTCATTAAGTACGAATTAATAATTGAAAATAAGAAAGTAATACTACTTAGATGATTTTTGAATATAAAATTTCTGACTGAAAATAAATATCCCCAGGACTCGAGAGGTAGCAGCAATATTGACTAAGAAGTGTTAAACAAAAACTATTTGTAAAACACTTTGAAGTAAATCAAAATACATTACATTACATTACATTTCACACTACTCAGCACATAAATGTACAGAGTAGAGAACACAGCACCTTGAGCAACTAGACTATATAAGGTGATAACAACACAAGACATTAATACAAGATAGAAGGACAGAGGAGAAAGAACAACATACAGAAAGAACACATGACAACAGCACGCGGTAGGTTTCGAGACGGTCCCCCATCTGAGTACTAACCACGCTCACTGATGCTTGATTTCGGTGATCGATGGGAACCGATGCTTTATCAGTGCCTAGGCCGTTGCCGTAAATCAAAATATTAAATTGATAGTCCACTAAAATAAGACGAAAAAAAGGATAATCTCGGAATGAGTCATAACTATGTAGAAATTTGTTTATACCAACATTTTCGTGTTCTAAACATTGTGTACAAAGTATCATAAGATCTCTTGTCCGTGTCGTAAGTTGTAGACTGCCAAAAGTCACGAAAACCTCTTCCGTTTCTATACCTTTAATGATATTAACACCTCTACAAAAGTTATGTTTCGTTTCAATGATAAAGGACAGTATGATTGCAGCGCTCAAATTTTTTTTTTAAATTAAATGTTTGGTAAAAAAACAAAATAATTTTTGTGTGAAATGAGCTAGATTGAAAGATCTTAACTCTACTCTTCCACCGACAAGTATTCAGCATACCATCACCCTATTCTATTGACTTTGGAAGCTCCAAAACGAATTGATAATAGCTTAATGTGATTTGCAACTCTTTTTCTTGCAATCACAGCATGGACCACATCTGTTCTTACAATTATAGAACATGAATGTAAGTAATTCATTTGAATTCTGAAACTTATGATAGCATTTTTGTCATTGGCTCCAGAAATCTATTTTTAAGTACCCAGCCCCATTACGTGATGTCTTTACATTATTGTGTATGACAATAATCATGGTTTAGAACAGATAACACTGTTCTGCAACAAAATCCTCTTTTCAATAAAGCTGTACTCTTCTAAAGGGTTTTGGTATGCTGATTCTGAATCTGAAGTCAGATGGCTGTAGCACGTCAGGTTTTCGAATGTTTCCGTTAGAAAACCACAAAATCTCGCTTTTTTGCTATTTTTGAAGCAATATTTTCGTAATCTTTTTAAACTAAATTTGTAACGGTTTATGAAAGAACTTGTTGTTTGCTTTTAATATCTCTTTTTTCCGAGATATCTTAAATTTAAATTGATAGGTTTGGCATATTGTACCATAAAATCTATCTGATCTAAAAAAACTTCATATTTATTTGTTCCAGGAACAAAATCATACTTTTATGGATTTTGATATGCTGAATTCAAATTCAGATTCTAAAGTTTTCGATCAGGTCTCGTTTTTGAGATTTATCAGTTTTTTGAGATTTTCTTTAAAAAAAAACTTGTTTTTGTGATTTTCAAACACATACATATAAAGGGTGTCTCAAAATTAACGCAAGATTTGAATTTGCCGCCATTTGTGCAGTGAAGTGTTGGCAACCCTGAAAAAAAGCAATTTGACAGCTAACAGTATAGGGTTATTAAAAATGGAGCGTTACACGATAGAACAACGTGTCTTCATTATTAAAGAATATTTCAAAAATAGTGAAAGCTTGGCGGCTGATTTTTCGAGCAAAATCATCCTAAGCGATGAAGCACCATTTCATCTTGATGGCTTTGTCAATCGCCAAAATTGCCGCATTTGGGGTTCGGAGAACCCACATGTGATTGTCGAAAAACAAATGCATCCACAACGCGTGACTGTATGATGTGGATTTTGGGCTGGAGGCATAATTGGGCCATATTTTTTTGAAAATGATGCTGGTCAAGCAGTGACTGTTACTGGTGCTCGATATCGCGACATGATTACACAGTTCTTTCTGCCAAAATTGGATGATATTGATGTGTTCAATATGTGGTTTCAACAAGACGGTGCCACATGTCATACAGCCCGTGAATTCAATTCAATTACTGCATGAGACATTTCCAGGTCGTGTACTCTCTCGTTTCGGTGATCAAAATTGGCCTCCTAGATCGTGTGATTTAACACCATTAGACTTCTTTTTATGGGGTTATTTGAAATCACAAGTCTATGTCAACAAGCCCACAACCACCCGTGCATTAAAGGAGGAGATTCAACACTGCATCAAAGAAATTCAGCCACATTTATGCAGAATAGTCATGGAAAATTTCAACAAAAGAGTGCGCATGTACATGCAAAGCCGTGGAGGCCATTTGTCCGATGTGTTATTCCATACATAACCCTATCCTATGTACTTTACGAGTCAATAAAAATATAACTATCAAAAGACTAAAAACGACGTTTTCTATTTAATTCAAATCTTGCGTTAATTTTGGGACACCCTTTATTTCAAAATCCTGACATGATAGAATTGTTTGGACTTTGTATTTAAATTAAGCGTTTCAAAAACTGAGAAAAGTATGCTTTTGATCCTGGGACAAACAATTCTGTAGCTTTGCAGAGCAATTAGATATTTCTTGATAGAAAAATAATACTTATATAAAATTACAAAACACGTTTCAGACGTCCTCCGTCTTTCACCAACAGCACTCAATGATTTTTCTTGATCTTTCTGAAACCGATGGTTTATATCCTAGTCAAGGCTTTTCTTCATGTTAGCTTTACTTGAGTAATAACTAAATTCTTACTTGAGTAATAACTAAATTCTTCTTATATAAATTAAGTGATGCAAAAGACTTTAAAATTTTAAACAAACTTAGCACGCAGAAAACGTTGCAGGCGTATACAAAACTGTTAAAATTAAATAAATTGATATCATATTTTCTCTTTCTATCAATGTGAGCCGTTTTTATAAGTTAAAATATGATCTGAACTTTTAATAAAGGGCGATTTTTTAAAAGCTTTTGGAAAGTTCTTAAAAAAAAAACACATCAAATTCAGAAAAATTCATGAAAACTTTATTTAAATCGATAGTACGGTCCATAAAATTTAATGTTTGAAGATTATTTTATGCAACTGTTGACCTTGACTGCGCCTCAAATGGTCCATCCGCTAAGTCCAATTTTGGCATACTCTTTCCAACATTCCGGCCGGTATCTCACGAATAAATACTTCAATGTTGTCTTCCAATGCGTCAATTGAAGCGGGCTTGTCTGTATAGACATGAGCTTTAACATAGCCCCACAAAAAATAGTCTAAAGGCGTTAAGTCGCACGATCTAGGCGGCCAATTGACCGATCCCGAACGTGAAATAAAATGTTCACCGAACTCGCCTCTCAATAAGTCCATTGTTGCGCGTGCTGTGTGGCATCTTCTTGTTGAAACCACATGTCATGCAAGTCAAGCTCTTGCATTTTGGGCAAAAAAAAAGTTGGATATCATCTCACGGTAGCGCTCACCATTCACAGTTACGTTACGATTCGCATCATCTTTGAAGAAGTACGGTCCAAAGATGCCACCAGCCCATAAACCGCACCAAACTGTAACTTTTTCTGGATGCATTGGTAGCTCTTGCAATGCTCCTGGCTGATATTCACTCCAAAATCGACAGTTCTGCTTATTTACGTACGAATTGAGATAAAAATGAGCTTCGTCGCTCGCTGCAAGAAGCGCGATGAACTTTCTTAACAGAGCACGCATTTTGATAATAAAATTCAATAATTTGCAAGCGTTTTTCGTTTGGAAGACGATTCATGGTTAAATTATAGACCAAACTGAAGATGTTTGACAGTGAAACAAAACACGAAACATGCGTCAGCTGTTTAAACCAGTGTTGCCAAAAAGATAATAGCTACAAAATTACTCATTATAACAATAACAACAGAAAAAAACACCTTTTATGAATTTTATTGATCTCAGTTTTCGTTTCTTAAAGCTTTTATAGAATTACCTTTACATCTTTGACTTCTTATATAATGAGATTTTAAATATCATCTAGATAAGATGTTTTTGATCATGTGGGATTTGCTAAAAACAGCCGGATTTCGATATTTCTGCTGTTTTTTTTTTCAATCAGTATTTTAAAACGTGAGTAAAATATAATGGTGCTTCGCAACTAGAACGAATGGACATCAACGCTCCAGCCCGGAAGGTCTTCGAATCCAATCCCGAGGGACGGCGCAGTAGAGGAAGACCGCGACTCAGGTGGCGCACTCAGGTGGGTGAGGACCTCAACCAACTTGGCGTGCGAAACTGGAGACAGCTAGCTAGGGACCGAGCTGGCTGGAGACGCATGTTGGTTGAGGCCCAGGTCCGCCCCGGACTGTAGCGCCACCTTAAGTAAGTAAGTAAGTAAAATATAATGGATAAAAGCAAATTTGATCTCATACGTTATGAGGAATAAGTCATCAAAATTTGAGCTGAATGCGAACAATAGTTTTATTTTTGTGGAAGGTCAAACGAATCTTAAAGGGTTATTTTCTACAAACTGCTCATATTTTTGAAAAATCATTTTAAAAAAATGGAATCTTTTATAATTTAAAAAAATTATTTGAAGGAGAAAAAAAAGGTTAGATTTTGAAGACCAGTATAATTAGGTAAGCTTATAGACATTTTAAAGAAAACATGCTCTTTTTACCAACTCGCTTTATTGTTTACACTACTAATTCAATCTGAAACAAAATTGCTTAGTGGTTCTTCCTTTCTGCCTCCTATCTTTGAAATTATTGAACTTAGGAACAAATATTTTAAGCGAACATTTTAGAAAATCGTATGCTACAAAATTTTCGGTAAAGGAGTTAAAACCATTGAAGGCTAGCATTTGTTGTTAAATAACTAACGACGAACACTAACGACATGAGATCTGATAAAACTTCTTACATAATATTTAAAACACCAAAATAAAGGTAAAAACAAATTTCCAGCCCTAATTCAGATGTCAAACATTTTTTTCACTTTACTATAAACACCTTCTCATGATCACAAAGTATAAAATTCTGTGAAAAAGTACAATTAATTTATGCCATTCTTTTCGCTGAGTCTAAGTGCTTAAGAGGAAATTAATAGAATAAATTCTCACTTATTAAATAAGACCACTTGCTGTTAGAAGCAATTGATCTTTAGAATCTGCTATTTAAAGATTGTTTTAAAATGTTTTTACCTTCCGGTTAAATACCTCTCAATAGAACTAGATATTTATGTACCTGTACCTACTCTATAGACATTCTGTATTATTTACATTAACTTCCATGTCCCTAATATATGTACATAGTATGTATATATGTATTGATGCCAAATTAAATTGGCAAAATATAGTTCAACTCTTATAGTTCATGGAAGCTCAATGCTATGGCATTGACAAAGTATTGGCATGCGATCTAACTTGTGCCAAAAATTTCAAAACACCCGCCAGCATCAGTTGTTTTTATAATTGACTATTGATACATTAATTGCGACGTAAGAATCCTTCAAGTGAGTGTCAGAAATTGTATACATAATATAACCTATGCATCTGCATACATATAATGTAAAAGTATGTACCATGTTGATTAAATGTGGGAAATTCTTTGAATTTTAACATCTGTTTTGACTTCTACACGTGACTATCTTAAGAATGACGTCGTATCGACTTAATATTGAAATTTTTGATACCTATGTAAATTATTTTATTGTATTGAAAAAGAAAATAATGTTAATAGAAATAGTAAACCAATATTTTTCATAGTTTGTTTGTGTGATCTTAGATTTTTAATTAATAAGGTTTGGATATGAATTGAAATGTAAATTCTAGAATTGATGCATTTTTCAAATTTCATGTGGGGTACAAATGTATGCACAATGGTACAACCATTTAAGTTTCTTTTGACTTAGAGTGGATTTACATATTCCTGGATCAAAATGTCAAGTAGAATCTAATTCAAATCACTTCCTTAAATTGTTGGTTAATTGTTTTCTTTTTCTGCTAAGTAATATGCGGAAATTGCACGTTTAAACTTTTTGGCAGCTGAGGTAATTGTTAAGATTGTCAACTAATGACACGTGTATTTTTTCGAATTTCTTAAATAAACTTTAACTTAACATATTCCTCTAAGCAGTGCCAAAATGTATGTTTTTTTCCATTGAAACATTTAAATTTGGAGCAACTGAAGATGTTTCGGAATAGACATACGAAATAGTTAATTCCTGGTTTCTGGCATTTTTAGTTTCGTGGGCAATATGAAGCAACTTACAATTGCAGTCCATTTAGTTGGCTTTAATGTAATCAATGTTTTTGAACTATTTACAAATAAAAGTTCTGTGACAATTTTTATTTTGTTTCTGTTCATAAGTTTTATATTTGACGATAATAGAGGACAATGCTTAACTGACTATTGAAAAATTGGACCTTACTTAAATATGTAATATTGTAGGTAAGTGTACAACAACTACTAAAAGCCAAGCCTCCAACTAACATTGTATTCTTTCAATTACAAAAACAATGATGCATTTAAAAGCATTCGTTTGCTTTTTATTACAAGTACCTATATTATACTGAACAACAAATACATTAAACAATTGAAACTGAAGCGCATTCAGTTAAAATTAAAAAAAAAAATACCATTATGGAAAAATTTATTGCAATTACTTAGCAATAAACGGACGATGACCGGCCCCCAATGTGTCGTCGTTCGTTGTTGTAAAAATATATGCATAAGTACTAAAGAGCAGACTTCAGTAATAATAATAATAATAAGTGGCATGCTGCAAACAGAAGTGAAAATGCAAATAAATGTCATACAACCCAAGCCAAATGTTGATTGCTTGAAAGTGCCTATAAAAAGGTGTCAAACAGTTGATTTAAAAGGTGACTAAAAAGGTATCGTCTCTTAAGATAGATAATATAATTTTTTAAAATAATATGAGATATCAATTCTTCTATGGTAAAGTAAATATTAACAAACTGCACGTTGAAAAATCAAAAATTGTAAAATGAACGTATTGTTGTCGCTATTTGTCAATTAAATTTGGGATGGTTTTTCAAATCAATAATTCCTTTGTACAATATTTATGTCGTTTTCAATTGGCAATCTGGAATTGTTCTTCGATTCGGAATCCCAATTGAACATTTTTTTTTTATTCCGAAGAATCTGAAGTTTGGTGAGAATGTATTGGTTGAGTATGACATGTGTCACATATATGTGTATTCGCGCTAAATTTCATTTTGTTTTTGTGCTGCAAACATGGAGAAAGTGAATTTGGATTGCTGCGATATTATTTTAGCTGTTCCTCCGAATACTTGTCCACTACATCCTCTACAAAGTTTTGCACTTTTGGTTTTTTGGCAAACTCCTGCAGGAGAAAATCAACTGCAATAATATCTTCATCACTTGATGAAGAAGATGAGGAAGACGACTCCAATAATGTTTCTAACAAACTAGGAACACTTGTTACAATATTTTCAATATTGTTTTCCATTTTGATTATATTTTTTTATAATTTTTATATCAATTTCAAGAAATCACTTCACTGCTGGTATAATTTATGCAAACAAATGTGTTACAAAAAAAATGTCATTTGTCAAGTGTGACATCTGACATTTAAAATTTATGAATGTGTGAGTGATTCTGCTTCTGATTCTGTTTTTAAAACCAGAAAGGAAATTCTCTTCTTTTCAGAATCAGAACTGTCACTTTTGCCAATTGAACGCATTCAGAATGCTTTTTTTCCACTTCCAGATTGCCAATTGAAAACGACGTTAGTTAGAATATTTATAGTATTTCATAAATTTTTCGAAAAATCTTTATAAGTTGTTAGATTTTACCTGTCTTACAAAAAACTGAACGAAACTCTAAAATATTTATGCTAAAACGGTTTTCAACAGAAAAAGTCAAAACCGATTAAAAGTAATTTTTGTTCCTGTTACGAATCCGTCGTCGTCCAAACAATATTTAATATCAAGTTTTTGAAAATAGGTACTTTTTAAACTTGAGCAGATAGATAAAATCGAAATTCAGATTCACAATCAGCACTAAAATAACTCCAAAACGTATCGTTCAAAACTTTGAAAGCATTTAATAGAAGGTTTGCTCAAAATCCATATAAAGATTCATAACTAATGGGTATTTCCAGAAAATAAGAAAGATATCAAATGATTTAAACTGTATTTAGAAGACAAAGATTTGTACTTTGCAAAATAATTATGATATTTATTGTTAAAGGATGTGTTGAGTTTCAAGTTAGCATCAAAGGGCAGATTTTAAAAACCTGATGTGATAGAAAAATTTAAGGTCTAGTTTCGAATTAATGACAACTTAAAACTTTAAAAAAGTACTTTTTTGCTTCTGTGGCAGAAAAAAACGTAATTTTGTCGACCAGTGTAATTTATCGATGGTGAAAACTTTTCTACTAGTTGACATTTTTTGAGCCACCTTGTAAAAACATACCTTCACATGAAGAAGGAATGTATGTAAAAATAACATCACATTGAGGTGCTGATGTTGTTTTAAGACTGATATGTACATATGTGTGTGTTACTGACCACTGAATTCCGGCAGTGGCTCAAGGAGTTTATTATTTTACTTTTGTACTCGTGATATAAATAAATAGGTGCTAAACACGTTATGTACAGGAAGTTACTGATTAGGTTAGAATCGAATCAAATTTGAATGAAAAGACGTGGGTACAGTGTCGCCTGTCTGTCTGCCAGTTTCTATATGTTTGTTTTAGTGTTATGGCCTTAAGAGATGAATCGTATTTCTTTGAACTAATTGATACAGTGTTTCTTATTTTTTTCCACTCCTTCTAGAGGTTTTTCAGTGTTCTAAGAACATTACATCTGCCATGTCATTTAAAAATTCGACCAGCAGAGTTTTCTAATAGACAAATTAATACATTACTGCAGATATTATTTAAATGTTTTGTCTAATACAGGTGATTTGATTTCGAACAAGATACAGAATTGTCTTTTTTTCAAATATGCAATTAATAATAATAACTAACTAATTTGTCACTCTTTTTTAAGATTAACTGTTTTACAAAACTTTTCTCTGGTTTTTCTTTATGTTTATTAGTTAGACTGTTTATTGTTTAAAAGAAATGTTGTAAGGCATTTCTTTAGTTTGTTTTTAAATCAAAACGGTTTTAAAAATTGAAAATTCAGATGCATCTAAGGGGTGATTTTTTAGCTATTATCTTTTTGGCAACACTGATTTAAGCAGCTGACGCACATTTGGTGTTTTGTTTCACTGTCAAAAATATTCAGTTTGGTCTACATTTTAACCATGAATCACCCTTTATAATATTATGAAACTTTGTATGCATGTTGTGACACATAAAACAAATTAAAAATCTATCGAATAAAAAATGCGAATACGCCTGAATTTACATTGTAAAACTATACATATTTTTCTGTTAATTAAAGCTACGGTTTTATTAAATTATATTAATAAAGTTTCCCATATTGTTTATAAAACAACTGAGTCGCACGACTCAAAGAGTCTATTAAAAAAATAGTAATTATATTTTAAGATTTTAAAATTTATCTTCAAAATAGGTTTGTTTTAAAAAATTTAAATGTCATTTAATTGATCAAAAAACCTTGATTTATTGTTTTCCTTTTAAAATGTTGAATTTTTTTTGTATTAATTTTTTATATTAAAAATCTTTCTATTTACCTTTATATTTAGTTCTTAAAAATATACGTTTTATATTTGAATTTTGTAGGAAAATTTTGACCCGTTTTTGAAGAATCGAATCGAACTTCGTAGGAAAATTTCGACCCGATTTTAAAGAATCGAATTTTGAAAAAAAAAATCCAAACAAAAAATTATTACTTAAATCACTTTAATAGTTCCTGAGAGAATTGAAAAACAATAAAACGCATATCTGCTTAAAACCTTTATTTCAAAGTTTGAACCCAATCG
Source organism: Eupeodes latifasciatus (assembly GCA_920104205.1). Classification (NCBI taxonomy): domain Eukaryota; kingdom Metazoa; phylum Arthropoda; class Insecta; order Diptera; family Syrphidae; genus Eupeodes; species Eupeodes latifasciatus. The sequence goes on along the minus strand of OV049926.1, from coordinate 133,364,071 downwards.
ACCCAATGGTTTAAGCCGTAGGGGCTAGGGCAGACAAACAGACGGATGAAATCGCGGGACCCTCTTTTTTCGACTTCCTTACTTATTTTATTACGAATGCAATAATTGCCATTGTGTACAGTTCCTATAAGTCTCAAGTAAAAATATAGTTATTAAACTCCCGTGTTCTGGGATCATATGTGCATGGAACATTCTTATTCTTTGGTGAAGTGGCCCTGAATACGGAAGCTGAAATAACTTTGTTTTGTTAACTTTTACTTAACATAATACACGAACAATCAATTATAGCCGAAAGACTCAGAGACTGCACGTAAGATTTTTTGTTGAAATTTCAATAACTTAACAAAAGCTCTCAATCTTCTTGAGTTAATCAAGGACACCAATTAATTGGGATGTGTTTGTTCCTATTCCGTTTATATTTGCTCAATCGGCTCACTGTATGATTTGAATTTCACCGATCTATAAGTTCTGGCACAATATTTTTACTATTGTGTGATTTTGTATCCCGATAATTCTTCAAATACAAAGAGCTTTATATTCAATATAGCCAAAACATTCTTTAAAGTAAATAACAACAGAAATCCGCAAAGTCAAATAGATTAATAGTTTAACCAGTATAATTACATCTTATAATTATTATAAAACCAAGTATACCTCCTGACCTGATTAAAACATCATTGAAACATTAAAAAGATAATTTATAAATTATTTTAAAAATATATGTATACCTATGTATATATTTTGATAGCTGTATAATATAATTTAATTTTTAATGCGTGAACTGAATCTTAACACACGCCAAGTTCAATGAACTCTTTTTAAATTGTTTTTGTTTTTACTGATTTTTAAAAATGGTTTTAAGCAGAGTATTTTTTTTTCTTGAAATGGAATTTTTCCACATGACGTGGATGATTTATATATGTATTATGTGTATTTTATTTTATTTTATTTTATATTACTCATTACATCAACACACTTGTTTATGTATTAATTTGTATTTAAATAATATAAATACAAATGTGTTCTTTTATTTGTTTTTCGTCATCTGTCAATTTGAACCTAAAGCATCAGTGTTATCAATACCTAAGATTGCGGTCGAAAATCTGTTGAACAACAAATTTGTATACACTTAAAAAAAACTATAGAACTAAAATAACTCGAAATTTCAATCAAACATGACATAACTATGGCAGAGAAGTTGAAAAAAGTGGATCCTCCAATCCCGTCCGTCTGTCTTTCTTGGTGTCTTCGCACCTACAGCTCAAACTATTGGGTCGATTGAATTGAAACTTGGAAATTGAGATTTTAAGCAGATTCGCGTTAGGCGTTTTTATACAAATAATTTTTAAAAGTAATGGTAGTCCCGATACAAATTTGTTTGTCAAAAATCGAAAATTAAAATTTTCTCAAAAACTAATGAAATTATTTAAATTTTTGAAAACAAATTTATTTAATAGGTACATTAATTTTAAAATTTTAAAATATAATTTCTATTTGTAAACAGATTCTTTTTTCTCACTTTATTTTTTCTGAATACCTGCTTAGGCAGATGTAAGCTATAAAAAAATAACTGATCATCCTTTTTTTGTTTTCCTAAAAAAATACAAAAATTACTTTGAAACTTTAAAATTTTGTTCAATAAAATTAACAAAAAAATGAATTCCTTATTTTAATTATCCCTTTGCCGCCCGAATTATTAAATTTTTTGATTTTACAAAAAACAATGTTAGAACTTTCTTTATTAATATTAATTAAGTTTGTTTTAACTTAAAAATAAAAATTTTGACAAAAATATACTTCTAGAATTAATTTATTTAGTGTGAAACTTAACAAAACAATTTTTCTCATATGATAAGCATAAGGCTACTTGACAAATAGAGCAGCACCATTTTGAACGATGAGGCTGGGTTTTTGAACTGCAGTATGCACCAGGGTTGTTGCGGATGTAAAAATTTTGACATCCGCGGATGCGGATGCGGATTTTTTGAGACTCACATTTAGATTTTAGAATTTATTAAATAAAAACAATAATTTTAAGTCCGTAAATAAAGGAAAATTTTATTGATTATCTTTGCGTTTAATAAATTAAATTTAAAAATTGGTGGGTTATATTTAATAAAAAGCGAGATTGCAGCCTTCTCAGACTTCAATCTGTTTCTTAGTGGATCGTATATTAACAAGCTATTTCAGAATTTAATGTTTATAAATAAATATCATACCTGCATCTTTTCTGTTTTTTTTTTTTAATATTTTCATTATTCGCACTCTCAAATAAACCAAACTCCTCTGGGTGCTTTAACTTCAGGTGGTTTTTCAATGAAGAAGTCGTGCGTCCTTTCCGTGAATATGTTTTACGACATATTTTACACTCGGACTTGTCAGGATCATTTTTGTTTAAATTAAAATAAATCCAGATGATGCTTTTTGTTGGTGGCGGCATTTATGTTCTGTATCTGTATCACTTTTTCACTAAATATATAAAAATAAACTGTGTCCTCTGGCCACTTAGCTAGCAAGAGCTTTAATATCCTCTAATCTGTGACCATTGCATATCACTTGTTGTTGCTTTTGTCGTCGCCTACTTGTGACCGAGATTTTTGAATTTAACAGTTTTAATAAAGGTGAAAGGGTCTATTTCGATTGCAACTACAAATTTGAATGCACATCTTCTAGAAGAACCTTATATTGGCATGTGTGCGGATTGGTCATATCGCACCTCGAAAGGAACATTTGGTTTGAAGTGGTTCGTATTCGAAAATTCTGATAAGCGGCCTCTTCGGGTTTTGTGTGTATGAGCTCCTGCAAGTACATTTGCTATTGCGATTCGGAACTCTTTCAATGTCAATGACTTATCATTCTCAACTGATCTTTCTTTGAAAGTAATAAATGAGTTCACAACAGAAACATCAAGGAAATGCCAGAAAATACGATGCCACCATTTTTTTGATTTCCGATCGAAATCATAGCATGACTTCAACATATCGGCTTTATCAACGAATCCCATGTTTTTGTTGTATACTGCTATCATTTCTGGACAATTAATGGATACCGAAGTACCATCTTTTTGCTTACGCATGGTGGTTGTATTTTTGGAAGGGTCCAAAAAGTTTCCTAAGATATGGACAGCGTTCGTATCATTCCACTTGACGAACGCCATTCCGTCTAAGAAGGTCAGTTGGCAGATTTTTTCTATTGGCTCGTACAGTTCCGCAAGAATAAATGGTTTGATTTTTCAAATCTCTTTGAAGCTGGACGGAATTCAAAAAGTTGTCAAAAAACACATAGTGCCCTTTTCTTATTAATTTTTGAGTCATGTCTTTGACAACACGCGCTTTATGGGCTTCATTGGCATATACTGATGCAAACTGCTACGTCCCTTGAACTTAATCATAGATTCATCGATTGCTTGATGTTTCGAGGGCATATAGCATGACGAATATGTAAGTTCGCGACAGTATATCTATCATTGGCCGGATTTTGAAAAGCTTGTCGAAGTTTGTACTTCCTCTGCTAGCTTGTTTGGTATTGTCATTCAAATGAATGCTTCCCAGAAGCCATAGAAATCTGTTCCTGCTCATTATCGAACTCAAATACTGATCACGCAATTCTGGCTGAGCTGACCAGTAGTCTCTGCAGCTTGCCAGTTTTTTTATACCCATGAACAGATTTATTGCCAAAAAAGTTTTGATCTCTTCACCATCGGTCGGAGTAAAAGATGAGACGCCTCCACCAGTTTTTGTATTGCAAACAAGTTAGTTTGAAAAACAAGCAAGTCAATAAGCTCTTCTGGAAAGATTTGTAAAAAAAATCTGAACAGGTGTTTCAAGATCACTCGGAATATTTGGTCCAGTCTCTGCCACAAAATCCAACACATTATAGTTACAAAATCTATTTTTTTTAGTCCACACAGTATTATTCTTAATTTGGGCAGCTCTTATTTCGCTAAGTAAAACTTCATCCTCAGAATCCCAATCTGATTCTGACACATGCGGAAGGCTCGATTGGTCTCCTTCATTTTCATTACCAAGACACATAAACTCAGCTTGGTCATCATCATCAACATCTTCGATTTCGGAATCGAGATCGGATGGAATATTTTCAGGAAAAGAGTCATCAAAAGTTGAAATTCTTGCCCCTGAAAAGGTTTTCGTAAAACAAAAAAAATAAACAACTAGTTACATCCAAGTGGCTACGCATAGAAACCACCCATAAAAATATACACAAAAGAAATAAAAAAATAATTTTATCACAAAACTTTAAGAAACACGTAAACATTATGCACAAGATTCAGAATACTAAAAAACTTACTCGACATTTTTGTTCAATATAAAAAACAATTAATATTTCCTGTAAGATCACTTTCACACCTTGCACAACTGACAAAGAGCTCAATTTGACTCTCAAATCTCACAAAATATAACCTTCTTATAAGAAATAAAAAAATCCGTTATTTTATAAGTCTATGTTATATCTGTACATACGATGGTTTGGCAAAAAAAATACTGGTACGCTAAACAATAAATTTTTAAAACGTGGTTTCACTACATAACCACCAGACGGAAAAGGGTTATTAGAAAACAAGAATTGAATTTAGTCAATTTGTGAACTTCTTTGTCATCTCTGTTTGTGAAAAATCTAAGTGATATTGGACACTTTTCACAACAAAATCTTATTTTTGAAAATTCTGTATTGTTTTTTATCTGGTACAGATGTTTTTTTTTAATGATAAACATATGCATTAAAATAAAATTCTGGGAAAGACACATTTGGACAAAATATACATTATAATAAATCAATTATACACGATTTAAAATTTAACTCAAACGCGTCTTCTAATTTTCTTAATAATAACAAAATATATGCTCTGAGCTAGCCAATCAGTTCGATTTTTAATCCTAGGTAATCTATGTATTTCTTTATGTTGAGATGTTTTCTTATCAAAAAACAAAACGAAGAATACAACTCAAACCAACTAATTCAAGACAAATCGTATCTGTAATTATTATTCCAATTGGTGTTTTCCAAAAGAGTGGTTTTCAAAAATGATAATGGATAATCAAAAATTTTGTATCAAGTTAAAAATAAGTAGATATAGTATGAATTGATAACAAAAACAGTTAGTTCAATTGTTATGGTTCAGAAGGATTTATCTAGCCTGGCTTTAAGCTATTCAAATATTCATAAATTCTTCTTATTATCGTTTAACACTTGCCGAAATATACAAATTTTTGATCAGTTGTAAATGCACATATGTTCAGTAAATATATTTTAATCCTACCAGGATTTTAAACAAAAAATAACATTTTATTGATATTATTATTTAATCAAAAATAAATTTTCCCTGTGTATGTTAAATATGTTATCAAGTCCTCTTTTACTAACTGTAACATGCTCTTAGTCAATGTTAAGCAATATTATTATCATGCTCAAATTTCATTTATTGTCGATTGTTGTGTTTACCTATAATTGAAAATGAGATTAATTATAAATACTACTGATTACTCAAAACAACACAAATATTTATTTTTTAAGCGGCACATGCTATTTTTAAATTCTACCTTAATTACAAACAGTATTTTTGCCATTGACCTTATGATTATAATCACAAAAAAAGAACAAACATAATAAAAATGCAAGTTCGATGCCAAAGGTTATTTTTTTGGAGTTTTAATTTTTAAATAAATCAAAACAAAATATGATTGATAGCATAGGTAGTTAAACTTTAATTCATTTGAAAACATGATAAAATAAGAAGCTGGCATTCTCATAGTTTCCTTTTGATACTGATTAATGAAACCAATTTAGAAGTATTTTTGGAAGGACATTTTATTAATTTTTTGTAAGTTTTAAGTGAGGGTTGCGGTTACAGCACCATATCTTTAAAATTAAATTTTCCATTATTAATTTGCGACTGTATTTCCTGGACAATTTAAGGACCTTTAAATCACAATATCTCGGGGGTCAACTGTGATCACCACTCCGAGAAATAATACGGTTAAAAAAAACTTGTATCGTAAAATAGCAATTTTTTTTGTTGCAGTTCTGTTTTGTAGCGAATTTCAACAATTTGAGTGCGTTATTGAAGTGCATAATATAGTCTTCCTTTCAGTAATAGCGTAGTTTTTACTCGTCAATTGTCAAAAGATAACAGCTTCAACCTTCAACATTTATACCAATATCGGAATTTTTTAAAATAAAACATCTTCTTTTAAAAACTTTTTTATTCATTACAAAGTGTGTAAAATTAAGATAATATTCCTTTTTGATCTCAATATATACTTAAAATTGTATTAAATATAAATTTAAAATTTAAATCTTATTAATTTGTTTGACAGGCTTTTTAACCAACATTATTTTTTATTTTATGTAGTGGAATAAGCCTTATAAATTAACACTAACAATTATTCAATTTCTTGTCTTATTATATTATGTAGCAAAGTTTAAATGATTTAAAAAAAAATTAATTCCAATTACTAGCAATTGAAATCTCCATAAACTTTTTTTCATTACTTTACCTTTGTACTTTAAGGATTTGAATAACTTATTAGATTTACTTATATTTTAATTAAATGAATGTAATTAAAAAAACAAAAGTAATGATCAAAAAAGCAGTAATGATTACTTTTTTCAGTGAAAATGTATTTAAATGTTATTTTCGTCAATTACATTTTAAGCAAAATTACAAATAATTTCTTGAAATGCTGAGTTCTTTTATGTGTGTTGATTTGAATCATTAAATAATAAATATTAACCTTGTCTGTATTTTTAAAAGAATTAGAAGAAACACACTACAATTTTCAATTAGATGAAATAAGTAAGTGCATTTTTTCAATTACAATTACAATTAATTGAAATCTACATATACTCGTATATTTTTTTAAATTAAAATTGCAAGTTATTAACACGCTTATTTCTCAACTAACGGGTCATCCATTTTCAAAAGCGGTTTCAAAAGTGTAGGACTGGAATTCGACATCTGTCAAACTAAGTTGTTAAACCATTTTTTTTTTCAGTTCAAAGTCATTTACGAAAATGGATCGCTACGCAAGCAATTGGGAAAATTGTGAAGAAATTTGAAGAAACTGGATTGGTTACAGATTTTGTAAGGCCTGTGTATTTTCGCTTCGCTCGTACTGAAAATATCGCTGCTGTAAGTGAAAATGCCGAAGACCCAAATGTGTCGATTAATCGTCGTTCTCGGGAATTGGGACTGTGTTACGGCACATTATGACGTATTTTACATTTGGACCTAAACTGACATCCATATAAAGTTTAGCTCGCACAACAACTGAAGCCAACTGACCATTCACAACGTCGTCGTAGATACGTCGAATGGGTGCTTGAACAACAGGAGGTGGATAGCGATTTTTCGAACAAAATTTACTTCAGCGACGAAGCACATTTCTCATTTGGTGGGTATGTTAAACAAAATTGGCGTATTTAAAGTTCTGAAAATCCTCAAGTAATTGAAGACAGGGCATTACATACATAAAAAGTCACTTTTTGGTGCGCTTTTTGGTCTGGAGGTGTGATTGGACATTACTTCTTCGAAAACGACGATGGAACGACTGTCACCGTCTAATCGGAGCGCTTTATAATAAAAAAGAAATATCATGACAAAAAAATATTTTATATATGTTTTTTTTACGTTTACTTTTGAAACCGCAAAATGGATAACCCTGAAAGTCGAAATTTATTACGAAAAGTATTATTATTTCATAACTCTGTTATCTGGAAATTAATTCCATCTATAAAAATAGTACATACACTGCCGGTCATAAGGTTAGAGGCAGGCAATTTCGAGAAGTAAAGTCGATATTTCTGCTGTTATATGATGGATTAGAAAACTATGGTAAATGAGAGACTAACAAAATAAAAAAAATTTGGTATAGGAGAGATTTAGCTTACGGAACTTGTATGACAAATTGTTAATTGAGTCAAGAAGATGCGAAAATAAATCGGGTCATTGGATTAGAAGCAGTGAATAAATCAACGTTGTTTTGTGAAGTGCATAAATTTTTTTCTGAAAAACGGTACAATTCATAAATTAATTATTTTTTATTGAGTGGTAATAAAAATGGGCAACAAAAAATGTTTGATAATGGAGGAAAGGGCAAGAATAGATGTTTATTGCTCTACAGGTCTCTAATGCTTTGCTATAGCCCGAAAAAAAAGTCGAAGTGATCACTGTGTCTGCAATTATTTAAAAAACCATCGTCTTACTCGACAAATTATAAAGGAAACATTTCCTCTGCCTTAAGACTTCCCGAAACGCGAAGTATCCTTAGAATAGCATCAAATTCAGCTTTATCGGCAGCTAAAACTTAGGGAGGAAGCTAATGTTAAGGCCAGTTTATCTACTGTTAAATGCACGATTCGCGATGCTAAACACTTAAAGCGCCTGAATCTTAAGAAAAAACCACCACTTAATGACGCAAGAAGAAGCAACGCTTATGTTTCGCGAGAGATCACATGAGTTGAGATGTGCAAAATGGAATGACCGTAAATGATTGGCGGAAGGTTATTTTTTTCCGACGAAAAAATTTAACCTAGATGGGCCAGATTGTTATTATTTTCATGACCTGAGGAAAGAGGAGCGATTTTCAAACGGTCACCAGTCACCATAGCAAAGAAGGAGGCGTTATCCTCTGGGGCTCAATATCATTTTATGGCGCTATAGACTTGGTAGTCCAAGATACCAAATGACTTGGAAAACCTACAAAGCCTTGCTGAAATCAGTATTCAACAAAATTAGCTAGCTTTTTGGGACATTTTCATGGATTTTTCACCAGGACAACCCTCCCATACACACAGACCGAGAGGCAAAATCCTTTATTGCGAATCAAAACGTCCACTTGCTACCTTGGCCACCATATTCCCCGAACCTTAACATAACTGAAAATGTGTGGGGCTAGCTTACACGTACGTTATATGAGGGAGGGAAGCAATACGATGAAAAGGAAGCGTTAGTCCATGGTATCAATTATTAGCCTGGAGTAAGATGTCACTGGACTAATTATAATCTTTTCTATAAATCTTTAAAAGATAGAATTTTTGAAATTATTTTAAAGGCTGGTGTTTATTAAAAATCTAATAAAAGCTTGAAAACATATCAAAAAATATAAATTCTTGGATTTTATTCTCATTTATTTGATGTGTTTCTAATCTAATGACCCGATTTATGTTCGCATATTCTTGACTCAATTAACAATTTGTCATACAATTTTCGTAAGCTAAATTCTCCAATACCCATATTTTAAATTTTGTTGATAACAAAATAGTCTCTCATTTACCATATTTTTTTTTTATAATCCATCATATAACAGCAGTAATATCGATTTTACTTCTCGAAATTGCCTACTTCTAACCTTATGACCGGCAGTGTACAAATGATTGTGAATTAAGTCTAACTCTCCATGACTACCAGAAATCGATATAAACAAATTATTTATTTTTACAAAATTTTTACAAAGTCTTAGTATATTATCGCACAAATAAACTTTCACATCTTATTTTATATTACTGCGACTATTGAAACTAATCTTTTGGTTAACTAAGAGATTAAAACCGCCATTTTACCCAATCGTAAGATAAAAACCACAAAACTGTTTGAAACATGAACTCTTATTTTATTAACATATACATATGTACATGTGTTCATATGCACCTACTTAGTATCTTAAAGTAATTATAATTTGCTCTTGTTTATCCTTTAAATAACAAAACTTTAGTATTAAATTTGATATACAGTACTGTGCAAAACATTTGCAACTATCACCGCCTATCAAAAAAACGAACATTGAAATATATAAAAGTTGTTGCAATTAAATTATTTTTATTCCTTTAGACTTTTTTATGTGTCACCTTAATGTTCATAATCTTAAAGCACTTATCCACAGGCAAATTCTACAAATACACTGCTTTTACAAAAACAATAATGATTTCAGCTGTGCAAAACATTTGCAACTAGCGGCCAATTCTCTTTTCGTCTCATTTTGATAACGGTTAATCTGATTTATTTTGAGGTTGGTAAGTTTATACGTGTAGCTTGATTTGTTAGTTTTAGCCGGAACTTTGATCGATAAAACGGTTTTTTAAGATAAATTATTTTTAAATTAAAAAAAAAAAATTTTGTTTTAAAAATGGCGGGAAACAAATATTCATCGGATAAAAAAACCAGAATTTTGAGTGATTTCAAAAAAGGAGCATCACAAAAAGAAATTTCAAAGAATTATTTCATTCACAAATCAACTATTTATAGAATCATTAAAGTGGAAAGGTGTTATGCCATCATAGAGGAGAAAAGCCTCGAAGCAACACAGCAAAAGATGATTGAAAAATAAAAAGTTTCTTCTGAAGAAACCTTACTGCATCATCCACGGAAGCATAAATTGAACTTAGGTTACCCATTGACCCATCAACTATCAGACGCCGCGCACTGCAGGCCGGAATGCGTGGTTTTCAGATAGCAAAAGAGCCATTTATTAAAAAAAAAGGTGAAAGCTCGTTTGACTTTTTCAAAAACTCATCTCAATTGGAGTCCCCAAAAATGGGAAAAGGTCATGTTTTCTGGCGAATAAAAGTTCAATATGCACGGATCGGGTAGAAAACACCATGTCAGGAGTCCAAGAGGTGAGAGGCTAATTCCAAAATACACTAAAGAGACGGTCAAACATGGAGGTGGTTCAATTTTGGTCTTGGGCTGTGCTTCTCTGGCAAAGTCTGAAGACATCTTTTGTAACACCATGCTGCCTTATGCCCATTGGGAAATGGACGTTGCAACACGACAATGATCCCAAACATAGGAAGAAGTTGGCCACAAAGTGCATTACAGAAATAAAGATTGAAGTTTTACCACGGCCAGCCCATTCTCCAGACCTAAGCCCAATAGAGAACCTGTGGGAAATTGTGAAGAGAAGAATTGGGAGCAACATTTTTAAGTACAAAAGTGACCTATTCGCTGGAATTCAGTGGCAGTGGAATCACATTCCAAAAACGGTTATTAATAACCTTATAGCTTCGATGCCCAGAAGATATACAGCCGTTATAAAAATAAAGGGTACCCAATTAAATATTAACATTTCCTTGCCTTGAAGTAAGAAAATAGTTTGAAATTTGGTTGTGAGATCTAAATTGCAAATGTTTTGCACAGCTATTTTACCAACTATTAAACTATTTAGTTATTTATTTTTTGTTTAAGTAAAGAGTGTTAATTTTTTTCCAACAATTATAACGTAATATCAAAAAAGTTTAGAAAACTAAAGAAAGAATTTTGCTGTTTTATTTTCTAAACAATTTTTTTTTAATGAAAAATGTTGGAGGTTGCAAATATTTTGCACAATACTGTACATATCATTTGAGCAATTTATTGATCTCTGAAGTGCATTTTGAGATACTAAAATAGATCCATCAGTTCGTATTAAATAACCCTTAATTACGTTTCTAATGCATGCATTTATACTTTGTTACATTTTGCATTAGTTAATTTAATATTTTTTGAAAATATCTGAAGTTTTTTTTTATATTTTTGTTCATTAAACAAATCTTCATGGTTCATGCTTAAATTGTTACAACTTAGCTTGTATTTGCAAAATAGACGAATAATTAGATAGAATGTTTAGATTAATTGTTTGTCACTTCGTCAATTCGCATACATGATGATATAATAATATAAGTTAATTAGCTGAAATCATTATAGCTAAATATACAAAAATATGATACATCTATTTTGTAAGTATACTATGTAATGTATGTTCGGATTCAATAGCTCCCGAATGATACAATTTTGAATTGGAATGACTTTTTTTATATTATTTTGTTTTTGTCGCCTGAAAGTAAATTTATTACTCCCCAAATTGGTTCCAATTGATTGAAATTACGATGCTATACGTACAAAAACTCACCAACACACAGTTATAAAGATACTGCCCTTAATTTAATATTGTTTTTATTAATATACTTTTAAATTGTTCGCACCATTTTTAATTTTTCGAGTACGTATGTACACTGAATATGAAATTTAAGGGCAACACGTGTGAACTGGATATCTTTCATTTCATAAAACATGTCTTGGTTTCGTCAAAGGTTATTGTCAGCGGACATATTACATTTTAAGGCTATAGCGCCAAATCCATCACCCGGTTTTATTGGATCTTATAAAATAAGCACGGGAAAAATCTACTGAAATTGTCAATTAAACTCTTAAAGGCTCTAAAGATATACATATGGAATAAATAGTGAATAATTCAGACTATACACACCGACTTAAAGATTTTCAATTCTGGGTAGCTTCTTTTTTGTTTTTAAATTTTAAATATATAAAGAGATACCAAAGGTTAAATATAACTACCGCAAGGGTTCATCTAACCTTAAGTCTTAGTTTTAATACGATGTTTATTAAATCAAATTTCTGACATACAACTGATTGTAATAATTAGACACGTATACTTTTTGGCTTTATTTTAAAAAATTAATAACTAATTGATAAGATGATAATATTTGTGTTTTCTTTTTATAATAAAAGGTAATTAACACAGATTTATCAGTGCATCAACCAACGGATTACGTTGTTTAATACTATTTATAGATAATTAATTTTACAAACAGCAAGTCAAATACTGATATTTTTGAAAAACGTGATGGTTGTAAAAATGTTTTTTTTTTAATTAAAAATTATTTTGTTTGTTTGACTAAGTTTTGTTTTCAATTAAAGTCATTGACGTCATTTTTGAATGCACTTTGACTTCGAAGGTAGTTTAAGAATATGGATTCTTTTTAAACTCCGATTACAAATTTTAACTGGTTTAAGGTATTTAGAAAACGATTTTTTTAAACTTTTTCATAACAAAATTAGAAAAAAGGTTGTGATGTTATCTACGCTGGAAACTTGTTTTGGCGCCCTTGAAAAAACAAGTCCCTTATCTACTTTTTTTTGGGTTATGAATAAATCTTCAGAGTGTATAAACTTCAAGCACGTATGAGAGTTTAATAAAAATATAAACTTGTCTTGACCTCAAATAACTTGCGATTGAAAAAAAATATATTCTTCATATTAAAACTTTATTAGTAGTTCTTGATCAAGCCAACAATTAATTCAAGTATGATTGGGAATGGACGTATCGGTTTAACCTGAGTAGCATGTCCAAGGTTCCCAACATTTTTTTTTGTCCACTCACATTTAAAGGTCCTTATAGAAAGGTGCAAGTATGACATATTGTTTCAGGGTAGCTTGCAGTTTAATGTCTAATGAAATCAAAACGATAGATAAATTGTAAAAAAGTAAGTCTCTTTTTATTAACACAGCAGGCAAAATATTATCAAAAGATCCTTTAAAATAATGTTAAGTTAATAAAACTTAGAATATAATATATAATAATATCTGACATGAAAGAGTGTATGTTTTTTGAGAATTAGGAAAAGCTGTTAAACTTTTATCAGAAACATTTATCAGTAAGAAAATGGAAAGTTATCTAAGTGGGTCACATTCCAGCCTTTTTTCTTAAATGTCTATGCTTAAAAACCGGTAAATTAAATGTTTTAGAAACAGCTGTCTCGAACAAATACAAAAAATAACTAAAATTACGAATAACTCCTTTATTTATATTAAAAATAAATAAATAAAAAATAAATCACTTTATTCCATCGTACGACTTTAAAATTTACAAACTATTTATAAAATAATAATGTGTAATTTTCAGTTTAAAGGCGTGTCAAACGCCCACTTAATCTAAATGTATTTTAAGTAGAGGGTTATAGAAATATCTTCACATTATAACTGATTTGTTTCTTGTTAGCCTGTCACATTTTAACCACATTAACCTTTTATTAAAGTTATCTGTCATCTTAAATCTTAAAAACCGTTTTGGACATAACTTAACCGCAATGTTGAATCTTACACATTTGACAGTGTTACCACCTAGAAATACAACTGTAGTTAAAAGAGAACAAAGAATGGACTTATCTGGCATCAACTGTGAATAATTCGATTTATTTTATTCTTGAATCAACAGAAGCACAATATACAAATAAGATAATATTTAACATGTTAACAATCATAAATATTTATGCCGTGACAATAATTATTGTCAAATCATTTATGACACCAAAAGATAAGAATGCATTTATATTAAGTAGGTAGGTATTTAAACATTTTCCACTCAAATATTTATATGTACCTTACCTAAATGTACTGAATGATAATATAAATTATAACTTAAATGGTTAAGTCCACATTCAATTCTACTCGTACAAAAGTACATACCGCTGATGCACTGATGGAAGGCGGCTGGGTGCTGTTATAAATAAATCTTATACAGGAATATTTGTATCCAAAATGTTGATTGATCTTAATTTTATTCAGATTCCTCTGAACAATTTACACTTTTTCCAACTTTTCGTATTCATAAATCAATTTTATTTAAATATATTCATGTATCATCACTTTCATAAATTATTTTTTTTGAAGTAATTAAAATATGTCCACTAGCAAATAATAATTAATTTCACTCTTATCGGGCAACCAAAACGGCGGCGGCGCGGCGGTGAGCGACGATATGACGAGAATGACGGCAATGAACGTAGACAGTTCTGATCAGATACCGTGCGATGCGAATCAATGCATCTGTTTAAAGGCCAAAAATACACTACTTAAATATTCTTTTGCTTCACAAGTGCAAACCCAAAAAGATGGATGCAAAAATGTATCACCACAACGATTGCCAAGATCGTCGTAGTCGAAGCATATACCTAGCTAAGTACATATTTATGTACTATGTAAGATACAGACGGGTGGCGGCGGCGACGCGACGGTGAGTGTGGTATAAACAAACAGAAAGATATTCGTCAACTTCTGATGCTCTTTGATTGCAAATATTTACGTACCTACAACTAATTCAAACTGAAACAGAAAGATACTTTTTATTTTAATCCACAAGAAAACTCAAATGTATCTTAATCTTTAAAGAAATAAACATACTTATCTGCAATCTGCAAAAATTCCTGTACATGTACCCAAATGGAATATTATGGTATGTACCTGATTTGAAAAGAACGTTTTGACCGGCTTCGCCAAATATCTAGCAAAATAAAGACAAAAATACTTTACGTCGTCGCGTCGTCGGTCGTAGTCCATAAGTCAGATTCATTCAGCCGATCAAGTTTGTATTTGCCGGCAGCAAACAACAAAGATACCATACTTTTAGTAGGTACGGTGGCCATCTGTATTTTTTCCTATGATCAAGAAATAGAAAATAGCTTTTTGTAAAGTAACATTTCTTGATTTTGTACGCATATATTTTGGTACTTCTTGTTTAATTGGTTGTCTAATTAAGGGCCCATGAAATTAAGGAACATTCAATGTTTGTGAAAGGATTAAAATATATGTAGTACGTGTCATTTACATATATGACCAGACACATATAAATGGAATACGATAGCTGAAAGGGTTATTCTTCTAGGTTAAATAAATACATCCATTAAAAGTACTTAAAATACATTTAGACAACCAATCTAGTTAAACAATCGTTTAGTCATATATTGTAAATGAGCGCAACTGGACAAAGTTGGACATACTTTGGAAAAGGCTGAAATTTGATATTGACGCTAAACTACAGCATTTTGGCTATTATCTAAACACTTCTTATTATAAAAATAACTAACGGTGAATTTACATTGTTTTACACTTTTTAATCCGCAGAAAAAGTGAATACAAAGAATGGAAATTACATTCGTTGGATTGAGAAAGTAGACCAAAAAATGCAGATATAAAGGCAAATATCTTCATCTTCGTGAAATCACTTTTTTACATCTTTTACACATTCGATTTCTTGGGCATAAACCGCTCTACTTTTCTTCAAATGTGAAGATCCAGATACAGGTCAATACTAAACTAAATTTTAAAGTTCTGAAGTCAGTTCAAATAGAAACCAAGATTACCGCAATTTGTTATTATCGTTATAAACGATAATAAAATAAGGCTAACGTTTGTAATAAAGTTTTACAAACTTTAATATAACTTGGTCACCCTTAACACCATATCGCGCTGTGCAAAAATTTTCAATTACACTTTGCAATATAAAAATGCATCTATTTATAGAAGATTTTTCTTGTATTTTCCTATCGCCAAATTATATTTATTTTGTTTTTATTCATTTTCATTTAAAGTCTTTTTTATTCCTTTTTAATAAATATTTGCCACCACACATAGTGTAGTGTAGAGTTTGATGATAGAGAAGGATTGATCGTATGCCATAGCTAGATGGTAGTCTATCTATCTGTCGAAGTGACTATTGAAAAATATTTTAACCAATTTACGGCAATGGCAATACCTTTTTTATTTCCCTCTCACTCATTCTTTTTGGATCCTAATGCTTTATATTTTTCTAAATGATTTTGTTTATTCGTCCCTATTTGATATTTGTACGTCAAAAAAGAGTGTGGGTAGTTCAACATTGTGGGCGTGTGTTAATCTAACATAGCACGTGTGATTGTTCGAAAACAATGCATTAAAACCGAATATAAAAGTCAAAATGATAGTTTTGTATTTATGTATGTGTCCATGAGTGCATCAAACTTATATACATAAGTAAATAAAATGTATCTAAAGCTGAGATCATACGATTGGTCAAATGTACCGATTTTTGTCGATTTGTATGTACAGATCGTGTGAATGGCAGAAAATATTGGGTATAAGGCAGATATGACAATTTTTAGGCAGAAAGGCAGATAAAAATGAGCTGTTTTGTACCAACCATGTGAACTGTTCATACACCGATGAATACAGAAAAAATTCTTAAATGTGCAGATTATTTGTTCTGCCACTTAATGACCGATCATAGTGACCAATAAAAGCAGATAAGTGCATTTAATTTTTTGTTGTTGTTGAAAATTACGATTTTTTAATAAATATTTCAAAATTTATTATGATTATATAATTTTGAAATTTATTTAATTTATATTTAAGATCATGGACACAGATGAAGAAGAAGTGATGAATTTGGCCAATTCCGTGTGCACAAATTTAGGCGACCAGACAAAGAAAGCAACACCAACGCCAGAAAAATATAAGCGAAAGCGCCCTCATGTGACAACGGCATGGTCTACAGAAGACGTCATTAATTTAATAACAATAATTAAAAGCAATTCATGCCTTTGGGAATACTCTTCTGCAGATTACAAGGACCGCCAAAAGAGAGAAAATGCATAGCGAGATGTTGCTACTAAATGTCCTGGCCGTGACGTAGATGAATGTAAGGCCAAATGGGCAAATGTAAAAACAGCCTACAAGAACACAAACAAAAAATTAATGACAAAAACGGGCCAAGGTGCATCGACCACGAAACATCATTGTCATTGGCCTTTCTGGACAGCCATGCAGTTTTATCAGAATAATGACAGAGAAAAAACCACATTATCGGTGTCAACACTTAACATTGCCAGTCTAGTCTAATGACAGATCGTGTGACAGGGTTGTACAGATATTGGTCATATTCTTGCGGTGCACAAATAAGCGCCGAAAATATTTGGCTAAAATACACCAATCGTGTGAACACCTAAAAATATTTTCGGTACACAAAATTTCTTTCACCAAATGTGTACAAAAAATTTTCGGCCGAAATCGGTAAAGAATAATCTTATATTTTAAAATAAAGAGCAAACATTTAATATTGTCGTCTTAAGTAGGAGGCCCTTCTAGATCATCGTTTTGAATATACATATGTATATATAGGTTAGGTTATCCTGCAAAAATATAACGATGGATGTAGATTCAAAAAATACAGATATCTCTTTTTTTCTTATCTTTGTTTACTTTTCAAACTTTATCTGTCCCTTTTCTTACAACTTCAGTTCGCACGCCCTACCATTTACAACACCAAATTGCCATCTATCCGCTATAATGAAAACTAATCTTTAGGTTTCTGAAATTAATCCATATAAAAACCAGGATCACAAACTGTTATTGTATTACGTGTTAAAAGAAAGAAAGATTTTGATTCGTTAAAATAATTTTGGGGTATTTTTTTTATCTTGTAAAAACCTTCGTTTATACCCTCTTCCTCACCTGCAGAGATGATATCGACTACAAACTAATTTATTTTACAGATATTAGGCGTTTTTCCTTTTAAGCTCAGTGCTAAGAGCTGATCTGTCAAAAAAAAGATTAGTTGTTTTTCTTTTTTCAATCAGAACTAGTTTGGAACTACAGCCTTGAAGTACAAAAATACTATGTAGGTACACTTAACTGGTTTAACATTTCGAATACATTGACATAAAACAGCTTTAACTTGTTTTATAAGGATAACATTTTTTTTTAATTTATCTTAACTTATTACAAAAAAAATATCAGGGGAAAGTTTTTGAGGGCATATAAGCGGCACCGACTACTTTGACCCGTTTAAGGCATTATATTTAGTTTAATCTTTCTAGACTTATCAAGAAAGAATGACAATAGAATAATTTCATGAGCCTATATAAGTACATACATATGTATGTAGTTATAATTATATTCAAGATGACATCGTGTTAGGAATAAAGAGGAATTTTTTAATTCTTAAGGATGTTTTTTTAGAGGTATAAAAGTTTAAGTTGGCAACACTGTTTAACTGGCGGCCATTTTGTCAGCTGTCAAGTTATTTATTTTTAGTTTGTTTTGGCATCACCTAACAAGGCGTTGATTCGGTGAATGGTTCCAAAAGAAGATTGCCATTGATACCAATTTTCATAAGCAATTTTGTTTAGCGATGAATCTCACTTTCGGTTGAATGGATTGTTCAATGAACCAAATGTCACTTGACTATTTTTGTGGCGATATGTTAAATCGCTAGTCTACACCCATAAGCCCAAAACGGTTGACCACTTGGAGGAAAACTTTCGCCTCGTTATTGCCGATATACGGCCGCAACTGTTGGAAAAGTGGTTGAAAATTAGACATCCGGATATAATTATGTACATCCGAACCAGCCGTGACGGGCAACTTCAAATCCTTTTTTGAAAACCATAAATTAAAAAATTTAATATCTATTTGAGCTTTTGATCCTGAATACAATCGAGATAAGTTTTGAGTCCTGTTTATTCATTACACAAAACATTGATTAAATTAAATTAGAAGCAATAGGATACAAAACACATGTTTTAAATGTATTGTTTTGTATCTCATCTCAATGGTCAGGTATTTCTTGAAAGTTAATTAAATAAATTTTCAAATTTACGCCACTTGTCCTGGAAACAAATTTTAAAAGAAACTGTAATGTAATGAGGCATGAAGCAAGTTTTGAAACTAATCTAAGAATAGGTGGGTTTGGTACCCCTATTCATTAATTTTATAACAATACAGAAATGAAAAAAACAGCCGAGTTTCTCAGGTTTCAAGAGAACACTGACATAATACCAAAAAGATTGAAATAAATAATAAGAATAAATTCCAATTAAAATATACTTAAAATATAAATGTACAGTCTTTTTTAGATTGAAAAACATGGTCAAAAAATGCAATTTTTTTTCAAATCGCTGCCATTTTGTGAAATTTTCAAATACCAAAAAAAGCTTGTATCTAGCTAATCAACGTTCTAAAAATTAAGTTAAAAATTTTGTTTGTTCTTTCAAGGTTCTGAAGCTGAGTTATCGTGCCAGCCGTTCTACTCCGTCGCACGGGCAGTAGTGCATTCAACGACGCGTCAAGGGCAAATTGTATTAAAAAAATCAACCTTTTTTTTGTTTTTCTTCAAGAATTGACTAATCAAATAAAAAAAAAATTGTTTAAATATCATGCGTAGTTTTTTTGCAATCCAGCGAAGTAAAGGTAGACGACCCCTTAAGTCTTGTAGATATTAGCAAAATTGCTCTTAGCTTGTAGTAGACGGCTTAAATTCAAATAAAAAAAAAATATGTTGCAAACTCTTTACATTAATTTCTATCTTTTTTTTTAACATTCACGTAGTAACTTTATCGTTCGTTTAACCTTTCGTGACTTATTCTCATAAGTAACACCTCTTTTTACAAAACAGCAACCTGCTATATACAATAACCTACGAGCTTAAGGACGTCACGTCATAGTTTCTTGTTGGTTAAATTTGTAGTTCAAGATAATGACTTCCCGCTTTTTTTATTACTTTCTACTATCCAAATGTCTTCCTTTTCTTTAAGAGTTATGTAAGTTTAATGTTTTTTTTTTATTAAACAAATGAATAATTTAATTAAATTGACCTTTAAAGATAAATTTTTAATTAATTTGTGTCATCTGAAAAAAAAAAATATTTTAAGTCGAAATAGAAAGCAATTCAAAATTTTGTCCTATTTCTTGTTAAATGTTAAATAAATATAATGGCGAAATGGTTTATATCAATTTCTATGTGTCAAATGCGGGGTGCATGGTAAAAATAGATCTCGAAGACAATTTGTGGGAGAGTCTATTATAATAATAGAAATTTTAAGAATAAAATAAAAAAAAACTTACCTATGTATATTTAAATCACCGCTACAATGTTAATCCTTATGCAATTAATTCTTATTTATTTTGTTTTAACTTTTTTTAAAAATTTCCACAAGACAAAGACACACGTTTCACATAGTAACCGTCATTTAGATAACAATTATAATTACTTGAACTTCTTATACTGATTTATTTTACGATTAAACTAAATTAATTTTTTTTTTACATCAAATGTACTTGGACTGTTAAAAAAGAAAACTTTTACAAAATTAACATTAAACTAAACAAATAAAAAACACCGCAAAATATTGGAGGAGTGTTTATGGAGACGTGTTGTCAGATGAATTCAGAACCAACGAACGGTTGAGCATTCTTCTCTTTTCCATCGGTTGCCGTCGTCGTCGACGTAGTCGTCGCGCAGTAAGAATGTCATTCAAGGGCGTTGCAAGGTCGTTGGCACAAGTTTTATTTTCAAACACACGACACACGAGGGGAAGAAATAATATTATTTCTTTTTTGATATATCGGAATTAAGTTTGTTCGAAGCGAAGAGTGAAGAATAAAAACAAAACGTTGGTTCTTAATAAAACATAACTTTTTTCAATCATAAACAAAATAGGTACATACATACATACATTAGTTCAAAAAAAATTAAAAACAATGTGAATTATTTTCTTTTTCTCGTTTCGTTTCTTGTCGCACGTCCAGAGTAGGTTAAAGTTAGATTTGATTAATTGGTCTTGGTGGTTTTGAGAATTCGACGGTGACGGACATCGTCTAGGCTTATAGCGATACTGGGTAAGGGAGGCATCAAAAGTAATTAATTTAGTCTTGAGTAAAGTATATCAATTTGAGATTCAGAGAGCGAAAGAGATTTTTGTAATGTTCTTGTTATGTTAGCTTTGTACCGTACACAACAAACTGAGACTGTGATATTCCTTCGATGTTTTGAAAATTCGGCAGAGAAAGCACTTTCCATTCCACCTTCATCAACCATCCACCCCCAATCATGCCCTCTGAGTGATTATGCTTTCAAATAAAGCTTTTTTTTCTAGATAACAATAACATACAGGTTCGCCTTCGCAGTACGGTACGATTACTGAAAATAGAGAGCGAAGGAGAAGAGAGCTATTTCTCAAAACATTCTCTCCTGAGTAAGAGACCGGCTTTTTATGCCTCAATCTCAATGTATTTGCTATTAAGATAGAACTATCAAGTAAACATAATGTTTATCATTTCAAGTCCGAGTGTGTATCATACAAACCAAAAATACTCCATTACCAAGATCGGAATCTCAGACTGACATTTCGGTTTGCCTACAAGCTACGTCGGACTAAATGTGAGAAAGTGTGAGTGAAATGATGCAAAAAACCAAACACATTCTCACATTTAGTCCTCAGGCCCATCAAAATGCTTCATTATAGTAATCAGCCCCATCTAAATGCTTCATTTTGAATGTTTCATGGCCTCGTTCAAAAACTAAACAATCCTAACCAACAGAATCTGAAGTGCTGACATGGTCTTAAATTGGAAGATTTGTATAGCTTTTTAATTTCAATCCAAATAGATGTTGTAAATGTATAGATATTAAATAAAATAAAATTGACCAAATACATATTATTTAATGATTTATTAGTTTATTATTATTTATTTTGTTTACTTAAATTATTTTCGAACGCAACATGCGCTGCAACTGGTTAAGTATAATTATTGCAAATGGACAAAAGTGTAACTCAATACTTTGTAAAACAACAAAACAGACAATTTTTTCAGCTGTAGTTTGCTTACAGCATTTTTTTGGCGACGTTAGAAGTTCAGGTGGAAACAATAGGCGGGTGCCTCCGTATTTTTTTTTGTACAGACAATGCTACGAGAAGCATACTTGTGAAGTTCCATTGCCAACTTTAGCTAGTTTAGACTCCTCAATTAGATTAGTATTTTCATCATTTAAGCAGTTCGGTAGTTGCAAGTCCAAATTTTAGTTTTGTTTGTTGCAGAAATATTCCTGAAAATTTCTTTTAAAGGGGCTATGTTAGAGTTAGAATTTTGTTTGTAATGGGTGATTTTTTTGAGGTTAGGATTTTCATGCATTAGTATTTGACAGATCACGCGGGATTTCAGACATGGTGTCAAAGAGAAAGATGCTCAGTATGCTTTGACATTTTATCATGAATAGACTTACTAACGAGCAACGCTTGCAAATCATTGAATTTTATTACCAAAATCAGTGTTCGGTTCGAAATGTGTTTCGCGCTTTGTTTTGTTCAGCGATGAGGCTCATTTCTGGTTGAATGGCTACGTAAATAAGCAAAATTGCCGCATTTGGAGTGAAGAGCAACCAGAAGCCGTTCAAGAACTGCCCATGCATCCCGAAAAATGCACTGTTTGGTGTGGTTTGTACGCTGGTGGAATCATTGGACCGTATTTTTTCAAAGATGCTGTTGGACGCAACGTTACGGTGAATGGCGATCGCTATCGTTCAATGCTAACAAACTTTTTGTTGCCAAAAATGGAAGAACTGAACTTGGTTGACATGTGGTTTCAACA
Organism: Eupeodes latifasciatus; assembly: GCA_920104205.1. Classification (NCBI taxonomy): domain Eukaryota; kingdom Metazoa; phylum Arthropoda; class Insecta; order Diptera; family Syrphidae; genus Eupeodes; species Eupeodes latifasciatus. The sequence goes on along the minus strand of OV049926.1, from coordinate 133,341,099 downwards.
GGATGGCGCTACATGCCACACAGCTCGCGATTCTATGGCCATTTTGAGGGAAAACTTCGGAGAACAATTCATCTCAAGGAATGGACCGGTAAGTTGGCCACCAAGATCATGCGATTTGACGCCTTTAGACTATTTTTTGTGGGGCTACGTCAAGTCTAAAGTCTACACAAATAAGCCAGCAACTATTCCAGCTTTGGAAGACAACATTTCCGAAGAAATTCGGGCTATTCCGGCCGAAATGCTCGAAAAAGTTACCCAAAATTGGACTTTCCGAATGGACCACCTAAGACGCAGCCGCGGTCAACATTTAAATGAAATTATCTTCAAAAAGTAAATGTCATGGACCAATCTAACGTTTCAAATAAAGAATCGATGAGATTTTGCAAATTTTATGCGTTTTTTTTTAAAAAAAAGTTCTCAAGCTCTTAAAAAATCACCCGATAGTTAGATTTTGGAATAAAAATTTGAGGGAACCATGTTTTAAAAATAAGTTGCTTTGTGTAAAGACCAATTGTTTACACACAATACCAACTAAATGAGTGCAATAAATAGATTTAAATAACTTTTTTTTTATTCCAGTATGGGGAAACCGAACACCCAATAGAAAAAAAACGGTATACGCGCCAAAATCCATACTTCTTGACTAAATAATGTTATCTTCTATGTTTACGCATAAAATTACGATTTTTGTAGCGTATGAAAATTTCTAGACATTTTACAATCTGAAAAATTAATTATGCTATGAAATAATTGGCTGCTATTAATGCTAATTTTTTTTCTAAAAAGTTGATGAAAGTTAGCCGAAGCGGAAATTTCTTTAATGAACATATCTAAAATATTATTGGCTTTCTCAAAAATATTTTTCTATACTAACCTCTGCTTTATACCTGAAAACTTTTGTTTGTGTATATTTTCTTCTATGTTCTGCATTTATAAAATGTAATCTATGGAAGTATTTACTATATTAAGAAAAACATGTACGTAAAACTCATTAATTTGTTTCATTTTTAGCAGCACTTTTACTAAACATACCCTTCAAACAATAATAAGTAAACTTGAATTTTGGTAACTAAACATTTTTAAGGAATGAATGAAAATTATATTTTTCGTTAAACTGTGTAAATTCACTAAAAAAAACTTCTGTACGTCAACAATAAACATTCATGACGATTACATGTTCTATTAAATTAGTTGTGCATGAATTCAGAACGCTTTTAAGACGTTTTCATTTTGTGATATGTATGTCAAAATTTGCATTTTATTTGCTCTGCATTTATTCAACAAGTTGGCTATAATCGTTCTGATTACTTTTTTAAAACATTGGTGTTACTTTGATGCATAGTTTTTTTTGATAGCAAATACATGTATGCTTCCATCAATCAAAAATGTTACTTACTTACTTACTTAAGGTGGCGCTACAGTCCTGTGTGAACTAGGGCCTCACCCAACAAACTTCTCCATCTAGCTCGGTCCCTAGCTAGATGTCTCCAGTTTCGCGCTCCGAGTTGGGTGAGGTCACCTTCCACTTGTGCGCGCCACCTGATTCGCGGTCTTCCTCTACTGCGCTGTCCTGTGGGTGTGGATTCGAAGACTTTCCGGGCCGGAGCATTGGTTTCCATGCGCTCTACGTGACCTAGCCATCTTAGTCGTTGGACTTTTACCCTTCTTGCTAAGTCTACGTCGCTGTACAGCCCGTACAGCTCGTCGTTCCATCTTCTCCTCCACTCCCCTTCGATGCATACGGGACCGTAGATCACACGAAGAATCTTTCTCTCGAAACGACCCAAGGTGCTTTCATCCGCTTTTGTCAAAGTCCATGCTTCTGCACCGTATAGCAGGACGGGGATGATAAGGGTCTTATATAGCGACACTTTGGTCCTTCGAGAGAGAATTTTTCCACTCAATTGCTTTCTTAACCCAAAGAAACAGCGGTTAGCAAGAGTTATTCTTCGTTTGATCTCAGCGCTGGTGTTGTTTTCTGCGTTTACAGCGGAGCCTAGGTAGACGAAGTCCTTGACTACCTCAAAGTTACGTCTGTCGATGGTGACGTTTTGACCAAGACGTCGGTGTTGCAGGTCCTTTCTTGATGACAGCATGTACTTTGTTTTGCCCTCATTAACCGTTAAACCCATTTTTGCCGCCTCTGCCTCGATACTCACAAAAGCCCCATTGACATCACGCTGAGTTCTTCCGATTATGTCAATGTCATCAGCATATGCTAGTAATTGGACAGACTTTTGAAAGATAGTGCCTCTGGTGTTGACGTGTGAGCTTTGCACTATTCTTTCAAGTACGATGTTAAAAAAATCACATGACAGCGCATCACCTTGTCTAAAACCTTTTTTGACATCGAAAGGTTCAGTTAAGTTGTTTCCAACCTTTATGGAGCAGCGTGAATTCTCCATGGTCATCCTGCACAAACGGACGATTTTGGCAGGGATGCCAAAACTAGACATGGCTCTATACAGTTCGTCCCTGTAGATACTGTCATATGCGGCCTTGAAATCGATGAAAAGATGGTGGGTGTCGATTTGGTGTTCTTGGGTTTTTTCCAGGATCTGCCGTAATGTGAATATTTGATCGACTGTGGACTTTCCTGGTCTAAAACCACACTGATAAGGACCTATCAGGTTGTTGACGATGGGCTTTAGACGTTCACATATTACGGCAGAGAAGATTTTATAAGCGATGTTAAGTAGACTGATTCCTCTATAATTGGTGCAGTTTAGAGGGTCTCCTTTTTTCAGGATCGGGCAAACAATACTGAGGTTCCATTCATCGGGCATGCTTTCTTCCGACCATATCTTACAGATAAGTTGGTGCATGCTCCTAACCAACTTATCTCCAGCTGCTTTAAAGAGCTCGGCATTCAAGCCATCCGCTCCAGCGGCTTTGTTAGACTTCAGCTTAGATATAGCAATCTTTACTTCGTCTAAGTCGGGAGGACGGGATTGTTGGCTTTCGTCGTCTATGTTGAATGGATCATCCTGCCTGACAGCGGAATTCGGTTCGTCGTCGCCGTTATACAGTCTGCAGAAGTGGTCCTTCCATATCCTCAGCATTGACTGCGGTTCCACTATGATGTTTCCACTTTCGTCTTTGCAGCCTTCGGTTCTAGGTTTATGTACTTGTGAATTTCGTTTCACCTGTTCATAAAACTTTCGAACTTCGTTTCTGTTTTTAAACCTCTCAACATCTTCGACCGCACGCTTCTCATGCTCTCTCTTTTTCCTTCTGAGAAGTCGGTGTTCCTCTCGCCTCTTCTGCTCATAGAGCTCATGAGCAGCTCTCGTCCTTTTATGCAGCGCCGCCTTGGATTTGGCGATCTCTTGCGATTGTAGCCGTTCGACGTTGTATCTTCTCCCAACATCTCCCTGTTTTGCCTTGGGCCTGGAAACCCGAAGTGCTACCTTGGCTACAACAAGGTAGTGGTCCGAGTCGATGTTAGCTCCTCGGAAAGTTCGGACATCCATGATGCTGGAAGCGTGTCTGGCGTCGATCGCAATATGGTCAATCTGGTTGACGGTAGATTGATCTGGAGATCTAGAAAGTTCCTTTGTGGATGTTGAGGTGTGGAAAACGCGTACTGGCTACCATGACGTTTCGCCCCGCAGCAAAATCTATGAGCCTGAATCCGTTGTCGGAAGTGTTGTCGTGCAGGCTGTTTTTCCCGATTATTCCACCAAAGATGTCTTCCCTTCCTAGCTTGGCATTAAAATCGCCCAGGACAATTTTAATATCGTAGCTAGGACACTGCTCGTATGTTTTGTCTAAGAGCTCGAAGAACATATCTTTGGTGTTGTCATCCTTCTCATCTGTGGGGGCGTGCGCGCATATCAGGCTAATGTTGCCGAATTTAGCCTTGATGCGGATGGTCATGAGGCGCTCGTTGATGCACCTATAGCTTAAGACTTGTTGCCTAAGTCTGGCTCCAATGACGAAGCCGCATCCAAATAAGCGCTGTTGGTTTTCTCGGTAGCAGTCACCATAGTAGATATCGCAGTTTTTCATCCTCTTTTTGCCCGGCCCATCCCATCGTATTTCCTGGATGGCGGTGATGTCTGCTTTATAGCAGTCTAGGGCCTCCGCTAATTCTTCGGCTGCACGTGGTCTGTTAAGGGACCTAACATTCCACGTGCATATCCGAAGTTCGTTGTCCTTAATTCGTTTGCGTTGGTTGTCAGCAGTAAATCCGTCCGTATCCGAGGCTTGTTGGTGCTTCGCAACTATAAGATTTTTACGTGGTCAGGAAGTCACCCTGACGGCACAACCCCCAACCTGGAGGGCCAGATCCTTAGTATAACTCCAAGGACGGGGAGCCGGATAATCCGCTCCTTATAGGCCTGGGCTCCGAATAAGTCGTAGAAGCCCTATAAGGTGTTCACTAAGTAGTTCAACCTTACTGGAACTGTAGACGCCACCGTTGATTCCATCTCGGGAATTCCTCCGCTGCCGTCTGGATAAGGAGAGGTGCCTTAGTGGACGCACGTCTCCCCCCCTCTCTCGTTTGCTGCCCCCAACAACTTTCCACTGGGGTTGGAACCCAATCTCCAGTTGAGGTACTAGGCACCCGATGTTCACCACGGGGAGGTGAGAGTAGGAGTTGGTAGACAGAGGTTGGTTTTGAGAAAAACCTGTGGACGCTTGTGTCCTCTTGAATGCACATGTCTACCATTTGAACATCATGTTATGGATAAGATATTTTTCGATTATAACTCTTTTTTTAAATTTAATATTTATTAATCATAATGGAATTGAAAAATAGTAGCAAGCTTAAATCATTAAAAACAAACTATAAATATACTTGGATTAATTAAATTGATATAGATTTTAATTACTTGCAAACAAAATATTTGGGCCGTTCGTTAACAAAAATGTATTAGAATTCAATAAAAAAATTGCGCTCGCACCCTTAACTTGATGGTTCTTCGAACGCATCTTTGATACAAAAATCCGAGGTTTATTATGAAATTTAAAGAATTTCGTAGTGATTACTGTAAATTAGTGAATTAATTATAATAAACTAATGTTGAACATGCTTTTTTCAAGACAAAAAGGTACATTGGTTTACTATCCACAAAATGCCTGCAAAATTAAAGCTTAAAACTGACTTTTTCATCGAAAAAAGTAAAAATAAAAACCTGAAAAAAACTTATTAACCCCTCCATTTTGTTTTTGCTTTGCAAAGTGCCGCTAGCCCACGGCATCGTTTTTTTTTTGTTTGTGCTCACATCTATTCATGGACTAATTGTCAAAATTACAAATACAACAATGTAAACAACGGGTTTTGGAGAGTGAAACGTACGAAAGATTCCGATCTTGGTAAATGGAGTATTTTTGATACAAACTAGAAGCTATTTAGTGTTGCCATTGCCATAATGTTGGGCTATGAAAAGTACTCTTAAGACGATTCCAGAAAAGTCCTTTTAAATTGCGACATATAGAAACTATATGGCAAGTTTTGCATTCGTAAACAAAATCCGAACTCGAGATTTAAATCAAAGATGACATTACGATGGTAGCGAAGTCGAAAAAAGTGGATCCTTCTGTCTGTCCTGGCCCATAAAGCCCAAACCATTGGGTCGATTGATTTCAAATTTGGAAATTATGATTTTGAGCCGATAAGCGTTAGGCGTTTTGTTCATTTTGTTTAAAGACTAAAAATATCAGTAGACCCAATACAAATCGAAAATTCGATTTTTTTCAAAAACAAACCGATAGATTTTTTAAATTTTCGTGATTTGGCTTCTATTAATATAAAACAAATATTTTTATATTGCTCCAGAAGGGTACTCCCATAGAACCGTTATTTTGTGTTTTAAGTTTCCTCAAGAACTAATAAACCGATTTCAATAATTTTTCTGTACAAGTTCTTATACTGTTATATTTCAAGATAAAAAATGTCATTGTTTTTATTTTTCATTTTTAAAAAAATATTAAATTTTTTATTTTCGAAATACGATATCTTGAAAAAGGGTCATCATTTGTTTACGAAATTGAAATGTTAAGCGTATTAATAAGCTCCAAGTAACTGCATACCACAAATATTATCAAACTAAAACTGAAAAATTTTATTAATACAAAATTAATTTAAAAAAAAAACGCTCTAACGATTTTCAAATACAAATTTTTAAAAATTAAGATTTGTGTTACCCAGTCGTGCATTTTATTATTTTCTTTGTATCAATTGCCAAACCTTGTAGGGATATACTTTAATAATTTTTTTTAGCCTTCTTTATTTGATGCAGATTCTTTTATCCTCACTTGGGATCTATTTACATTTAAATGCTCTAATCCTAAGGATTTTAATGCGTTTTCCAAAGATAACAACATTGTGCATAGTCTTGTTTTCATTGGGCCGTTTGACAAGTCGTGATTTATTGATAAAAGCCAAGTAGAAACCCTGTTCACAACATGCCAAGAAGTTGATTTTGATACACTAAATAAATATTGCCAAATTCTCAGAAGCTGTTTGTGTTTGCCACATTGTATATATATCGGAATAGTACTATCATGAAGAGCAACGGTCGGTAATACAACTTCTTACCGACTTCCCAAACAGTTCGTTCCACATGTTTGACGTGTGGAATGTATTGCGGTGAGGGGAGAATGAGCGAGAATTCCAATATTAAATAATAATTTTCCAGATAATTGAAGAAAAGAAGATAGAGAAGAATGTATACAAATTTAGCGATAGTTGGAGGGAGTCAATGAAAAGGCATTTTTGTTATTATTTTTCAATGCATATTCTTTACAAATATGTATAATGTGTTTTTTTTACATGGTAGGTATTGAGGAATATTGAAAAATATCAACAAGGCAAAAAAAGGATTGAATGAGTACAAACTGTTTCTGGTTCCCATTTTGAATTTAAGTAGGTACTTCTCTTTTTAAATTCAAGTAAAATGGCAATGAGAAATGGCAATGCTCATAATGGTCAGATATTTATTGTTTGTTTTTTATAAGGATAAATAAAGTTAGATAGATATTATATCATCTTTACAATGTTGGATATTTTTAGAAATATAACGAACAAATGTAGATTAATGTTTTCTATTTCTTAAGCATAGTAAATACGCTATCATGTAGGTACAAATTACAGTATTAATTTATTTTATTTTCAAAATCCATTTAAGTCCATATGAAATTGTTAACATAATTCAGGTTAATTTAGAATTAAATTCAGGTGAAGATTGAAATAACACTTAACAGAACTGTTTGTTCACTTAAAAAAATTAGCAATTCCTTTAATTTTAAGTGTGAAACATATTTTATGTAATATAAAACATTTTTGAACAATCTGAATTCCCTTGAAAATGGTTTTAAATGTCATACGTTAAAATTTAAAATGTACTGTAGTTCACGGAAACATTAAAATAAAATTTTAGTTCACGTAAATGCATTATCGTTTACTTATTGGTAGGTACGCATTTATAAGGTGAAATGAAAAACAAGTCTTAAATTACTAGTAAATTATTCTATTATATTTATGTACGTTCAAAAGTGGCAGCCCTGTCCTATTTCTTTCGAATGCAAATTGTAGCGTTTTTTGATGAATGAAATTAATTTTGATGAATGAAATTAAATTAAAATAAATTTTTACCAAGTTTTAGTATTGTTTTTTTGTTAGGTTTTTATTTTTTGTAAGAAAACTGTCATTTCGATTTTTCTCAAAATTTGTTCGAATGTTGAAAACAATATTTTTTATAAAATTAGTTGGAAGCCACAATCTCAAATTTTTGAGAAGATATTTGAGTGGAAAGAAAATTTTTACCAAATTTGCGTACTATTTTTTGTAGATTTTATTTTATTGAATATCGAAAACAATATTTTCTGTGAAATAAAATAAGTTTAAAGCCAATATTTTTAATTTTTGAAAAGCTATTTGAGTAGAAAGAAAATTTTTTCCAAGTTTTAGTATTTTTTTTGTTGGTTTTTATTTTTTGTAAAAAAAACTGTCAATTCGATTTTTTTCAAAAATTTATCGAATGTTGAAAACAATATTTCTTATAAGATAAAATTAATTTGAAGCCAATGTCTCAAAGTTCTGAAAAGATATTTGAATCGAAAATCAATTTTTATCAACTTTTGTTAATTTTTTTTAGGTTTTTAATTTTTCGTAAAAAAAACTGTTAATTCGATTTTTTCAAAATTTTACTGAATGTTGACAACAATATTTTTTGAAAGATAAAAGTTGTTTAAAGCCAATATCTCAAAGTTTTGAAAAGATATTTGAGTCGAAAATCAATTTTTACCAACTTTTATTAATTTTTTTTGGGTTTTTATTTTTTGTAAAAAAAACTGTCAATTCGATTTTTCTCAACATTTTTCAGAATGTTGAAAACAATATTTCTTATAAGATAAAATAAGCTTGAAGCCTTAATCTCAAGTTTTTGAAAAGATATTTGAGTCGAAATTCAATTTTTACCAACTTTGATTAATGTTTTTTTTAGGTTTTTATTTTTTATAAAAAAAACTGTCAATTAGATTTTTCTCAAAATTTTATCAGATGTCAGAAACATTATTCTTCATTGCATAAAATTGTTTTGGAGATAAAATCATTTCTTATTCGAAAATTTTCGAGGTGACAATTTTTTTTCAGTTTTTTTGATTTATAAAAAAACCGTTAATTGGATTTTTTTTTTCAAAAATATTCTTGTTTTGTATCACGTGTCAATATATAATATAAAATTTAATTCAAGTCTCTAGCGTCAATGGTTCGTGGATTTAAAGCATATGTATAAAACGAATGACTATTTGGGGTACTTTGTTACATGCAAATAGCAAAAAGTTTAAAAAAAAAATTAATAATTTTTAAATGGAGTAAAACAAAATTTGAAAAGAAAAGTAAGTACAAAGCTAAAAAGTTATGCTATACTTAAAAACAGATTTTTGACCATCGAACTGTTCATTTCAAAGAGCCATCTTTTTACTGATTTCAAAAATAAATTAGGATATTGAAGTTTTTTAGTTTCAAAAGGCAATTGGTCAAAAAGTTTAGGTGCTGTTGCAGTGTAAAAATTTGAGAATTGAGTTCTATTGCTCATTGGAATATTAACTAAAAATAGAGAATTAATTCTTAAGCTATATGTATTTGAGTTTCTGAGTACTTGACTGTATCCACTTCTCATGAAATAAACTTTAAGAACTTTATATACATAAAGGTATTTCAACGGCAAGATACGACGATCTTGAAATAAAGGCCAACTACTTGTTAACCTTGATTTCTTACAAATGATTCGGACAATATGTTTCTGCGATGTAATAATGGGATCAAGCGTATTTTGATATGCACCTCCCCAACTAGTTATTCCATACTGTAGCTTAGAATGAACAAGTCCAAAGTATATTGTTGTTAATAGATTTTTTGTATAAGTTCGTTTTAATAAGAACATTTAACGTGTTACGGACATTAAGTATTTTTTTAATTCCCCAGTATGTTGTTTCCAATTTAAATTTTTGTCAATTGTAACACCTAAATACTTAAAACTATTAACGAATTCGATTTCAAAACAATCATTGGAACAAGGTGTCATATGTTCAAAGTTGGATTTTCCACAAGAATGTGTAGCTAAGCTAAGTTTTTTACATGTGTCTGAATGGAAGATAACATTACAGTCCAAGATTGGAGCTGTTTGTTTTAAATTGCAGACCATTATTTTTGTTTTTTCACTTAAAATGAGCTCATGCCTAGACCATTGTCTTAGTACATTTAAATCTTTTTGTAACATAGCGATCATTTCAAATAGCGAATTGCTAACATATGTTAGAGCCATATCATCAGCGAACGCTGTTATGTTACTAATTAATGATTGTTTCAAGATAGAGTTTATGTTTATGCGTGATCTGTCAAATACTAATGCATGAAAATCCTAACCTCAAAAAAATCACCCGATATATCAAAAACAATATTGGACCTAGCACGGATCCTTGAGGAACACCGGTAGTAAGCTCCTGAACATCGCTAAATATTCCATCGATTCTAACTCTTTGATTTCTGGCGGATAAATAGGAAGTAAACCAATCGAAAACCGGACCTATAAATCCAGCTTTATAAATTTTTTCTAAAAGGATCTGATGATTGACCAAATCAAATGCTTTAGTCAGATCAATAAACAACGCTAGGACACTTTTATTGTTGTTAAAACTTTCACTCACCTGCAAAACTTTAATATGGCATCGTCAGTACCCCTACCTTCACGAAAACCAAATTGGTCGTTGCTGAAAAACTCATTTTTGTCTAAAAAAAAACCACCATACGATCCTTTATGAGTTTTTCAAAAATTTTAGAGAACGTTGGTAATATGGAGATTGGCCGATATTGACTCATAACACTACGACTACCCTTTTTAAACAACGGAATGACTTCAGCTTCTTTCAAAGACGATGAAAAAATTCCAGAGTTCATACTCATATTGAATATTAAGCAGATCACGTCAACTATATAGAAGGCAATTCGCTTGAGCAGGCAATTGGTTATATCATCAGATGTACTGGAGCATTTGTTATCGAGGAACAAATACAAAACTATTGCTTTGGAATTGGTCTTCTACCAAATCTGGATACATATAACAGTTACAATTATTTTTAAAAGTGGGACAAGATTTTAAGTTTGATGCGACAGAAGTAAAGTATCTATTAAAATTATTAGCGATATCAAATGGATTTGATATGACTTCATTATTAATTCTTATTTTTTGTATGGAATCACTATTTTTTTGTTTGTTTAAGATAGAATGAACCACTTTCCATTCTTCCTTAATATTCCCTCTACAGGATTCAAGCTTACTAGAGTAGAAATTATCACGACTAATTTCTATTTTTTTTTACATTTTCACTAAGTTTACAGTAGTATTTTTTCAGATTCTGATTTTGTGGATGCCGTTTACATTTTTTCCAAACCGAGGTTTTCTTTTTAATTAAAGACACTAAGTTCTTGCTAATCCAAGGCCTAAACCGTTTAAGATTCCAAGCATTCTGAAGATTAGTACGAGAAGAGGTTGATTCATTAATATGTATGTGATCTTAGAATGCTTACAAATAAGTCATACGCATGGGAAGGATTAGTTTCATTGTAAACCTGATCCCAAAATTCGAACTTTAATGCCTCCAAAAGAGTTGGAAAATTGACAGGTTGTTTTAATTGGAATGGAATATTTTTTTAACGTTATTCTGAATTAATCGTTTTAATTTTAAGATTATCATGCAATGGTCTGTGATCTTGTAATAGATTACTTGACCAATCTTAAAAATATATGATCGATACAAGTTTGGGACGTATTTGTGATTCGCGTAGGTTCGTTTATAATTGACTTTAACCCATAAGAAGACATAAGCATAAAGTAATTGTCCGAATCTGTATTATTTACAAGAATGTCTATGTTAAAATCTCCTAATAAAATGAGATTTGTTGTTTTTATATTCTTTAAAAGATTTTCTAATTGCTGAAAAAAAATATTTAAGCCTGTTTCATGTAAGCGATACACACAAAGAAAACAAAATTTTTCGTTTTGAAAAACACAATTTACTTTAATTATATCGGCACTGCTCAGATTATAAAAAACAACTTCGCATTCAAATGTGTCTTTGATAAACACCACCTGCACTATATGAATTATTACAGTTACCATATAATACATAACCAGGTATATTGTAGTCTGAAAGTTCGTAGTCGTACAACCAAATTTCTGTTAAAAAAATAAAATCAGTTTCAAAATTTAAAGCTTCAAAATGAGCAAGAAGAGAATCAAAATTTGTTCTCATACTACGAATGTTTTGATGAATTATTAAGGGTGACATATATTCAATAGTGTTTACATAATTTTTTGCACTATAAGTAAATTCAGAATTCATAATTATATAACAATTAAATATTTAATTTTATAAATTATTTAAGTCGTCAGAACAATTTACTCTGACGACACTGTCACCTTCTTTCTTGCGCAAAGAAATTACTTTGTTTCTCATCCATCACTCGTGTTTCGGCTGCTCACACTTCTGTTTGTAGAACCTGCCTTGCTTTTCCACGCACGGATTAAGGGTCTTTTACTGCTATGAAGCAACAATCTGATTTTTTTAAATAAAAAAAAACTGCACCATACAACAAAACTATGGAAGCCGCCCAACAACTCGTCGCCCTTAGTCAAACACCATGCACCAGCACGCAACGAAGCCCCGACAAGGCAATTTCTCTCCAAGCGAAGACGCAACCAACATTCATCGACTCTGCAAACGTTAATATGACTGCAACGAATAAGCATTTATTGCCTCTCCCTGAGGATGTTGAAATTGACTCAAGTGACTGGGAAACCCCGCCAAAAAAACACACCGCAGCTGCTGCCAAAGTGAATTCCACATCACAAAAAATGGACTTTGAGTCTGAAAAAAATAAATTTGCTGCACTGGCCAACGTGAAACTACAAACATTGTTAAACATCAAGCACATCAATTCCGTGTCTAAACAACTGCAACAACGAACCATCAATGATGATGAAGAAAAGAACAGCGAGGCAGCCCCTCTAGCAACATCCAGCGATAAGCAAAATAAATCAAATGTAGAAGACAAAATGTACTCAGGTAAGTTCTGTCCACCTATAATACTGAAAAATGTAGATGTTAGAAAACTAATTTCCGAATTTCAAGAGAACTCAACTCGGTAGAGTTTAAGTACAAAATAGTGAACAGGGGTAGTATTTGCAAATTATATATTGATGATAGCGATGCTCATAGGGAGATGATGCGTATGCTGAGGGACACAGGTGATGCACAAGCATACTCCTTCATTCTGAGGGAAGATAAAACAACAAATGTTGTCCTTCGTGGACTTACTTCCGATTATCCTCCAGAGGAAATCCTTAATGAATTAAAAAACCGAATCCCCAATATTTCTAACATTTCACTCTTCGAGACCTTAAGGTCAAAGCAGGAGAAAATAAAATATAATCTGTTTCTTGTTCGTCTGCTTCCTGGCACCGATGCGTCAGAACTATCCAAAATTAAATACTTATTCCACACCAGGGTTTATTGGGAGAAACCCAGGGGGAAATCGAGGCCCCCTACAGTGCAGGAGATGCCAACAATTTGGGCACTTGGCCAAGAACTGCGCCTTTGCGTACAAATGTGTGAAGTGTGTGGTTCGACACGAACCCGGCGCCTGCACTGTAGTGAGGGATGAGAGTAGCAAAGCGGTGTGCGTGAACTGTGGAGAAAACCACCCGGCCAATTTTCGAGGATGCAAATTATTTAAATTGTACGAATCCAGGAGAAAACAGCTTTTGCAAGAGGCAATAAACAAAAAAGAAAAAGCTAGAAACTTATCGCTCGCCCTTTCTAATGGGGCCTCGATCATCCCTGGGGTTGACTATGCGAGTCACTTCAAGACTCTTCCCAATGACTCTCAAGTTTCATCTGGCCCTCTTGGTCTACAGCAGAGGCAGACAACAGGAAACATCCTAAATCAATTCATGGCACTCTCCAACGACCTCTTTGGTTACGACATGAGATCCTTGTTGAGCAAAATTGAAAAATTTATGTCAAACCTAGAAAACTTTAATTCTTTAACCGAAAAAAGAATGGCCTACTTGGATCTGGTCAATGAACTTCTTTTCTGTTCCAAATGAAGTTGCTAAATATATAACAATATAACATTTCGTCGTTAGTTGCACATTCTAGGAGAATTGAGCTTCTAAAAATTCTCCAAGAAAATAAATGTCACTTTGCTTTCGTTCAAGAAACTCATCTATCTAGTAGAGAAAAAGTCTTCCTAGATAACTAGTCACTTCATTCTATCACAGATGGGGTCCACTTGGACAACCCCAGTTACTTATCTCCCCTCGGAATTACATCTTTCGACCTGGATTCCTCACTGACATCCACTCCCTTGTTTTACTTAACTGCACATATATCTCTGTTCACTATTTTTTACGGGACAGTGCCGACCGCTTAAATCTAAATTTTTGTAAATAAAGTCATTATCTTTCTTGTGTTGGTGGACAGGACTTACCTGATAATTTTATTTAATATAATAATGTATAGGATTAGGTTATATTCGTTATTCTCGAAAACAATAAGACTGATTGTAACATAAAAAACTAAAAAGAAAGATAAAAAACAATTACAAATTGCTCAACCAATTCGATGTATATTTATGTATCCATGTTTTTGTGTGTTCATATCAAAAACACTCTATTACCAAGACCGGAATCTCAGACTGACATTTCGGTTTGCCTACAAGCTAAAAAGCACTAAATGTGAGAAAGTGTGCGTGAAATGATGCAAAAAACCAAACACATTCTCACAATTAGTGCTTTGGCCCATCAAAATGCTTCATTATAGTAATCAGCCCCCATCTAAATGCTTCATTTTGAATGTTTCATGGCCTCGTTCAAAAACTAAACAATCCTTACCAACATAATCTGAAGTGCTGACATGGTCTTAAATTGGAAGATTTGTATAGCTTTTTAATTTCAATCCAAATAAATGTTGTTAATGTATATTAAATAAAATAAAATTGACCAAATACATATTTAATGATTTATTAGTGTTGTTTTTTATTTACTTAAATTATTTGCGAACGCAATATGAGCAGCAACTGGTTAAGTATAATTGGAAATGGACAAAAGTGTAACTTAATACTTTGTAAAACAACAAAACCGGAAATTTTTTCAGCTTTTGTTTGCTTAGAGCATTTTTTTGGCGACGTTAGAAGTTCAGGTGGAAACAATAGGCGGGTGCCTCCGTATTTGTTTGTACAGAAAATGCTACGAGAAGCATACTTGTGAAGTTCCATTGCCAACTTTAGCTAGTTCAGATTCCTCAATTAGATTAGTATTTTCATCATTTAAGCAGTTCGATAATTGCAAGACCAAATTTTAGTTTTGTTTGTTTTTTAGGGACTTTGTTAGAGTTAGAATTTTGTTTGTAGTTAGATTTTGGAATAAAAATTTGAGGGAACCATGTTTTAAAAATAAGTTGCTTTGTGTAAAGCAACTTTAAGGAATAGAAATAGGCAATATGGTTACAAACAATACCAACTAAATGAGTGAAATAAATAGATTTAAGTAACTTTTTTTATTCCAGTATGGGGAAACCGAACACCCGATAGAAAAAAACCGGTAAACGCGACAAAATCGAGACTTCTTGGCTAAATAATGTTATCTTCCATGCTTACGCATAAAATTACGAATTTTGTAGCATATGCAAATTTCTAAACATTTTACAATCTGAACAATTAAATATGCTATGAAAAAATTGGCTGCTATTAATGTTAATTTTTTTTTCTAAAAAGTTGATGAAGGTTAGCTGAAGCGGAAATTTCTTTAATTAACATACCTAAAATATTATTGACTTTCTCAAAAATATTTTTCTATACTAACCTCTGCTTTATATCTGAAAACTATTGTTTATGTATATTTTCTTCTATGTTCTGTATTTATAAAATGTAATGTAATACCCTTCAAACAATAATAAGTAAACTTGAACTTTGGTAACTAAACCTTTTTAAGGAATGAATGAAAATTATATTTTGCGTTAAACTGTGAGAATTCACTAAAAAAAAATTCTGTACGTCAACAATCAACATTCATGTCGATTACTTGATCTATTGAATGAGTTGTGCATGAATTCAGAACGATTTTAAGACGTTTTCATTTTGTGATATATGTCAAAATTTGCATTTTATTTGCTCTGCATTTATTCAACAGATTCGCTATAATCGTTCTGATTACTTTTTTTAAAACATTGGTGTTCCTTTGATGATTATATAATAGTTGCAAGCTTAAATCATTAAAAACAAACTATAAATACATTTGGATTAATTAAATTGATACAGATTTTAATTACTTGCAAAAAAAATATTTGGGCCGTTCATTAACGAAAATTTATTAGAATTCAATACAAAAATTGCGCTCGCACCCTTAACTTGATGGTTCTTCGAACGCATCTTTGATACAAAAATCCGAGGTTAATTTTGAAATTTGAAGAATTTCGTAGTGATTTTTGTAAATTAGTGAATTAATTATAATAAACTGATGTTGAACATGCTTTTTTCAAGACAAAAAGGTACATTGGTTCACTATCCACAAAATGCCTGCAAAATTAAAGCTTAAAACTGACTTCTTCATCGAAAAAAAGTAAAAAGAAAAACCTGAAAAAAAACTTATTAACACCTCCATTTTGTTTTTGCTGTGCAAAATGCCGCTAGCCCACGGCATCTTTTTTTTTTGTTTGTGCTCACATCTATTCATGGATTAATTGTCAAAATTACAAATACAACAATGTAAACAAACGGGTTTTGGAGAGTGAAACGTACGAAAGATTCCGGTCTTGGTAATAGAGTGTTTTTGGTTCATATGTACAATGTAACATCAAGATTAAATTTATCATAAATCCAATTTCAAATATGTATCTCATTATAAGAGAAAAAGAGACAATATTATAACTCTTAACTTTTATTTACCTTTCATTTTTTCAATATCTAACTCAAAATAGCTGTGAACTTAAATGAAAAGAAAATCTTATAGAGCGCTCTCGCTCTATCACACAATAACTATAAATAATGTATAGAATTAGTTTATATTAGTTATTCTTGATAACAATAAGACTGATTGTAACTTAAAAAAAAAAAAAAAAAAAAAAACTAAAAAGAAAGATAAAAAACAGTTTCAAATTGCTCAACCAATTCGATGTATATTTATGTATCCATGTTTTATGTGTGTTAATATGTACAAAGTACCTTCAAGATTGAATTTTCATAGATTCAATTTCAAATATGTATCTTATTATAAGAGGAAAAGAGACAATATTTTAACTCTTAACTTTTATCTACCTTTCATTTTTTCAATATCTAACTCAAAATTGCTGTGAATTTAAATGAAAAGAAAATCTTATAGAGCGCTCTCGCTCTATCACATAATAACTAGTTGATTATTGACCATTTGTTATTTAGTTTTAAGTAGTATTAGTATTATGTATATATGTATATTTATGTGACATGTCGTCAAAGAAAAAGTATATGTATACTCTCTCCTGAGCAAGAGCAGTCAGACTATGTTCAAATGAAGCCACGAGGCGTTCTATTTTAACTGTCAAAGCAGGCAATACATTATAGCCGCAGTTATACTTAAGTTATCGATAAGTAAATACCTTATTGTAAATTTCATTTTATAAAGACTCAATAAAGAATATTCTATATTCTTCTTCTTTGGCGACGGGTCAGTTTAACAACTATGATGTTTGCTGTTGTTGACGATGTGCTGACTTTGGGCGCTGAATTGAAAGAACCAATGCTTTTATTAATTTTTTTCATATAGCAATAGTCAATGTCTCTCTCGTCAATTTCTAAACCCACACCCAGTGTTGCCATAATCTCAAATTTCATAATGCTAGATTTCAAATTTTATAATGCTAGATCGTATGGGAGCTCAAAAAACAAAATGCTAGATTTAAAAATCCATATAAAACGTCCATATCGATGATTAAAAAACAAACAATTTTTTAAGATGCAAAATAGTATTTATTTTCACATACAAATACCTAACAAACATAGGTATATAACAAAAAAAAAAAAAAAAAATAATTCAAAAATAACAAAACTTAAAGCTTTATATGTAAATAGGTAATAACAGCACAATGTTTTTAAGTATAGGAACATGTATAGTTAATTCGGACTTATCACATTCTTATTTATAGTTTTTAAAAATAAATTTCTTATCTATTTTATACTTTTAGATAAATCATGAGTTATCCCAAAGAAAATCGAATGGTAATTGACTTTCCAGATTCCAATATGAAACAGATGTTTACATTAATTTATTTCTATTTCACATATACTTAGAAAAATTCATGAGTTTTTTGAGCGTATGTAGATATGAATCTTCGTGATTTGACGTTATTTAGGTTAAATCACAATGGTTTGTAATCTAAAAAAAAAGATGATGATTTTTTTTTTTCCAAATATGATATAATCAAATCAATCTTTTGAAATCAATTCTGGCATTCAAGAATGCAAAACTTAAAAACAATAATGCCAGAAAAGCATTTGGCATTATTTTAAAATTTCATAATGCTTTTCTCTTCTCTATAATGCTAGATTTAGCATTAATAATGCCGTTATGGGAACACTGCCACACCCTCCCGCACGATATGAAGGGCTAGTTACGAGGCACTTGGCAAAATCCTCATTCAAACCCTCCAAGTGGGTGCCAGGCGGGCAATGATCACTACAGAAGTCCTGTGCGTTTTTGGCAGGATGGTGATTAGCTAAGGTTGAGTTGGGTAGCTGAATTGTTGTAACTCCTCAATAGTGCAACGTTCGGAAACCCAATTCAATCATAGTTTAGAGGTTCCTAATTTCAGTGGTGGTGTGAGCGTACTTGTACGAAAACCGTGCCGAAGAATGAAAGGCTGGGGGATAAACCAGCCATTAACGAGCTCTTTCGGATGCTGTGGCAAGGTCCGTCATATTTCTGCCTTACCCCGGTAAGCGGCTCTGCCGGGGCTGACCGTCTTTCCGCCCTACTCGTGGGAACAAAAATGAAACAAAACAAAACAACAAACAGAAAAATTCTAAAGAACAATAACAAAAATCGCGCCATGACTGCCAATGCGGTCACATCCACTGGAAAGGCTGTCGAGCCTACTCAGAGGTGTGAACGTGTTGGCAACCCTGTGGTTGCCACTAGTAGCGGGAGTTCTTCTCCCTCTACTAGCCGCAACCTATACTTGAAGGAAGTACCCGTCAGTGGAACAGCTGTGACGCTCGGCTCTCCCAAGGGCGGTAATTCCACACCCCACCCCCTCCCCGCTCCTGCTAGGATGTCGCAAGCGACCCCAAGAAGGGACACCCCATCCGGAGAGACAAAATCTGCGACATGTCTCAAAAGGTGAGGGCACACCCCGATTGGTATCGGCAGCGACGAATTATGATGGTGGACCCACAACTGTGTCACACGGATATAGCTCTGGGTCGGCCAGCAAGAAGTCCAGGAAGTCACTAGCCAAACGAGACCAACGCAATGCTGAGAGGATTCTAGCCGCAGTCGGTGTCCTACCGGCGGCGGAAAGAACCCGGAGCAAACGCGAAAACTCGAGTGGGCTAGTAGCTTTCTTAGCAATATCACCAAACAGACCTGCAGCGACTCAACATCAAAGCGCAATAGGTCTTTCGAGGGCGACAAGCCCGAACCAAAAAGGCAGAAGGTGCATTCAAACAGCACAACAGCCTTCAATAAGGATCTTTCCTTTAGCGACGCGCTAAAAGGTAAGATCATAGCAGCGGTCATTGACAGGGGTCATGTGGATGGTAACATCTCTCATGATCAATGGGCAAGCGTCAAGGCTCACCTCGGTTTCAGATTTTTATCTGTCATCGAGGAGAATCCGGGACCTCTCCCAGACACAGCCGATGCAGGATGGTACCAAAATCGTATCAAACTCATCGCCTGTGGTGATCAGAGATCTTTCGATCTGTACAGGGCTGCTGTCAATGGCTTGCCAGAAGTCTGGCCGGGTGCCAAGCTCGAGGTTGTTACAAGGGAGGATATTCCTTGCCGGCCAAGAGCACGCATAATGGTCCCGGCTCTACACAACTGCCCGGATATGATCATGAAATTGATCAAAGCAAGTAATCCGAACCTGCCTACGCACAACTGGAAAGTCCCAAAGGTTGAGAAGGAGACGGTGGGTCACTATAGATCAGCTCTCGTGTTGATCAATAGGGAATCACTGGCTCCACTGGCCGCGACCAAAGGCGTGATTAGGTATGGTTTCGATGAAATCGTGATCCGTATCTACAAGAAAGATGAAGATTCACTTAACACGCCCCCCACAGAAGCCCCTTCAGCGGAAGGAAACGCTTCACTACCACCAATAATGGAGGTCGATGAAATACCAAAAGTGGAACCATCGACCTCCACAGCCCCAAACAAGCCATCCGACGTGGAGGCAAAACTTACAGTCGACAGTAACTCCGACATGGAGACTGAAGACGCCACCTTAGGCATCACTCTGAGTGAGGAAGACCTACTTCATTCCTCCTCAGACGATGAAAACGCCGATAATACAGTGGTGGAGGTTAATCTGACTAATAGTAGCAATGCTGCGATTAGTACAGATTAATCTCCATCACGCCATCATGGCCGCAAATAACCTCATACTCCGACTGCACGCGAACAAGGATGACATCGTCTTGATACAGGAGCCGTGGGTCTCAAACTCCATCATCAGAGGCCTCCGGACTCCTGGTTATAAGCTACTGCATGCATCGGAGAAAGGTGAACCAAGGTCATGTATGTTAGTAAAAAATGACTTAAATGTATTTTTACTCCCCAATTACAGCGACAAGGACACAACCACCGCTGTCTTAACAACGGATAAAGCCACCTACTGGCTCATATCCTCCTATCTTGGCCACGACAGCCCAATTCCAGGTGACACCTTGAGGAAGGCAATTGCGGACGCGCAGTCGAAAAAAGTTGGTCTCCTAATTGGATCGGACGCTAACGCTCATCACACGGTATGGGGTAGCTCGGACATAAATGAGAGAGGTGAGTCCTTATTTGATTACTTACTAAGCACTAACCTACTCATAAGTAATATTGGTAATGAACCCACTTTTGTAACCAAGAATAGGAAAGAGGTACTTGATATTACACTTACCTCTGACTCGATCCACAATCTGATTTCAAACTGGCATGTCTCAAAAGAAAATTCCTTCTCTGACCACAAATACATTCAGTTCGAGCTCAGAGATGTGGCAAACATATCTACGGGTTTTCGCAATCACCGTAATACAAACTGGGAACGATATAGGGAGGTACTAACACAATCACTTGATTACAACCTCCTTAAAAGCTCCTCCAGTAAAGATGAACTAGACCTTTCTGTGAATCATCTCACTGAAGCCTTCAATGAATCAATGAGAATTTCATGCCCTGTAACCATTTTAAAGGGTAAAAAGAAACCTCATTGGTGGCGTAAAGAACTAGAACCATTCAGAAAGAGTTGTCGCAAACTCTTCAATAGATCTAAGTACACTAGATCTCCTTCTGACTGGGACTTATACAAACAAGCTCTAAAGCAATATAAAAAAGAATTAAGGAAGAGTAAGAGGTCTTCTTGGAGAAACTTCTGTGGCAAAATAGAAAATACTTCAGAAGCCTCAAGACTCAGGAAAATTCTCTCAAAAAGTCCAACAATACCCAGTGCTTTAAAGACAGAAGCAGGCACATGGACTATCACAGATGAAGAATCTCTTAATCTATTATTAGACACCCACTTTCCAGGTAGCTCTAACATACTTAACGACTTAACATCAGAGTCTCAAGCTTCTACAAGCGATTTAGTTGATCTAATAACGCGGGAAAAACTGCAATGGGCCATAGATAGCTTTGGTCCATATAAATCTCCAGGACCAGACGGAATCATTCCGGCCGAACTACAAAAATGCTCAGACATGATCATTCCACCATTGGAAATCATTCTGACAAGCTGTTTAAGGCTGAGATATATTCCCAAAGCCTGGAGAATGGCAAAAGTAGTCTTCATTCCCAAAGCAGGGAAACCCTCCCACGTTAACCCTAAAGATCTACGACCAATCAGCCTATCATCCTTCCTTCTTAAAACCTTGGAAAGATTGATTGAAATTTACATCAGACATAACCTAAGACCATGTCTCATTTCCACAGCTCAACATGCTTACTCTAAGGGAAAATCAGTAGAAACAGCACTTCATTCGCTGGTTCGCAGTATTGAATACTCCCTCGAATACAAAGAATATAACCTAGTAGCTTTCCTAGATATTGAAGGAGCTTTCAACAACGTCAGTTACCAGGCGATCACGACAGCAATGGAAAAGCTGCAATTAAAGAAACCACTCATAGATTTTATTAGTCTCATGCTCAAAAGCAGGACAATAACTTCAAGCATGAGAAGCTTTACTACCACCAGATCGGTGCATCAAGGTACCCCCCAAGGAGGGGTCCTTTCGCCTCTCTTATGGAACATGGTAGTAAACGACCTTCTAACATCATTAGAAGCAGAGGGTTTAAGGGTGATTGCCTATGCTGACGACGTTGCAATATCTGTAAATGCCTTGAATAGGCTAACAAAATGGGCTAAGCAATGTGGCCTGGACGTCAATCCACATAAAACAGAACAAGTACTCTTTTCAAGAAGGTACAAAATTCCTCAGCTCAGCCCACCCAAGATTAAAGGAATACCATTAAGGTTTTCCGACCAAGCTAAATATTTAGGCCTCATTTTAGACAAAAAACTAAATTGGAAGGGTAAAAAAGGCTACTGTAGCGCTTTTTACTTGTAAAAAGGCCATAGGATCAAAATGGGGCTTCTCCCCAAAAATAACCCACTGGCTATACACTTCGGTAATTAGACCGATACTCATTTATGGAGTTGTCGTATGGTGGACCGCACTGGACAAGATGGTAAATCTAAATAAGTTCATCAAAGTCCAGCGGTCAGCAGGTATGTGCATCACAGGAGCACTTCGCTCAACACCAACCGCAGCCCTGGAAGTGCTTTTAAGCCTAACACCTCTTGACATCTTCTCCAAAACGGTGGCAGCTAACTCATGTGTGAGGCTTAGAGCCACCTCTCAATGGAACAGTGTCAATACTGGACATACTACTATCCTAGATAATTTTAGATCTATCCCAGATCGCCTAGACTATACCACCCCTAAAATGGTATTCGGTAAAAGCTTCCATGTGTCCATCCCTTCAAGATCCTCCTGGGAAGAAGAGAGACCCCTGGAAGACAATGCGATACACTTCTATACAGACGGTTCAAAGACCGATTACGGAGTTGGAAGTGGTATCTATTCGGAACAACTGAATCTAAGTCTATCATATAGACTTCCCAATCAATGTAGTGTTTTCCAGGCAGAAGTAATGGCGATTAAAGAGGCACTATCCTGGCTCAAAGAAAACGTTATATCTTGCAAAGATATACGAATTTTCTCGGACAGCCAAGCCGCTCTTAAATCTCTCGCGTCTGTCTCTACAAACTCTCAATTAGTCCACGACTGTCGATCATCTCTGAATGAGATGACAGAACAGTTTAATATTCACCTCATTTGGGTGCCGGGCCACAGAGACATTCCGGGAAATTGCAAAGCCGATGAGCTCGCCAAAAACGGAACACTTCTGCCAAAAGTTAGACAAAAACATAACATAGGAACACCACTTGCTACATGCAAATATCTTCTCAAACAATATGCTCTAGAAGCAACAAATGCTAGATGGTCACAGTCACCTGCCTAACAACCAAGCAAATATGGCCAAGCATAGACTTAAATCGGTCAAAAGGCGTGATATCCTTGAGCAGACAAAATATAAGCTCTACAATTGGAGTAATAACAGGACACTGCCTCATAGGAAGACATGCTCTGAGGCTAGGAGTCTACACAAATGACTTCTGTAGAAGCTGCATGGACGAGGAGGAAGAGGAAACAGTCCAACACCTGCTATGTACATGTCCAGCACTCTCCACTAGAAGGAATAACTTTCTCGGTAATCCCTTCTTCGACAATACCAGTGAACTGGCAATGACTGACACAAAGTGTCTCTCTAACTTTATTAAAAGCACAAAATGGTTTGTTTAATTTTCATTACTCTCCCATGAGTAACCTTATTAGTGGTATCACAATGGACCCTTAAGGTCTAAGTGAGTCAATGACATCTAGACAGCCACTCCAACCTAACCTAACCTACGAGGCACTTTTATTCTCAATATTAGGCACGTTAAAAATGTCTATTGTGTTAGAATGGTTGGATTGTTCTAACAAATGGACTTTATTATTTAATTCATTTAGTCTTGATTTAAGCGTAGTGTTTTCATTTTGCAGATCACTTATGACAGATATGAAATTTTGATTTATTCTTTTTAAGTCAATCAGTTCATTATACACAGCTTCAATTGTAATTGCATTTGGAGTTTGATCAGTAAGGTTTTCGATTTGATTATTTGGAGGGAGTGAAGTGCAACGCAAACATTTCCATGTTGTTTTTTCTTTTTTCATGGACTCGATGTCTACCGGTAGCAAATTCACACAAGCACCATGATAACTTTTTTTACAATCACTGCAATTTATCTTGCTTTCACCTCTAACAATCTTTTCGTTACAAGATATGCAACTCATAATGACTGATTAATTATTGTAAAGTTAATACAGAAAATAAATCTTTATTAGAGTTTATATTTTGTTAACACCTTTGCCGATAATGCTTGATACGTGCGTATCCCACAACACTCACAAGCTTTGAATTTATATTCAAGAGTTGTTTATATCATATCAAATGCATTTTCTAATCAATTTGATTTACGGACAAAAATACAGAGAGCAAATACGGGTCGATGGCAAATATTGCAACAGCAATAGTGCAAAAATTGTTCTTGTAGTCAGTAGAGGTAGTTCAGAGATCATTTCATTTTACCAGCAAATGAACTCGTCTACTGATTTCATTGGGGTCGTCCTCGTCTGTCAAACAAACGAGACGTCAAGTACGTCAGCTGTCATCAATTTGATGTTACTTGATATGATATTTTGATTTTACGCAAGTTCCTAAATAAGCAAACATTTTAGGTTTTCTAAATTATTATTCGTATCATCAAATAAAATAGCTTTCAAATTTAAGAGGGAGTCAAGAGTTACCAATGGTATACAAAATAATAATTTTATTAATTGATAAAAGTTCCTCTGACTTGAGTTAGAGGTTCATGTTAAAATCAAAAGGAAAACAATACGTGCATTATATACATACATATGTATACTCACATAGAATCTAAGTATTTTTAAATTAACTTTCCTTTAACTCAAGTGCAAGATTATTCAGGAATATAATCAAAAGAAAAGTTCATTGTAAGTAAATCAAAGGCTTGTAAATATTACTATACCTTATCCGATATGGGTGGCGAAAAGGGTTAGGCATACACAGTGTCGGCCAAAACTTAAGCAACTTGATTTGTTGATTTTATTTATGAAATTTAATTTCTAACGTTTTAATGTTTTTTAATCCTCTATTTTTTACAAAATTACCTTACCATATTTAAAACTAAATATAATTTCTAACGTTTTAATGTTTTTTAATCCTCTATTTTTTACAAAATTACCTTACCATATTTAAAACTATAATAGTTTAAAAAAATATATTTTTTTAAAGCTATACAATAAAATAAACAAACAACATTTCCTGTACCTAGACGTGCCATAAGTTCTGTTACAAGCATAAAACACTAAAAGACATGGACTATAAAATACTTTGTATTCATTGTTATTTCATTTATTTTACCATAGTATAAGTATTAAATTAAGAAAGTAGTTTCACTTAAAATGACATACCTCAGCTTAAAGAACAGCCTTTAAACGTTATGGCAATCAACCTATAGTAACACGCTCTGTTTTTACTGATGTTTTTGACACAACTTCCCTAAACTCTATCTTAAGAATTTTTGAATTCATGTGAGAAGTTTTTAAGATACGCTCTCCAATTCTTACCACAAAAAGAATCCCTATGATTAAAATATGAACTTCCCAAGACCCAATCTTAAGCTTCTCTTAAACCTACGATATTGTATTGTAAGGCACTTTTAGGTTGTCTTGGCTTTACATTACATTACATTTCACACTACTCAGCACATAAATGTACAGAGTAGAGAACACAGCACCTTGAGCGACTAGACTATATAAGGTGATAAAAACACAGGACATTAGTACAAGACAGAAGGACAGAGGAGAAAAAACAACATACAGAAAGAACACATGACAACAGCACGCGGTAGGTTTCGAGACGGTCCCCTGTCTTGGCTTTGTTTGTGTCAACAGAATCCTGTAGAAGAATCCATCTTTCTCAATTTATTCACATTCGTTCAAAAAAAGGAAGGGATTGCCCACTTTGAAGTAAGACTTAATCAAACCATTACAGAAGCGTAAAGATGGTTACGTTTGGCTCTTGAAAAAAAAGAAAATTATTTTATGCTTATTTCTCGCTTGCCACAGTAAAAGCCCTATGACTCTTTCCACAATAACTTTTTAGGTGCAAAGTGTTAAAAAATTATCTGTAGAGCGTCGATAGCCCTTTATGTATAGATACTCCCTTATAAGTACTGATCTGGTAAATATATCCATATGTCTGGACATTACTCCATGGGTACAGAAGCAAAACTGAAATCAAATTGACAAATTTAGGAAAATTTAGATAATTATTTCATACATTTTATACCATTGATACATAACAAAAGTTTGATCACAAAATGTTTTAAATTAAATACCGACTTTATGCAATAACTTTTTTTTACAAAAATGTTCTTTAGTTTGGGCCAGAAAAAACATTAAGAATACAAGAAATGTTCGTTTATTTTATTGTACAGCTGTAAAAAATTAAATTTTTTGAAACTCTTGTTGTTGGGAATATAATAAAAAGATATTTAAAAAAACATTTAACCTAAGAAATTATACACCAAAAAAATTTGTTGCTTTAGTTTTGGCTCACACTGTACATATAATTTGTGATATGCTGTTTCGGTTACTTTGTAATGAATTCCCAACATTGTTTGGTTTTGAAAAGGCAATAGTAAAA
This sequence comes from Eupeodes latifasciatus, assembly GCA_920104205.1. Lineage (NCBI taxonomy): Eukaryota > Metazoa > Arthropoda > Insecta > Diptera > Syrphidae > Eupeodes > Eupeodes latifasciatus. The sequence goes on along the minus strand of OV049926.1, from coordinate 133,314,508 downwards.
AAGGTTAAGAGCGAGCACAACTACAGAATTTAGAATTCAGTTTGGCCAGTTTGTAGATTGAAAATACTACTTGTTCATTCAGCATTTACCTAGATTAAATTGAAATTACTTACTTTCGTTATTACCTTCGTTTATAATTATTTTTGGTTTTTAAATTAATTTATCAGATATACATATACATACATACATACATACATACATACATACATATATAAATATTTAAATGTTGGTTAAATCTTTATAAAGCACGTATTCTTACTAAACCGGAAGTTATTTTTATTTTAAATTTATTTATCGGATATACCTTTTTAAATTTAGCTCACCAACACCAACCAATATCTTCACTTAATTCAGTTTTTTACTTCGACAGAAATGTTATGTTATTCCCATAAAATATTTCATTTGCAAAGTGATTCGGGTGGATTTAAGACATCAACATTTTATTAAACTAAATACAGTCCGTAATTTTTTACATTTTATTGAATAATACTTCTTGATTGAACGTTGAACCAGGAAAACATAATTGTAAACTTACCTTATCTCAATTGCATACTTGTTGCAATTTTCGATTGTCAAGTGTCATTAACTTCTTTATTAGACTAACAGGTATAAAATAATAATTGCAATTCAATACATTGTATGGATAATTTGTTTTATATATTTAACTAAATAAAATTATTTGCTTTTTCTTCTAGATGGAGTACAAAGATGTTATCCATGGAATCATTAATATTCCAAATCACATTCACAATATCATTCAAACACCACATTTCCAAAGATTAAAACAAATTACACAACTTGGCTTAGCTTGCAAAACTCTTCCAGAAGCAAATAATAATCGGTTTGAACATTGTATTGGGTATGTACAGAAATATTTTTAAATTTTCTCTATTTTATGATTGAATTAAAAAAAACTGTTGTATTTTCTCTTAGGACTTATTATTTAGCTGACAAAACAATAGATGCACTAGAGAAGAATACCAAAAATCTTATGATACCTGATTTCTATAGAAAAGTTGTTACAGTAAGTATTATGTTTATTTATTATTATATTTATTTTGATATTCAAAAATCTATTATTTTACGTTGTACAAAGCTTTTAATTACCTTTTAAAAATTGTGATCATAAAGAACATAATCCTGAAATGAAGAATTGTACTTTTTTTGCGCCTAGTTTTTTTCGGTCTCAGGTTGGCAATTTGGCGATGTTAAAAAATCAATTCTGCTCTGAAAATGTTTAGTCCTTAATATTAATATTTAGTAGTTGCCCATTGTATTTTAATAGCTCAGCGGCATTTTAAAATATCCACTTATCCAGTCGCCTAGTACTCTACAAAAGTGTCCTTTGCGGCTTATTAACTGTCACCAACAGTGTAGTAATTCCCTATAAACCATTTTTTTTTTCATAAAATGTTTGGTTTTGAACTACATTTTTATAAGACATCCAATTTCCTAGAAAAAATATCAATTAGAGAAATGTAATTTTCTATTAAATTGTGTCATACATTTTTGTTTGTAGTTTTTGTCATTTACGAGATAAAGGCAGACACAGACAAGGGCGGATCCAGACTTTGAATCAGGGGGGGGGGGGTGTTTGTTCACACACTTAGATAAGTTTTTACTCACCGCTTAAAAATGTTCTTTAATGTTTTGTAAAGGTGGCTAACAAAATTTAAATAACATAATGTGCATCTTAACCATATTTTTACACATTTCAAGGGCTAAAGTGACAACTTTAGTTATCAAATTATTATAGAACACAGCAAGGTATTTAATTTGGATGACTCCCTACATACATATAAAAGCATTCCAAGATTCCAACAGTTTTCTAAATATGCCATATTTAAGAGCTAAAACACAATAGTTTAGAGGGTTTTTGGTGCATTTCACGCAGAAATGTAAGAAATTGTTTTGAAACTTAGCTTTTTTTCCAATAAGATATGTATATAAATGCGAAAAACGCTACAAAGAATTGTCTGGCTTTTTTTGACATAGTTTTTTTCGGACTCAATTTTCGGGAGTCTATTATTACTATTGCTATCAGTCTGCTTACTGGTAATTTGGAGCTGATGCTAGAAAATATTTTGATCTTAAAGGAGTCAACAAAACTTAAAAATTGTAGAGAGAAAAATGTTTGGTTCTTGAATGTAAGGAAATGGGTGCATTTAAGTACATAGTTTCTCTAAAAAGTTAAATTAAAACAAATTAAGGTAAACAAATAAGTTGGGAAGAAACGTTTGTGTGGCACTCACAAATTACACGTCTCAGAATCTCTTTTCACTTCAAATCTCAAGAGATTAAAAGCTTTTATATCAATAGATATGAAACGTTTTTTATGTTTTTCAATAACCATTAGTTTAAAAAAAGTGTCACTTGATGTTTTTGGGACATTTATATTTTTGAAATTTGTGTTTAAATCTTTGTTCTAGAGCATCCAAAGCAAATTCACTGCAAGGATCTTTTGTATTCAACAGAAAATCAATTTTGAAAGAAGTAAAATGCACGACTGGGTCGCTAGAACATGCTAATTCCTTCAAAAAAGTCTGTTTAAAAATATTTCCTATATTTTAAGATTTAAAAATGTACCTGCAAAATAAGTTTTTCTCAAAAATTTAAATGCCATTCATCAAAAAATCTAGATTAACTTATTTTTTTTTCGAAAATCATTAAAATTTTAAATTTTGTCTTAAAAATATTTTCGGTAAGCACTAAATAAAGTGCTTATAAATTCCATTTAATTACATTTTACATTTTAATTTCCTTAAAAAATGTTGACCCCTTTCTGAGATATCGAGTTTTGTAAACAAAATTAATATTTTTTTAAAAATAAAGAAAAGGCATTTTTCATCATCAATTTGATCATTTGATCACTGACAAGAGCTTGCACAGAAAGAAGAAAGATTATTGAAATCGGTCAATTAGTTTTTGAGAAAACTTAAAAACAAAATAAAGGTTTTATGAGGGGTACCCTTCTGCAGCAATACCAAAATATGTTTTTTTTTTGTAGAAGGAAGAATTAAGAACACAAAATTTAGAGAGTTTTAAAAAAATCACATATTTTAACCAAAAAATTTGTATGATGACTGATGATGTTATTTTTCGTATTAATAAAATGAAAATAAACGCCTTACGCTAAAAAATTTAATAATACAAATTGAAGGCTATTTTTAGGAATTTAAAGGCAGCTTAATATAAAATTGATGATCTCTTATTCAAGGTTTCTTCTTATGAACCTAAATATTTGCTCTTTTTCTTAGAAACAAATTTTATGAAAATAATTTATAGCTTGACTAAAGTTTTTTGAAATCCTAAATTGAGTGAAAACAAAATTTAAGTTGTTTTTGACAGCAAACCACTTTTTGGTGAATGTCGTTAAATTACTAACAAATCTTTATACGAAATCTTTACTTATACAACTTAACTGAATAAGCTTTATGGCTTATATGACCCCTCCCTGGATCGTCCATTGGTCAAAAGTTGATGAATGTGTGTTGTGTTTTTGGAATAGGGCTGAATATCCGATTCATATTATATTCTTGGTCCAGTTTTCAAAAGTAGTACTTTTAGCAACAAAGTTTAAGGAAGTAAAATGCAAATTTTGTTTTCATGTACACAAATAAATAATAATTAAAAATATAATGGGGTCATATCCACGCAATACGATTAGATTTGAATTGAGAATTCCTACGAAAAAACAAACAAATTGGATCCGCCATTGATGGCAGATAACAACAATTTTATAAAAAAAAGTTTTTTTGGTCCTTACTTACCTGTTGATAAACCCCAATAGAGCGTTCATTTTTTTGACATCCCCAACAAATTTCCAGCATGCGACCGAACACAAAATAGTGGAAAAAAAGCACCCCTGTGTCCAAATTCAAATAATTTTATTTTAGTTCATTGTACGAAAATAAATAAGTTTCAACTCACGTTTCTTACAATTATATGGCGGGAGCGGCTCGAAATGCTGTATTTTAAAATACTGTATGGTTAAAATTCTGTATCATACTGTATGATACTGTATATTCATAATACTGTATGGTTAATATACTGTATCTCAAAATGATGTGTTGTCAAAATACTGTATCTGATAATACTGTATCTCAAAATTCTTCTTCTCAAAATGCTGTATGAGCAAAACATTATCTAAAAATACTGTATTTTTGCAAAATTCCGCTCTTAAGCTTCCATTATAGAGAACAACAAAAGCAGAACTCGATTTATATATGTAGGTACATTATATCATTTATTGAAACTCCAATTTCACTTAATTCTTAAATTTGCATTAGCTTTTAAATATCAACGAAATGAACGAAAACGTGGAAGTTTTGACAGATCAATAAGTTCGGTGTAATTGTTTATTGAATTGTTGATTGTGGTAACAACAATTCATATAATGTACAACTGTGAGAGAAATAACAATTAAAAAAGTGCGCACTTTTTTACATTATCAAAACGATTTTTATTTGTCAGCCTATTTACAGCATTTTGAAATACAGAATTTTGGTATACAGAATTTTAAGATACAGAATTTTGAGCTACAGTATTTTGATCATACAGTATTTTGTACATACAGTATTTTGAAAAACAGTATTTTGAGATACAGTATTTTAAATACAGTATTATGATCCATACAGGATTTCGAACCCAACCCATGGCGGGAGCGGCTCGAAATGCTGTATTTTAAAATACTGTATGGTTAAAATTCTGTATCATACTGTATGATACTGTATATTCATAATACTGTATGGTTAATATACTGTATCTCAAAATGATGTGTTGTCAAAATACTGTATCTGATAATACTGTATCTCAAAATTCTTCTTCTCAAAATGCTGTATGAGCAAAACATTATCTAAAAATACTGTATTTTTGCAAAATTCCGCTCTTAAGCTTCCATTATAGAGAACAACAAAAGCAGAACTCGATTTATGTATGTATGTAAATTATATCATTTATTGCAACTCCAAATCTCACTTAATTCTTAAATTTGCATTAGCTTTTAAATATCAACGAAATGAACGAACACGTGGAAGTTTTGACAGATCAATAAGTTCGGTGTGATTGTTTATGGAATTGTTGATTGTGGTAACAACAATTCATATACAAATGTAAGAGAAATAACAATTAATGAGATAAAAATGGGAAGAGAAAATAAGACGAAGATACCATTTATTTGTTTTTTTTTTTTTTTTAATTCAAAGACTTATGAATTATCATATGTTATTGTTCAAGGGAAGTATATTAGAACATTATGCCAATGAAAAAATATTATGGTATTCTTTATAAAAGTAATCTGTTTTTAAAATTCTGTATTTCAACATGCTGTAAATACGCTGACAAATACAAATCGTTTTGATAATGTAAAAAAGTGCGCACTTTTTTACATTATCAAAACGATTTTTATTTGCCAGCCTATTCACAGCATTTTGAAATACAGAATTTTGGTATACAGAATTTTAAGATACAGAATTTTGAGCTACAGTATTTTGATCATACAGTATTTTGTACATACAGTATTTTGAAATACAGTATTTTGAGATACAGTATTTTAAATACAGTATTATGATCCATACAGGATTTCGAACCCAACCCTTATATGGCTGCGCATTTGTAAAAAGTGTATATTATATTTTTTGTGATTTATCATATTCAACTCATATTAATGTAGATATTTTAAATCAAACATTGTTTTTAAGATAGCTGCTCTGCTACACGACATTGGTCATGGTCCATTTTCTCATACGTGGGAATACATTTGCTGCGAGCAGTACCATGTATGTATGTATCTTTACAATTTCATTGTAAATTATCGCATTTATATTTTGTATAGCACGAAGAGAATGCTTGTGCATTCATAGATGCAATATTTGAAATGTGCCCCTTAGATTGGAGTGAAGATAGAGCTTATGCCATAGCATTGATTAAAGCTCTTATTGTAGGCGATCATAAATTCCTTCGAGATAAAAAATATCGTTTTCTATTCGATGTGAGTATTTTGTGTGTTTATATTTTTGTTTTTAAGAATTTAATTATTTTAAAATTTAAATTCCAAAGATTGTAAATAATAAAAATTGCGATGTCGATGTTGACAAATGGGATTATTTGCAACGTGATTATTTTCACACAGCACAAATTCAGACTCCTGAAGTACATCTGGATTTTGAAGACGTTTTTTTAAGTATATTCATATTTTTTTTTAACAACTAATATAGGATAGGAATTTTAAGTATATTTTTGTAATTTTAGAGGCTCGAGTTAGTGATGATAGATCACGTATTGAGTACCGTTATTGTGATTTTCGTAAGATTTATAACATCTTCGATGTGAGAACTAAATTTCACATACACATCTATCGAAGACCAATTAATATTTGTATGGAAAAAATATTAAAATATGTTATGAGTCTATGTGGGGATGAATTACAACGAATAAATGGGTAATTTTTATTTTCAAAATTGTTTAATCATTATAGTACATATACAATTTTTTTTTTTGTTAGATTGAAATTAACAGACATTCGAAGTCAAGATGTGGAGGCTTTTCTTCAATTGAACGACGATGAAGTTTGGAAAAGATTAAAACGAATAAAAGAACCGGAAGAAATTGTTCAACTTATAAACTGCTTAGATAATGCTGGTCTCTCCCAAATATATCCGGAGACGGATGATGAAAAGGTAAATGATTGTGATGTCTTATATTCAATCTGCAAGGATTGTAACTATTTTAAGAATTAAGTCCGCATCGCACCAAAACATATATTCTGTAGATTAAAAAGATTTCTTATGCTTAAAAATTCGCGTAAAAGTGTTATTAGTGTGAAAATTTAGTCAGAGGAATTTATTAAGTCTATGCTCTTAGATATTTTTTTTCGTTTTTCTATAATGATTGATAATTGATAACTTTAATAAAACAAAAAATAATTGTTTCACCTCGAAATATAAACAAAAATGAATCAAGTAATGTTTTCGTTCAAACCAATTTTAAAGAACACATATTTTGATGGAAACGGGCCGGCGGCGCTATAATTCATTCAATCTTTAATATATGCCCTTCTTATGAGGTCATAACTTTTAAAGTAATTATTTAAAGCGGCCTTCCAACACAACATGGTTAACGAGTTCAATTTTAAATTATTCAATTGCTACACCCGTGGCGTGATAGTTAGTGCGTTGGAGTGTCATGCCAGAGGTATTGGGTTCAAACCCTGTCTGTGCCATCTAAAGTTTTGTTCACAGGCAGGGCCGGCCCCAGCCAAACTTGCGCCCTGTGCAAGATTTGTAGAAAGCGCCCCTTTTTTATATTTTCACACATAAACTGATACACAAGCATAAGCCTTTCCCACATTACCCAAGAGGTAGACTTTCAATGCGTTTTTTTATTGAGGTATGCCCAGTAGGCCTTAACCATAAACTAAAACGCAGTGAAGAAATGAGCAGAGGGAAAACGTTTAAACTAGGAAACTTACTTTTCTGGCCTTACATTTTGCAAATTCAGAAATAAGATCATCAAAGTCCAAAGAATTTAATAATTCCTTTTCAATGGACATTATAGATAAACCTACCAATCTCTCTTGAGTCATGGTGTCCTAAGATAATTTTTAATAATTTTAAGTTTAGAAAAACTACGTTCTCCTGAAGCTACCGTGACTCGTGACCGGGATTGTATTAAGAATTTGGAGAGCAATTACTAAATTCGGGGCAAAATCTTCAAGGTTTGAACTAAAAATAAAATTTAACACATCTAAACTTGAGCTTTGTGGTGTAACAAGCTGGGATATTACGGTTAACTCTTGAAACAATTCTTCTCTATCTAAATCTTTAAAATTACTTTATGTTAAAACATTCTGCAAATTAAGGCATGAAGCACGTAGGTACATTTTTATTTTTTAAACATTCGCTTAATATAGTTTCAGGACATTCATCAGTATAAAGTATTTTTCTCCGTTGAGATCGCAATGATGAAGCTACAGGAAACATATTTGGTATTTCTAGGGAACTAGCAATACGCTCGGTTAATTGAAAATACCTACTCATTAAATTTTTCATCGGAACGCAAGTTATGTTACCATCCGGTCTCATAACTGAACCCATACATATAACTCCAATTCTAAGATAAATTCCGAACTATCGCATTTCACGATTCATCAAAATATAGCTTGTCTGGAGTTTGCTCCCAGACAAACTATATTTTGCTGATGATACGAAATGACCATTCATTTTCAATATTAATAAAAAGAGACATTTTTCAGTCTCAATCTACCAACCGAACAACACAGTGTTTTTATTTAATTTACCTATCTGAAAGATACAAAGTATCTAAGTCGCATGAAACTCAAACTGTTTTTTGTATTTTCTAAAACCGTTATGCCAGTTGACAGATTAACGGACGGACTTTGCAAGTATTTACTAGTTTAATTTATATTTTCTAAAATATCAAACCAAATTAGCAGGCAGCAAATAAATGTAAAATAAAAAATTTTATTTCCTAACGATTCTGCAATGTTTTTTGCCTCTAGATTTCTTAATTCTATAGGGCTTCATATATTTCTTGAACTTGAAAAAAAGTTAAACAAACATTGAATTGTATCGAAAATTTTAACTGCATAAAATGAGAACCGAGCAGCATCATTAACCACTAAATTTAAAGAATGCGGGCAACATGGAACCAAAAATGCTCTTGGTTCCAGGGTTCGAATTCGATTCTGAACACCCTTCTTTTCCTTCCATATTCGAATCATTATCATAACTTTGGCTTTGACAGTTACTTATTAAAATTTCATTTAATTCAAGCTTGTCTAAAATCAACTGAGTCAGTCACATTACGGTCTTGTCACAAAATACGTCACTTCTATTAAAAACTGATAGCTATTTATTTAATATTAATTAACCAACAAAGCGAAAAAACAATCGAAACAATCTGCATTCTGCACCAGACTAGATATATGTACATTAAAAGTAGCCGTTACAACAGTCATTAACTTTCAAAAAAAAAAAGAAAAAATCTCAACACAAAAAAGTTCCATGCAAGAGAAAAAACGAAAAAATCTCAACGCAAAAAAGTTCCATGCCACCTCATATGTGCAAGATATATTTCATGCACACCGAGTCCCAAAATTAACATAGAGAGTATGACGAAGCAAAATACTTATTCATATCGAATCGTATTCGTATGGGCTAGTACGTGCAGGTTTTGTATCACGCACAGTACCTGAATGTGAGTTCTCATCTACAAAAAAAAAAAAAAACAACAACAAAAATGCCTCAGAAAAAAGAGCGCAGGTAGGTTGCTCTGCTACCTTCTGCTTCTACTACAAATCAAAGACACTCCATATATTTTTGCTGTTGTTTTCTTTGTAGATGAGAACTCACATTCAGGTACGTGCGTGATACAAAACCTGCACGTACTAGCCCATACGATTCGATATGAATAAGTATTTTGCTTCGTCATACTCTCTATGTTAATTTTGGGACTCGGTGTGCATGAAATATATCTTGCACATATGAGGTGGCATGGAACTTTTTTGCGTTGAGATTTTTTCGTTTTTTCTCTTGCATGGAACTTTTTTGTGTTGAGATTTTTTCTTTTTTTCTCTTGTATGAACAGGGTGAATGGTGAAATATTTGGAAATGAGGTAGGTAGGATTTTTAGTTCTGCGATATCTTGAGTTAAATTTTCATTGAATGCAACAATGAAATTGATGTTAGTTAGTGCGCAAGAGATAACTTAGAACAGTTGTGATGGATGTTTTTTTGAGATTATTTTAAGAATGTTTGTGGTTCAAAAAATGGCAAATAGTAGTACATATTTGTTTGCGCAAGATCAGATTACATTTTCTTGCTCCTGGCAATGCGCCCCCAGAATTCTGCGCCCTGTGCATTTGCACATCTTGCACATGTGCTTTGTCCGGCCCTGTTCACAAATGACTCTTATGAGGAATAGACAAATCCTCCAAGAGTTATTCTTGTCATGAAAAGTGCTTTCTCAAATTATCCATTTGGGTTCGGCTTAAAATTGTAGGTCTCCTCCATCCCTGACAATAATACTCGCACACAGGAATGGGTGAGAGTTGTAAGTCACTAGGCCCTAGTTCTGAACGAACTGTTGTTGTTAATTATTAATATCAAGTAGCGTCCAAACAAAATTACATTTTAACGTTTCCTTTGACTATAACGTTATGTAAATGATTTGTAAAAACAAGTTGGGTAAAGGCTTGGAATTATAATAATGATTGTTACAAAAATTTTGTTTTGTCAGTGAAAAGTTATGAACTTGTCAATGAAATACTTTACTTGTGTTTACGTGTCCTGATAATCAAAATCTTCTTCTAACCTCGAAATAATATTTCTAGTTAAAATAAAAAGTTTTTTTTTCCATGGAAAATAGGAAATTTATAATTGTTCTTGACTCAACTTTTTATATTCTTCCAGCGCTCGATTGCAGATCACATGAGGGCTGAAATTCAAATACCCAATGCTGGAGAATCATTTAAAAGTGAAAATATTATATTTTACGGAAATGAAGCGTGAGTATATAAAAACAATCCCTATAAATAAATAAAATTTGTTTATAACACCAAAATAAATTCTCCTCTTTAATTATTCTAGAGAAAAACCTACATTCGAACAAGAAAAAGGATTCCATCAAAGTGTAACTTATTATAAAATGATTTCAGTTTCAACTTAATTAATGACAAATTAATTAAAATAAACTCAATTCGAATAAAGCAATGTGACATACATATCTGTGAAAATAAACGATACTTACAAAGATTATCTTTTAGCCATGTCACTTAAGTCATAATCGTTTATCTTGTCAAACTTTTATAAAATGAAATAACATATTATTCTTTATGATTTATCAATAGTAATTTAATTTGATATTGTTCATGTTCTTTAATAGTTTTATTCAGTTATTGTTTTGTTTATTCTTTCTTTAATATTTTATTGATGTTTATTTTTTTTTATCGTTTTGAAGTTAAAATAAATTTGTTTTTTTTTTTTTTTTTGTTTCGTGTGTTGTAAATAACATATAGTACAAAAATTAGTATGTGGCTATTATTATTATGTACACAATATATGAAATAAAATAAACCGTAATTATTTAAATTTTTAGAAAAGTTGTGATCTTTACTATAAAAAAAAATGCGTAGAAGACCGTTACTTTTCACATCATTTTATTTCGCTGTTTATTTTGTTCAAAATAGTTTTGTCATAAATTAAATTATTTACAAATATGAGAGAAACAAGAACTGACACTTTTAAGATGGCTTTTTTGAATAAGGTGCTTTGATAAAGCTTGGAAATCAAATCCTTGAGTCAATGGAGATAGGCATTTATTTACTCTTGCCTTGTTGAAACTTTTTTCACTGCTAGCGCGTTTACTGATAGATTTTATTAGCGATTCTGATAACAAGCTCAAGCTTTGTGCTCACTTTAGATCGTAAATATCGTAAGCTCGAGCTCAACACCCGAATAGATCTATTTTCTATTTTGTCGCGATTTGACAGCTGACAATTGCATTGCAATTTATTCGTTTTATTTCATAATCTGTATATAGCAGAATTGTTTACCATTCTGTTGTTTAATTTATAAAATAAACAATTAAATCAAAAATATGTCAGTAAACTTGAGTAAACTTTCTTCTCATAACGTTTTGCAAATTCTAATGTCGCGCCTTATGACATACATATCATAAAACATCGTAAATTCGGTAAAAAGCCTGTCTAAAGCAAGACCGACCTTACGCGTGGTTGCTGTTTAGCCATTAATTGTGAATAAAAGCGTTATAAATAGATTTATAATGTTAAGGTTTTAACGGAGAAATTAATGAAACGGTGGGATTTTGCTGTTTTTTTTTCTTTGCATTCATTTCAACTATTACTGTTCTAATTAATTTCAAAATTCTGTAAGAATTTGTTAACAATTATTTGAAATGATATTAACTATGGGATGGTGGGCAGAAGACAGCAAACTTTCAGTTTTCTTTAGCAAGGTACTACAAGTTTGGGAAGTTTTTAATAAATTGTATTAATAGTGAAGTCAGTGAGTTAAGGCTTTTGCGATCTCGGGGAATACTGATATAGAGTTGAACTTTGTTGAGAGGTATGCCTTAGACTATCTTATCACATATTAAAAATTCGAAATATTTAGTTAAATGGTTACGAAGTTAGAAGGTGGACAAACACCGTGCTTAGCAAAACAGAACCCTTCTTGACATCAGTACAAAATATAGAAATTTTATATATTTATTATTTGGATATTTTTTTTAAATTTAGAGTTTTTAAGATTTCTATTATATTTAATTTTTTTGAAATTGCATTTAATTGTTTTTTTTTTTGTTTCAGTATAGTTTTTTAACAAATGTTGTAAATTGAGTGTTACGTTACATGAGGAGCATACGGGAGGGTTTAGTTTTTTAAGAAGATGTTCGTGTGTGATTGAAGTGTGTCCAAGTCTTGGACGAACAAAATTAGGATGAGATCTATCGCTGTTGATTTCCTTATAATGATGATGGTATTGCCCCCAATCGTTTAGCTGTTTCACCTTCATTAAATTTCGTATGAAATTGGTTATGTCACGTTTCGTAAAAATATTAAAATTGTAATCTTTCGTTGATCTGCTTCTTCGTTGCCACATATACCAGTATGGCCGGGAACTCACATTAATTTTATGGTTGGTAACTTAATGATATGGTCCCTTTTTTCAGTTATTAGGTTATCGTTGTTATTTGGATTGGATATAGCCTGCAAAACGGATATACTGTCGGAGCAGATCATAATATTTCCACGAATCTTTGTCGCTATTATAATGGCCTGCAGGATACCAAACGCTTCAGCCGTAAAAACAGATGAGAAACTTGGTAAGATCCCATGGCTAAGAATGTATCTGTCCTCTCGTGTTACTTACGTATTTTCATGTGTCTTTGAGCCGTCAGCGAAATAGAACTTCCATCCTTCATCTTTGAGTTTTGATTTGATTTCAGTGAACAGTGCTCGGTAAACGGATTGATTGGTGTTGTTTTTTCTTTATTGAGATAGTGTCATAACAATCGATTTGGGTTTAATATGCCAAAGGGAATATGTGGGTTTGAAGTAATAACCCCGTTTTGTTGGAAGTTGTAGTTGAGTAGTTTTGGTCTGTACTAGTTTAAGAGTGGATGGAATTTGTTTCATGTATTTTTGATTTAATTGTCTGTGCAATAACGGCATCCATTACTGAGTTACTGGAGAAGACTAGTTTTGGGGCTAACTTCAATGTTAGTTCATCAACTCGATGTTCTATGGTTGGGAGTCGAGCCTCGGCAAGCAAGTTTTGTATGGGTGTTTTTACAGACCACGTATGGATATCGTTAATGGCATCAAGAAATATGTAGGTTCTTGCACATGGTCAAATTTGACATTTTGCTTAAAATATAAACATCGTCAGGATAGAGACATTGGTCTAATAATTTATGTTTTTCGAGTATATTGCTTATGTCGTCGAATGCTATAATGAATAACATTACCGATAGGGAAGATCAATGCGGTATACCATTTTCTAAAAGGTATGTTTTAGAAAAGTGGTTGTTAATTATTGAGGAGAATTTTCTGTTGGATAAAAAGGATTCCACGAATCTAAACATTTTTGGACCAACATTCCATTTCATTAATTTGTTTAAAATCACATGTTTCCCAATTCTATCGAAAGCCTTCTCGAAGTCTAATGACAAAATGGATACATGGTTTTTAGATGATATGGCTTTTGAGATGTAGGGGTCTAGATGGAGATGGGCGTCAACACAGCCTTTGTTTGGTTTGAATGCAACCTGTTTCGGAGATATACATTATATACAATTTAAAATTACCTCCCATGTAGAAATCTCTGGACGTAACCAAAAAATTAAGAAACAAAATATAACCCAAAGACTACATTGTTTCGCATGAAAACATCTTTATTCATCTTTGAAATTTGATCTTTACAGTGATTAATCTAAGTTCAAAGAGTTTGGCAATAGAAGACTGTAGTGAGTTAGTCCTTCTTGAATTCTACTCTAAAATAATTGCTGATTTCAAATATGGTTTCGATAAACGTCTAGGTAAAACGCTTTTTACATAAATTGTATTTTAAAGGTAGTTTTTGAAATGTATGTATGTATGTATATAAGCTAAAAAGCGCTTCACTCATAAAAATGAAATTGTAACTTACAGACGTTTAAATTAAACCAACTGTTCACTATCACGATTGATGTCACGAATGCTATTTTGTATTTTAACAATTAATTTTAAGAGGTAATGTCGTTAAATTTGTATCGGGCTCCCTACCTGCTAAGTGGGTCACAAACTTATTTTTTTGAAATATATTTATACTGTGGTATCCAAGAACTTTCGATCCAAGAACTCTCAACCATTCCTGTGTGCGAGTACTGTTGTCAGGGATGGAGGGGACCTACAGTTTCTTAAGCCGAATCCGGACGGCTAATTTGAGAAAGCACTATTCATGACAAGAATTACTCTTGGAGAATTTGTCAATTCCTCGCAAGAGGCAGTACCCGTGAAAAAAAACCTCTCGCATGACAGTCCAACGCACTAACCAAAAACACTATTACCAAGACCGGAATCTTTCGTACGTTTCACTCTCCAAAACCCGTTTGTTTACATTGTTGTATTTGTAATTTTGACAATTAGTCCATGAATAGATGTGAGCACAAACAAAAAAAAAAGATGCCGTGGGCTAGCGGCACTTTGCAAAGCAAAAACAAAATGGAGGGGTTAATAAGTTTTTTTCAGGTTTTTCTTTTTACTTTTTTCGATGAAAAAGTCAGTTTTAAGCTTTAATTTTGCAGGCATTTTGTGGATAGTGAACCAATGTACCTTTTTGTCTTGAAAAAAGCATGTTCAACATCAGTTTATTATAATTAATTCAATAATTTACAGTAATCACTACGAAATTCTTTAAATTTCATAATAATCCCCGGATTTTTGTATCAAAGATGCGTTCGAAGAACCATCAATTTAAGGGTGCGAGTGCAATTTTTGTATTGAATTCTAATAAATTTTCGTTAACGAACGGCCCAAATATTTTGATAATCCAAGTATATTTATAGTTTGTATATTTAAAAAAAGAGTTAGGTATAATCGAAAAATATCTTATCCATAACATTCCTTATTGATGGAAGCATACATGTATTTGCTATCAAAAAAAAACTGCATCAAAGGAACACAAATGTTTTAAAAAAGTAATCAGAACGATTATAACGAACCTGTTGAATAAATGCAGGCCAAATATAATGTAAATTTTGACATATATCACAAATTGAAAACGTCTTAAAGTCGTTCTGAATTCATGCACAACTACTTATTACTTATTATTGTTTGAAAAGTATGTTTAGTAAAAATGCTGCTAATAATAAAAAAAAATAATGAGTTTTACGTATATGTTTCTGTTTTTCGTAATATAATAAATACTACCGTAGATTACATTTTATAAATGCAGAACATAGAAGAAAATATACATAAACAATAGTTTTCAGATATAAAGCAGAGGTTAGCGTAGAAAAATATTTTTGAGAATGCCAATAATATTTTAAATATGTTCATTAAAGAAACTTCCGCTTCGGCTAACCTTCATCAACTTTTTAGAAAAAAAATTAGCATTAATAGCAGCCAATTATTTCATAGCATAATTAATTTTTCAGATTGTAAAATGTCTAGAAATTTTCATACGCTACAAAATTCGTAATTTTATGCGTAAACATAGAAGATAACATTATTTAGTCAAGAAGTATGGATTTTGGCGCGTATACCGTTTTTTTTCTATTGGGTGTTCGGTTTCCCCATACTGGAATAAAAAAAAGTTACCTAAATCTATTTATTGCACTCATTTAGTTGGTATTGTGTGTAAACATATTGCCTTTTTCTATTCCTTAAAGATGCTTTACACAGGGGCGAACGCACAAAAAAATTTCGGGAGGGGTTTCAAAAAATATATATTATATTATTTTTAAATGTCAAGTATTTTTTTTTCTTTTTTGGCACTATTTTATATACATATGTAAGTATCGGGTGATTTTTTTGAGGTTAGGATTTTCATGCATTAGTATTTGACAGATCACGCGGGATTTCAGACATGGTGTCAAAGAGAAAGATGCTCAGTATGCTTTGACATTTCATCATGAATAGACTTACTAACGAGCAACGCTTGCAAATCATTGAATTTTATTACCAAAATCAGTGTTCGGTTCGAAATGTGTTTCGCGCTTTTTTATCGACAAATTTTGTTCAGCGATGAGGCTCATTTCTGGTTGAATGGCTACGTAAATAAGCAAAATTGCCGCATTTGGAGTGAAGAGCAACCAGAAGCCGTTCAAGAACTGCCCATGCATCCCGAAAAATGCACTGTTTGGTGTGGTTTGTACGCTGGTGGAATCATTGGACCGTATTTTTTCAAAGATGCTGTTGGACGCAACGTTACGGTGAATGGCGATCGCTATCGTTCAATGCTAACAAACTTTTTGTTGCCAAATATGGAAGAACTGAACTTGGTTGACATGTGGTTTCAACAAGATGGCGCTACATGCCACACAGCTCGCGATTCTATGGCCATTTTGAGGGAAAACTTCGGAGAACAATTCATCTCAAGGAATGGACCGGTAAGTTGGCCACCAAGATCATGCGATTTGACGCCTTTAGACTATTTTTTGTGAGGCTACGTCAAGTCTAAAGTCTACACAAATAAGCCAGCTTTGGAAGACAACATTTCCGAAGAAATTCGGGCTATTCCGGCCGAAATGCTCGAAAAAGTTACCCAAAATTGGACTTTCCGAATGGACCACTTAAGACGCAGCCGCGGTCAACATTTAAATGAAATTATCTTCAAAAAGTAAATGTCATCGACCAATCTAACGTTTCAAATAAAGAATGAGATTTTGCAAATTTTATGCATTTTTTTTTAAAAAAAAGTTCTCAAGCTCTTAAAAAATCACCCAAACTAAGAAACATGTATGAATAAAAAGTACATACATATATACACATATGACTTGCTTTCACGATTGACAAAACAGTTTGACTTTAACTTCAAAGCTAAAACTTAATTTTTATATGCATTATGCATGTATAAGTTTGTATGCCTTATTTCCTAGTTGCCGTTGTCGAACCCATCATTCTTAGGCTGGACGCACACATGAAAAAATGTGAGTTACAGAAACAAAGAGATGAGGTGAGATTTTTCTATTTTCACAGCTCTCTTTGTTTGTTCCCGCATATTCAAATTAACCGTAGATTGCTAGATTAAATTTTGAAATTGTCAAACACGTTTTTCTTGAAATCACCATGAAAATACTAGAAATAATGATTTTGAATGCGTTCCGAACCTTTAGACCGAAGACATAGGGTCACATTCATAGTTCCTTGATAAGTTCTGATTTTGTCTTTGCTAAATTAAACTTCAGTTTATGTCATTCATAGACAATTTAAATCCATTTTAAAACGATAATCTGGAGTCTAAAAATAAACACGAGGGAACCTATGTTTAAGCTGTTTCTCAATCTATTAAACATCAAAAATAAGCAAACTGATTGCGAAAATTGAGTTACAAGACATTTTGTTTGAAAATTTAAAAACAAAAATTAAAATGTCAAAAGACTTTAGCATATATCAATAATTTGATATTTTGCTGGATGTTGGAATGCTACCAACTAACAGAAAATGAAAGCTCTGCTTAATCCGATTGGAAGCCTTTGAAATAGATGAAGACGATTTGCATGAAAGGTATCGATTGCCTTTTAAATATTATAGATCGAAATTCAATGAAATGTTTACTAATATCTGCGTGCTTCCAAGTCTTAAAACCACCAGCCCGACTTCATAAAATTTCTCAACTAACAGCAAACAAAATAAAATAGTTTAAAGGGTTTCAAAGATTTTGGCTCTCCAACTAACGCAATTTATTTTGTTACCCTCTACAAGACATTTTGTATAGGTTTAAGTGAAATTTTTCAAAACTGTAGTAGAATATGCCTTAAACCTGTTTCTAACTAAACAGAGCTGGCAAATTCTTTATGAATAGCAGCTGTCTCTAACTTATAAGTTAGAGGCAGTACCCTTGAAAAAACTTTACATGGCATAGGCGGGGAATGGGGATCGAACCCCAGACCTCTGGCATGACAGTCCAACGCACTAACCATCATGCCACGGGTACTACCCAGTTGAAATAGACTCGGGTTTAAAATATGACTATGAATATGCCCCATATTGTTTTGTGTCTTACATTAAAGTACATATGTATGTTTAAATGCAGAAACTCATTCAAATGTTTAAAAATATTGGATTTAGGAGACATCAACGTAATTTGATTCTTGTTCATGAAAAATCGGGAAAAAACGCGAAAAAGGCAAACAGGGTTGCTGTTTTTGTTTTAAAATATTCTTGTGTTAAGTTAAAAGATTTTTTTTTTAATTAACAGTTAATACTAACATAAATTAACCGAACAATTTTCCGGTGTTTTGATAAGTAGGTATTTAATTTTTTTTAAATATGTCATAAGTGGCCGTGAGATCGTTTCAAAATTTGTTTTCAATTTTTCATTTTTAGCCATAAGAAACATGGCGAAAGAGAGCATATGTATCTGTGTTAATAATAATACTTAGCTTCATACAAAATGTTAAAAACCCTTCATCTTCTACCTCAGTGTTGGAAAATAAAAATACTAAACATTTTAACTGTTAGTATGAATGAAAACAAGAAAAATATTGGTCTTTCTTTACCAAAAAATACAGAAATGTATTGTTCTGATTTAGCGTGTTTGTGTTTTGTGCACAATTTCTACCACCGTAGCAAATTTATTAAGATTTTTCGTTTAAAATAGTAAGAGAATTTGAGTTGGAAATTAATTTTGTACCTTTTCTGTTTTTTTTTTTTTTCTTTTGAACAATAATGGATATTTGATTACATATTCTGATATTTCGGGAGGGGTTTCAACCCCTAAAACCCCTACCTGCGTTCGCCCCTGGCTTTACACAAAGCAACTTATTTTTAAAACATGGTTCCCTCAAATTTTTATTCCAAAATCTAACTACAAACAAAATTCCAACTCTAACATAGTCCCTTAAAAAGAAATTTTCAGGAATATTTCTGCAACAAACAAAACTAAAATTTGGTCTTGCAACTACCGAACTGCTTAAATGATGAAAATATTAATCTAATTGAGGAATCTGAACTAGCTAAAGTTGGCAATGGAACTTCACAAGTATGCTTCTCGTAGCATTGTCTGTACAAAAAAAAACGGAGGCATCCGCCTATTGTTTCCACCTGAACTTCTAATGTCGCCAAGAAAATGCTCTAAACAAACTACACCTGAAAAAATTTTCTGTTTTGTTGTTTTACAAAGTATTGAGTTACACTTTTGTCCATTTGCAATAACTATACTTAACCGTTTGCAGCGCATGTTGCGTTCGCAAATTATTTAAGTAAACAAAATAAATAATAATAAACAAATAAATCATTAAATAATATGTATTTGGTCAATTTTATTTTATTTAATATACATTTACAACATTTATTTGGATGGAAATTAAAAAGCTATACAAATCTTCCAATTTAAGACCATGTCAGCACTTCAGATTCTGTTGGTTAGGATTGTTTAGTTTTTGAACGAGGCCATGAAACATTCAAAATGAAGCATTTAGATGGGGCTGATTACTATAATGAAGCATTTTGATGGGCCTGAGGACTAAATGTGAGAATGTGTTTGGTTTTTTGCATCATTTCACGCACACTTTCTCACATTTAGTCCTCAGGAGCTTGTAGGCAAACCGAAATGTCAGTCTGAGATTCCGGTCTTGGTAATGGAGTGTTTTTGGCACTAACCATCCTGCCACGGGTACTATCCGAAGAGTTGTGTAAAAAACAGCGATTTTAATCGCGTCTTTCAGAAGAATGCGGCCACTTACATATATGTATGTCATGTACATATTTGAACTCAGGAAGTCGATGGCTTTCGAATGCAACCAACCTTAAATTGTTTTCCAAAAGTCCAAAACCGGCAAAAAATAATTTTTGGTAAGGTGTGCCCGAAAAATGCTGCCATCCAGACGTTTGTCACGTAAACATTCGCAATAAGTATGTGGAGGGCTTCAAGATAAGAATATCTTAAAATGGTTTCCCAAAAGTCTAGAAATGTCAAAAAATGCGTTTTCGGCTACCTCTGCAGGACAAATGTGGTAACCTACACGTCTGTCAAAATCATAATTGAAATCAGCGAGTCGTATTGGTTTCCCTATCATATTTCAATTTTCGGAAAAGTTGTGCTTTTGATGCACTTTTTCTAGGAAACACTGAAACACTACGTGCTGGCAACTAATTTCCTTTCACGCCAAAAATTTGTTATCGGTCTATTTTAACTCGAGTGTTTTTTTTTTAATAAACGTAAACATAGGGTTTTCCAATAAGAGGCTTCATTTTGTATAAAGCGTTGGTTGGATAGCTCTCTTTGTAGCTGTTATGTTTTAATATTGCACTTACTGTTGTGTCTTTTAATTGCATCAAAATGGTCCGGATTCTTTTTGAAAAAATCCACTTCACCTCGGCTAGAGTAAAAATCAGAATTGTCACATTGGCAGCTAAAAAAATCCAAGAATTGTTATTAAAAAGCCTCTTCATCAACTTGTCCCTGTTTTGTACGGTTTTAGTCAGTCGATGTCGGTATGATTGGACCTAACATATTCGAAAATGAGACTGTTTTTGGTTTTTAGCAGGGCCTACATGTTTTTTTCTCGAAGAGGTGATTTTTCTCGAAGATGTGATTTCAATCCTTTAGACTTGTTTATGTTTTATTATATCATATTATATGTATTGTTATCGCAGCAAATGTGCAAGTTGGAGATGGAAAATTTTAGGAAAATGTTAAGGTGATGCAAACATAGTCGTGGTGGCCATTTGGCTGATATCGTTTTGCGTTGTTATAAACATCTGTTTCTGTTTAATATCAAAATGAATCCTCCTATTGGAAAACCCTAGGCAAAGTGTTTTGCTAGAGAACGAGAACGGGGACTTTAACAAATCAAAAATACAGACTACCTTTTTTTAATGAAATTAAAAACATTAAAACAAATTATTCATTACTAATGTCATATATTTAGCTAATAACAATGTTTTAGTTTGATGTTTTAACAATCTTAAATAATTAAAATAAAATTAATCATAATAATATCTATTGTTTTTTGTGAGAGTGTGAAATGCATTAACAAAAATAAAACTTAATAATAATAAAGTATGTATAATAATAATTGTGTAAAGTTGGAAAAAAAAACATAATAATTTAGTGATCACAATTTAGGTTTGTTGTTTATAAAAGAGTGGATTTAATGATAAAAATTAGAAAATTATATCAACTGTATATATTCTAAAAAAGAAAATAGTTTTCTAATTGACATGCATTTATTAATATTATTAATAAATTGTTATTAATTATGTATGTATTTTGCATGCATGGTATTCTACGTAAGGTACTAATGCAAAGTTAAAAAGAAATTACTCAACTAAATAAGTAATATGTATGTATGCTTTAAAAATTAAATTACTTAATAAACTTAATTAAATTTTTATTTTTTATATAAAATAAATACAATATCTGAGGGCTTTGTTTTTGTTTTTGTTTTGTTTTTTTTTTTAATTTACTTAACAATAGGCAAAATGTACAAGATCAACAAAAGAAAATTTTAATACAGTCTTTTTGATGGTGTCATCATATTTTATGGAGTCCCTATAATCTTTTGTGGTAAATGAGCTGCTAGATATTGTTTATGAAGCCTCTGACGACAAAACTGATAGAATTCAATTTCATTTGTGAAATTTTTTCTTACAATATCCTTAACTTTCTCGCTTACTGGGGGCTTGAAGTTGTTCTTGTTGATTTTTGTTAAGTATTCTGCGCTACCTTAAATTAAAAAAAAAATTAAATTAATGAATACTTTATACAAAGAAATATGTATGTATGAAAAATAGTGAGTTATTTGTGTCATGAGTCTGTAGTTTTTTCAAGTAAATAGGAGTAAAATGTGATATTTTTAAAATGTCTCTTGAAATTGTTCTTATCTACAAAACTCGATCATTCCCACATCGAAAGAAAACAGCCCAGGTCCCCAGGAAACTGAACTCTTGATATAAACGAATTTCAATTAATATTTTTGAAATTAGTTTTGAAAATGTTCGATGATGTTAACGATTTTGAATTAAGAATTATGAATTCTAAAACTTGTCTAACATACTTTCATAAATATCTCGAACTCCTTGAAAGAATCTCGGAATGAACTTCTCAAACACTGATAAAGTAGTATTCATGTCCTCCAAAACTCCCACAACTGAATATTGGCTTTCAACAGCATATTTAGCTCTCTCAAGTGCTCCAACAGTGTTAAATGGTCTGTGAAAACAAACAAATATAATATTTAAAGTATTTAGAAAAACACAAATCCCTTATAAATAAACTCACGTGCATTCATAGTCATGGCCACAGAAAAACAAACTCTGTCTCCTATGATCGCCAATACCCTCAACAGTGACTCCTTGTGTATAAGTACATTCCTGATCGCCTGATAGAACACAACTTTCAAAATCTTTCTTCAACCAAGACGGATGAGGCAATGGTAAATCTGGGAATGCAGCTTTTCTCTCAACAAAATACCATGGTGCCCGAACATAATAAAACCAGCTTATAACCCTCTCGACCGGGTCACGTACTACATTGATATAAATCGGTGTTGGAAGACTAAATTTGGTAAAGTTGGTATAGCAAACGTGTTTGATAAACACTGAAGGCTCTGGAAGATCACTTATAACTTCGGCTAGTTCTTGTTGTTGGTCATCAGCTAAACGTATTGTTTCGACTTTTTGAACTGCATCACGATGGAATTGGAAATTATTGCGTTCGGATAGTCGGCGCATAAGTTCCATGAATGTTTGGCTTCCGACTTTGGGAACACGATTGAAGAAAACAAGATCGAGTTGAGCTTTGCGGGTATTGTTGAGATCTTTGGCATTCAGAAATTGCATCTGTTAAAAAAATAAGGATATTAATGAAGAGGTAAACATTAAAGGTTTATATTAACATTATAAAACTTTCATTTTAACACATACATCATTGCATACTTTTAATGCTTTACCTGGTAGTTAAGATCGACAACGACGCGACGTTACGATGATGCACTGTGATTGATATTTCTGGAATTTTAAATTTTAAAGGAAGATTGATTTTTATAGTTTTTATTTTAACATAAAGGTAAAGGGCCCATTTCATTTCTTGATCATGAGGAGCAGAAACTAATAGACATTTTCTTAAGAACAAGTTCAAAATAAGTTTGATGCGTTCTTGAAACAAACAATATTTTTTTTATTGCACCATTTCGCGGTTCGAAAAATTGTTTCTTTAAAACGTTGCTCTTTATCTAGAAATTATTGGAACTACATAAAATCCCTATGGAGGAATCTCTTCGGAGAAAAATTTAGTCAGATTTGATAGAAATTGGAAAATTTTCTGGTGAGTTATCCGTTTTGACTGACACACAAAGGGTGTTATTTTTAGAGGTACTTATAGAACTTTGAAATGGAATAAGACAAATATGATTTTTTTAAATTGAGATAAAATATACCTTATGCAAAAGATAATCTTTTGGAATTATGATTTAAATATGATATCTGTCACATGACCGCCATGGCCGTACGTAGTGTAATCTGGAGGTCCAATTTCCAATGACACTTTCTAAACTTATGGGCGCAGGCTAGCGACATACATTATCCCCACTCAAAATTGGCAAGCGGTCGGCGTTAAATCGCACGGTGAAACTTTTGCGGTTACCACGAATGTTTCCTTCAATTAATCAATAATTGTGGCACGAGTTTTTTGACATTTTGCGAAAAACAAAGCTCTTCTACACCATGGTTGTTCAATTGATGAACGAAAAAATCAGTAAGCCAGCATTGTTTTTAAAGAACAATGGACAAATTATTCCAATAGCCTATAAAACACACCAAACAGTCAGTTTTTGTACTGACCAAATATGGCAGTTTTGTTTATTGACATTTCAATTCAATTGAAAGTGATCTTCACTGCTAAACAAAATTCGCTTATGAAAATTGGGATCATTGGCAATATTGTATTAGGCCCATTCACAGAATCAACGCCTTTTAAGCCAAACCAAACTAAAAATAAAGCTGACAAAATGGCCGCCAACGAAAATAGTCAGGACAATCACGAATTCAATCGTAATCGGAAACTTTTACTAATTCCGAAAAACCGTATCACGAAATCCTTTCGTAATGCAAAATTTTATGAGATTGTCCACTAGTGTTTGGTATAATATTTAGTTCGTAAAAGTTTCCGATACGTTGGATTTTGAGATAGGGCTGAGTTTTGCAAACTCAAAGTTCTTTACCTCTAAGGAAACACCCGTTATTTCTTCCAAAATTTTCAGAAAGAAACATTAAATCTTCACAAAATTAAGTATAAACAAACTGAGGTTGAAAGTTATATTTAATTTGTTTGTTCCAAATTGCATACCTTGAATAAAATCTTCGTTCCGATGGATACTTCAATAGGATTAATAGATTTGGCGTAAGTTAAGATTGTCTAATCGTCTGGATAGAGTAAATTCATAGCATTCAGAAGTTAAGGTTGGTACGATGTTAAGATGTTGTAGATATGCAGTTCAGCTTTGATACTTAAAAAACTTCTGCTCTGCTTTTATTTAAGGACTTCTTATTTTCAATCTGAAATGTCAACACATATGTACTTATTCAAAGGCTATGTTAGTGGAGCTGAGCGACGATGTCCCTTTGTGAGACCTAATTTCAAAAAGCTTATTTTTAACGACCCTGCACTTGCTGTTTAAAAAATTCTTAGTTTTCGGCTGGGGCAAGTTAAGGTTGTTAAAAAACTTTTGTGAGGCATAATATTAATTTATATCACTTAACCCATCGTTTGATAGGTCTCTTTGTATCTCAAGCCTTTTTTGTTCCATAAAACACGCGAGAGTCTAAAGTGTTTTGTTAAAATCGAAGACACTAATTAATTCTCTACTCTATAGGGCACTAAATTTGGGGATATCAGATTTATCTGATTCCGTTTGTGAATTTTTGACTTATGCTTTATTGGATCTTTGAATTTGTGATATATAGACTTTGAGCCTTTTTAATTTGAATTTTTCAACTACCAAGTTAAAATTTTAAAATGAGTCGGAGGCAATAATAAAAGAAAGAAAATATAAGATTTTTATATTATTATTTTAGTATTTGAAGAATTTTAATAGTGTTCAATGTACTTTCTGTTGGTATAGATAATTTATGTACTTAAACCTATGTTGAACCTTTTAGACAATAAAAATTGCTGAACCATGGTAAAAATATTGAAGTACGATTGTGCTAAGATTCGCTAATTTAAATTATGTATATCTAAACTGATAACTGTGTTAAGGTTGCATGAGAAGAAAAAACATTTTAGAAAATGACAAGAATTTTATTAAAAACATTTATTTTTTACTCCATGGATTATAAATCAATAAGTTCTTTTAGTTTAATGGAAATATATTGCTTGTAGAGTCTTTGTTTACAAAAATGATAAAATTCATACTCCTGTGTGAAATTCCTCCTGATCATTTGCTTAACATCTTCATAAATTTTCGGTTTGCGTTTATTTCTATTTCTATTCATTATTTTTTCTCTGTGTACTGAAAATAAAATAGATTCACAAATATTTTTTTTAAAAAATAATATCTTTTTGTTGTTGTTAAATTTACTATCAAATATAAGCCTGGCTCCATTGAAATATCGTGGTATGAATTTTTCCAGCACCGACAAAGTAACATTGGTATCTTCCCAGCTTCCAACTACAGCGTAATATTTTTCAACATTATATTTGGCAATCTGTACTGCAGCAGGTGAATTGAAAGGTCTGTAATTTCACATAAATTGTTTTTTAATTTTCTATAGAAAGTGCAATAGATTTGCTTTAATCATGAAGAATCTTACAAACAATCGGTTGATTGGCCACAAAAAAACAAAGACTGCCGCCGAAAGTCTCTATTCTTATCGAGCAAGGAATATTGCTCGAATACGCATTCAGGATCACTATTTCGAACGCATTTATTAAAATCCTTCTTCCACCAATCTAAACCTTTGATCTCATCATTTGGTTGCTTCATAAAGCGAATAGCATTTCTATAGCCACTTCGAGCATAGAAAAACCAACTGATTACACGTTCCACAGGATCTCGCACCATATTTATATAGATAGGTTGAGCATAACCGAATTGGGTGAAATTTATAAAACTCATGTGTTCCATGAAGAAAGTTCCATCGGGCAGGTCTGAAATCTCCTCAGCTATGGATTGTATTTCGGACAATTCCAAATGCTGTTGTGTTTTTGAATTCAATTTAAATTGAAAATCATTAAATCGTTTGAGAATAAGTATCAATTCCATCAAAGCTTCACTGCCAACCTTGGCTGCGCGATTAAAAAATACAATATTTGGATTAGAATGTTTGGTGTTGTTTAGTTTATCCGCGCTTAGAGATTGTAGCTATAAAATTTAAGAACAAAACGCGTAATGTTTTATACATAAGTTCATAATAGTGTATGGTTCTGTAAAGATGATAACCATTTATTAGCGCTATGAAATGCTCATAAAGTAAGTTGATAGGTTTAAGATGTTTGCTGATGTATGTAAGGAAGATTGAAAAGTGGTTAAAAAATTAATATCCACATTAAGCTAATTTTATTTTTAAAAGGAGTCAAATAGATTTTGAATAATGGACAAGCAAAAAAGGAAAACATAAAAGCTGAAGATAAAAATGTTTCTGAAATATTAGATAAGATTAAAAAAGAAGAACATTTTCTATTGTGTTTTAAATGTTTTAATTTATTTGTTTAGTTTTGGAAAGCGTTTTATCAAAATTCATTAATTCATCAAGTTTTACAGCCAGATACTGTTTATAAAGACGTTGTCTGCAGAATTGATAGAATTCAATTTCACGTGTGAAATTTTTGCGAACCATTTCTTTGATTTCTTCACTTATGTGTGCTTTCATTGGATTATGATTTTTTATGTTTTCATTTAATCCCACTATAAATTAAAATCAAAAAAGGTAATGTTGAATTTTTCTTTAATTCACTTAAAAATAAATAAATGCTATTATCTTGTTTCTCAAATTTTCTACTCGTTTGCTTTCGTCTAAGGAAATTATGATCTCTTCTAAATTTTACTGCCTTCATTAGATTTGATAGAAAAATATAGATTCCTTCAGTTCTGTAATCGTACGTGAGGGACCTACCGTACTTATGCCGAATCCGAATGGTGATATTTGAGATGACACAAAAGATAATCCTTGTATTTATATTGGTAAAATTCATAAAATTATTGTTGGTAAAAATCTCCAAAAATAAATAGAAAATAGAAAAATTTTCGCGATTTCTCAAAAACTACATATTAGAAAAATAAAACCACTTAATTCCTCTATTTTGAACAGTAATAAAAATGCCATATCTTTTCCAAAATCTATTGATTTAAATTTTTAACATGATATTAAGAACTTAAAAGAATATCAGAAATTGTGATTGAAATTGTTCCCAATATCTTAAAAACTAGGAAAGATATTGGATTCAAAGTACTCGTAATTTTGATTCAAGGATAAAAATATTATTAGCAATATTTTGTGGGAGATAAAAAGATTGAAGTCAATATCTTTCTTTGTTCTCACAATATTTCAGTCAAAAACCATTTGTTATAAGTTTTTTTTGTTGTTTTGTAGGTTTCGTGTTTTGTAAAAAAGTTATTCATTGAATTGAAAAATTACCTAAAACTTACCAACAATATTTTTCATATGATCAATAAAGTTTGATTTCATTATTTGCTTTTGTTCCCGAAAAAAACTTTTTATTCAAAAATCAATTTTTACCAATTTTAGTACCATTTCTTGAAAAAATATAGATTGGATGTTTTTAGACCATTATATTAAGAAGAAAATACCTTTATTTATTCAAGAGACATCGAGAATCGAACACACGTTTTTACCAATTTTGTGTACTATATTTTGTAGATTTTAATTTTTAAGAAAAAAATGACTTTTATATTTTTTTTAAAAAAGTTACTGAATATCGAAAACTATATTTTCTATAAGATGAAATCAGTTTGAAACCAAAAATTTTTAATTTTTAAAAGTATATTTAAGTCGAAAATCAATTTTTACCAAGTTTTAGTAATGTTTTTTTAGGTTTTTATTTTTTTGTAAAAAACTGTCAATTTTTTAATTTTTAAAAAGGTTTTCATTCAAAAATCAATTTTTACCAAGTTTTAGTAATGTTTTTTAATGTTTTTATTTTTTTATAAAAAACTGTCAATTCGATATTTCTCAAAAAAGTCCTTTCTGCTTCATTATCTGTACAACAAAATTTATTTTGAGTCGATATCCCTACTGGTTGTTATGGTATGGACAACGAAAAAAGCTTCCCGAACGTACCTACACATGCATGCACAGATATCTCTATACAAATCTTTTATTTAGATTCTAGGGACCTTGAAACAGTGAGAAATGTAAACATTTTCAATTCGACAAATTGAACCGATTGCATTTACTTCCTATGGGATGATCCAAATCTAATTGAATTCAATAGCGTTTTTGGTTCGTGACCAAACCAAAACTGTGTTATAGGAAAAATAACACCCACTTAACTTTTTTGAAAGTCCTTCAATTTTTATGATATAGCTGCTTCTAAAAATGTAAGATGTCAAAAATTAAAGACGATTATTCATTAATGAAACTAATTATTGTAATTTTTTTGACAGGTAGGTTATAGCTTTCGTTTAAAATTGTTGTCATTGGACACATATTTTCTGATTGGTATCAAGCATTTCCTGATTACAATCAAGCATTTGAGGTTAGAGGCCGGTTATAGCTATCAGTAAATTCCATCAGCAAAATTTTTGTTTTTAGTTTTTGAACATGTTAAAGATTTATTTCTAGCAAAAGATTGATGCAATAATATGAATCCTATATTCAAGTATTTTTTTTTTCAAAAAGAAACAATGCATTTAAAGTTTTATTTAATTTAAAAATCCATTTTAATTTTTTTAATGATGAAATTTCATTTTACTGAACAGCTGACTGACAAAAGCCAAACAAAATTCCATTTCGTTTTACTGTTGGTGTTCCAATTTTTTACTGTTCCGATCACATCATTACAAATTTTACTGATGAAAGCATCAGTAAAAAAATTGTCTGAGGAGCGAAGCCTCAAAGTGACATTTAATTTAATGACGTAAATTTACTGATTGCTATAAACGCTCAACAGTAAAACATTTCAGATTCCTCCTGTTTCAAATTTTACTGATGGATTTTACTGATAGCTATAACCGGCCCCTTAGAGTTGATTATTAAAAGTAAAACTGACAGGTGAGAATTAAAAGAAAATGAAACACTTTTAGTGGGACGATTATGTTCCCAAATGTGATATCAATAGGCGCCAGTTATAGGTATCATTGGTTTAAAGCTATTATTAAAAATTTCTGTCATTCAAAATAATTTCCTGATTGAAATCCACCGAAAAATTCTTGCTGACAGAAATCTGTCATTGGAATTGTGTGAAATCAGTGGAAAGATTCGTTTAACTTTTGAAAATAAAAGTATCAGCTGTTCAGGAAAATGAATTTCCGTCCTGAAAATAGAAAAATATATTTTTAGAGAAAGATAAAAGCGTAATTATTTTCTTTTTCTCAAGAAAACTCTATGTGATTTCCGATCGATCAGTATATAATTTTCATTTCTAATAAAAGGGAAACACAAAATATCGATTCAAAAAATTTTCCGGATCGATTTCAGAGCTAGCTATATAACTGGAACTGGCTGCATAGTCAGCCGTTCATTGAAAACGATTTTATCATTGACAAATTTAAAATGAACTATAAGAAAAGTTTTGAGTTAAATAAAGTATTTTTTTAGTAAAACAAAAATCTATAAGTTCTATAAGCTTCATTTTAATACCAAACATAAAATAGTCAATTTTACTAACTGCTTTTGAAACTCTAAGTGAAATGTTCAATGATGAAAACCAATGATAGCTATAACTGGCACCTACTTCTAAATTTAGTTAAATGTCGAATTTGTCAAAAATTTCATGATTATTTTGTAAAAATTGAACAATTTTCTTAAGAAAATGAATAATTATACCTACATACATATATAACTGTTTCCAAAAAAATTAGTTTTTGCATTTTTCCACATTTTCAAAACACGATAATGAACAGAAAACAATCTATAATAAATTTTATAACAGTGCGATTATTCAGCCCCTGAGTTTCATTTCCCTGATGGGGATTAGTTCAACTCAAACTCATACAGATTTAGAAGTGATGGTGGAAGTGAGCTTCAAAATATCAGGGAGGTGAATGTTTTAAAACCATAATCTGGTGCAAAAGCAGTTTTAGGATTTATAAAATGTTTGTATTATACGATTTGATTTACGATTGTACTTTCTCTTCTCTTTCCTATGAAATCTTAGCGTCAACAAATTCAAGTAGAAAACTTGGAAAAATAAAACAAATGCAACTTTTTATACTATAAAATATATATCTTACTGTAGTATAATTGTGTTGCACCCTTAAAATATTTTGGAATATATTTTTCGAGCACAGTTAATGTGATATTTGTGTCTTCCCAAGTTCCAACCACTGCATATTCTCTCTCTACGTTCCGTTTGGCAATTTGTAATGGAATGTTTGAGTTAAATGGCCTTTAAAATATTGAATATATATGTATATATTTTTATAATTCACAGCATCAGTTTAATAAATTTAAGTTGCATTTAAACTCACATGCATTTCTTTGGATTGTGACCACAAAAGAATAAAGTTTGCCTCCTATGATCTCCCACCTTCTCCAAACCCGATCCTTCAATATATGAACAAACTTTTGAATTTGATTTCACACAATCATCAAAATCCATATTAACCCATTTCGGGTTAGGCATTTTCATATTGATTTTCTTTCGCATTGGTACAAATATCCAAGGCGACCGAACATAGTAGAACCAACTTATAACCCTTTCGATTGGATCTCGAACCATGTTTATATAAATTGGTCGTGTTTGTTGGTATCTTGTAAAATTCATATAATTAACGTGACTAACAAAAACCAATGGTTCTTGTAAATTGTTGGCAATGCTATCAACCAATTCTTCTTCTTCCTCTTTGCTGAGATAGGGTTTTATTCCTTCAATTTGATTGTCAATAGCAACTCCAAAATTATGGACTTTGGCTAGACTTTTTAGAAGCTGAACAAGTTGAACGCTACCAGTTTTTGGCACTCGATTGAAAACAACAACATCCATTTCGGCTTTATTTGTATTGTTTAGATGGTCTGGATTGAGGTTGAAAATCTACAAATTATGTTGGATATAGAAAACAAGTAATTTATTCGACGGTAGATATACCAACATGCAAAAATCCTAGAGTAAATTTGAATGATGTGTGAATTAAGCAGAAAGAGATCGTTTGAAGGTTTAAATTAAATATAGAGTTTAATGTTAATGTGAGTTTAATAGTTAGACTTGTTTTTCATTAAAAAAGACATTTATTACTGGAAATACAAAAACTTCGACTTAAGTATTTAGTACAATTTGAGAAAAATTACTTTCAGTCTTACTACCAATTCCAATTTAGGCTAAGTATTAGCATTATTTCCTTGAAGACAAAACTACTTGTAACGGGTGTTTTCTTAGTGGTGGAAAACTTTAAGTTGACAACAATATTTTAACTACTGGCGGCCATTTTGTCAGTTGTCATTTTATTTGTTTTTAGTTTGGTTTGACATTTTAACATAGACTGAAAGCTGAACAACGCTTCCACATTGTGCAAATTTCATTTGTAAATTATGGTAACCGCAATCTTTCACTTTATGGTCCCGTGAGTTTTACTCTAAGATCGTGCGATTCAACCCCGCTTGTCTATATTATGTGGAATATGTGGAGTCGGTAGTGTACGCCGATAATTCCGAAACGATATACAACTTGAAGCACAACATGTGCCTCGATATACGGCCATATATGTATGTTAGAAAAAGTTTCTTAAAGTTGCACGCAACATAAATAATATGACCAACTTTAAAAAGAATATTTTGTCCAAGCATTAAGTCCAAGAAAAGTTTATCAATCGGCGAAAAAAGAGTTTCGGTTATAGTCACAATAGATTACGTTAGTATTTCGAAATATTTTAAATTATGATTAAATCGGTTTTTCGTGTGTATAAGACCAAACCTAAACATCCATTATTTTAATTTTTAAACCAATAGTAAAAATATTATTGAATATGACAGTAAAAATTGTATACATTTCATACCTTTTTAGAAAAATTTAGAGCGAACAACATTTTTGAGATAGACAACCAACATAAAGTCCTGAAAATTTGTGTCCGCTCAACTGAAGTGCAAAATTGGGTTCGATTTAAATCTCAAAGAATCCATAAATATTTAGTGAAATGGGAATGTCCATCAGCTTGGTTTTGCTTTAAATGAATTGTCCCCACATTTTATTTTAAAATGCCTAAAACAAAAAAATCATTTGTGGACAGGGTGAATGAAAAACATACTTAAAGTAGGTGTTTTTCAAAATTTAATTTCAACAGACGTGACTTGAAACCGTTGTGATTTAGGATAGCCAAGTTAACAAATTCTGAGAGTCTATGACCAGGCCTATCACCATATTCGGTTTGGCCGATCCTTTACGGGGCACCCTGTTTCTTTTCTAGTCTAAATATTGTCTTTGTTCATCATTGTTAAAATTAATGAAATTGTCCAAAGATCTTGATAGATTATTGTTAATTCTGTAAACCCGTGTTAAAAAATTATCCCACACACTACATATTAACATAATTAATATCATAACAAGATAATGTTTTTTTTATTAAGCTTTGACTGCTGTACAAACATAAGAAGTAAATTTAACTCTTCGAAAAAAGTGTGCAATAAATAGATTGAAAGATAACCTACTTTTAGAAACAGGTCTGTTTATTTGAAGCTTCGCATATCCAATATACACCTCTATTACCTGAGACAGACTTGAGGAATTTGAATTTTACTAGTTCTGTTGCGGCTGCTGCCGTTTATTCGCTAGTCGTTATCTTTTTACTAATATCTGCGATTTAAATGTTTGACTAAAAATGTGCAGTAATGTAACGTCTTCACTCTCCCTCAGTTCTAAATGTCAAAGGTTCAAGTACACATCAACTTGGTTTTTTCATTTTGAATATACGGGCTAAGACGTGCATATGTATTTCCTTCCTTTCAATAGGTAAAAGTGTAATAATGTTAAGTGTTTGCAAGCATTTAGATTTGCCAAATTTTTTAGGTCCATAAAGATGATATAGGTTTGCAACAAGTACGAAATCTTTTAACTAGATTAGGGTAAATAAAATATAAAAAAGAGGCTGGGATGCGACCCACACTGATAACTTCCCATCCCGTCTGTCGATTTATCTTGCTTAAAAGGTATGTAGGTTTTCGTTTTTTGTTAAAAAAGTTGTCAGTTGAATTATTCCAAAAGATTTCAAAATAACCAACAATATTTTGCATTTTAACCAACAATATTTTGATTTCGAAATCTATTTTTGTAAACGAGATTTTTAGTCGAAAAACAATTTTTACCAATTTTAGTATTTCTTAAAAGTTTTTATTTCTTATATAAACAAATACAAATTGGATAAATAAAACTAATTTAAAGTCAATAGGTATCTTTTATTGTTCACGAGCGACGTATCGAGAACTGAACATCAATTTTTACCAATTTTGCGTAACTATTTTTTGTAGATTTTAATTTTGTATGAAAAAACAAACTGTTGGATTTTTATAAAAAATTGACTGAATGTCGAAAACAATATTTTCTGTGAGATAAAATTAGTTTGAAGCTACTATTTTTAATTTTTAATAAGATATTTGAGTCGAAAGTAAATTTGTACTAAGTTTAGTATTGTTGTTTTTTTTTTTAATTTTATTTTTTGTAAAAAAACTGTCAATTCGATTTTTCTCAAAACTTAACTATGAATATTAAAAACAGTATTTTTTATAAGACAAAATTAGTTTAAAGCCATAATCTCAAATTTTTAAAAAGATATCAATTTTTACCAACTTTTTTAAATTTTTTTTTGGTTTTTTATTTTTTTTTTGTAAAAAAACTGTCGATTCGATTTTTCTCAAAATTTTACCGAATATTAAAAACAATGTTTTTTTTTTATAAAAAAATTAATTTTGAGCCAATATATCAAGTTTTTGAAAAGATATTTGCGTCGAACATCAATTTTTACGAATTTTTTTTTTTAGTAATTTTTTTTAGGTTTTTATTTTTTTTAGCAAACTGTGAATTCGATTTTTTTCAAAATGTAAATGAAGAAAAGACAAAAGACAAAATTAGTTGGAAGCCATAATCTCAAATTTTTGAAAAGATATTTGAGTCGAAAATCAATTTTTACCAACTTTAAATAATGTTTTTTTTTAGGTTTTTATTTTTTATAAAAAATAACTGACGATTCGATTTTTCTCAAAATTTTACCAGATGTCAAAAACGTTATTCTGTATTGCACACAATTATTTTGGAGAAAAAATCATTTTTTGTCCCTAAAATATTCGAGGTGACAAATATTTTTTTTTGTTTTTTTGATTTATAAAAAAAACGCTAGTTGGATTTTTTTCCTAAAATACACTAGTTTGTTATCACGTCATAATATATAATATAAAATTTAATTCAACTCGCTAACGTTATTGGTTCGTAAAATATTTTAGGTAAACCAAAATTTTCACCTTTTTTAAATTGCTATGGTAAAAAAAACCTTCCACGCAATTTTTTTGAGACTCCTTTCTGCATCTTTCTGCATTATTATATGAAAACCAACATTTATTTGAAGTCAATATCTCTACTGGTTCTTGAGCTATGGACGACGAAAAAACGTCGCGAACGTACGAACGTACATACGTTCACACGCACGAACAGACATCTCTCTAAAAATCTTTTATTTCGACTTTAGGGGCCTTGAAACGTCGAGAAATGAACTTTATGTTGGAAACGTAAAGACTACGAATACCGTTCAGCAATTTTCTGTTAAGAATTATTTTAGTATTTCTTTTTTATGGATTATTGGTATGTATGGCAAATTTTATTGAAAAAAACTACTTCATGAATTTACTTAGTCTCAAAAAGCCTTATACAATAAGCCAAAGGTTGTATCTTTGGGGATAGATACATTTTGAAGTCGGATTCGAACTAAGGCCATCAAAAACTTTAGAAATAGTATAATTTGATTGCTAGCTACATAACCTCGTTGACCAATGTTATTTTTGATAAATTCTAAATGTATTAGTATAGGCTCGTCCATCGGTTTTAATAAGCATCAGATGTTATTTTATTTTTAAAACTCTGTCACAATTTAAGGAGGAGCTGCAATTCGGTTAAATGAACGACAGAAATAACTTGAGCCTCACGCCTGCCTCTCGGCCATTCTACAGGAAATCCAGATATATGTAGCTCGTTAGATTCAACGCAATTAAAACTAATAGATAATTTTTTGAAATGACTCTTGTTTGACTACTGAATTAAATTATTATAGTTATAGTTGTTTTACAAAAAAGAAATAAAATTTCCCACGGGTGGGTTTTTTTTTTAAGGAAGTTAGTCTTAACCTGAATTTTATGTTGGAGGTCTATACTTTTGGTGTCTTTGGTTTGACGTGACTTGAATTAAATTGAAAATGAAACCAATGTAAAATTATATTCACACAGCTTCATGGATATAAATCGAAACTACTTAAAAAGGCTTTATAACAACTACTCCCCAACACTAGAAAAGATAATCGTGAATGGGTTTTGCAGTTTGGTTTTTAATGTTTGTTTTTGTTGTGGTACTATTTTGATATAATAATGCTTTGGATACAATTGATCTTGTACCATTTAACACACCATTTAAAGTCACGTTTTAAAACAAACTTTTACGACTTTAAGAGCTGAAATAAAAAGTGCTCATACAATACCTAGATGACATTCCCGATAGGTAACTTATACTTTACTTGGACCTGCTGTGTTTTAACTTTTTTAAGAAATCTAATCCTGTGATTTTTTGTTATTTAATAATTAAAAAACATGTCAGCAACACTAGGGGATGGATAAAGAAAACAAAATTCAATGTAGAACAAACCAAGAAATAAAAATTGGGCACCTGAAGGTTCAACAAATTTTATAGAAAGGTGTTGAGGAGGAAGCTATCTTATTTATTCAATTACGTTAAATACATCGCTAGGTTTACAAACAAAACTTATATCTAAAAAAAAAATTTATATACATATATAAATATATTCTATACATTAAAATATACTTTAAACATTACTAATAATAATATGACACATAAAGCTAAGAATTATTTAAATAGTGAGAGAAAAAATGTATTTTGAAGCTATCTGATTTGATATTTTGATTAATAGAATTTAAAAGAAAATTATTTTTATTATATATGCTTATTAACTGGTTAACTGGACTGTTAGAACCATAGTTTGATCGGCTAAGATTTGCTCGAATTGGCACTCGATTTCTGAAGTAATTTCGGCTTACATTAAAGTGGAATCGACACAAAACTGATGGAGATGAAATGGATCCATTCAGAATTCCAACAATAAAGCAGAGTTGCAAATACTTACGGTGACTAGTAAGCGATGGAAGACCTATAACTTGTTGCCTAACGGAATAGGAAGGCAAAGCTAATTCATGTGTCTGTGGGAGAAATCGTAAAACAAATATTAGGAATATTCTTTGAACACCTTCAAGTCTATGGATATGATTCGAGTAATAAGGGGCCCAAACTATACAACCGTATTCAAGGACTGATCTGACAAACGATACATACAGAGTTTTAAGTACATAAGGATCTCGGAATTCCCTGCCAAATCTTTTTATAAAGCCTAGTATCTTATTAGCTTTTTTCACAATGTGGTTGAAATGGTCAGTAAAAGACAGTTTTGAGTCCAAAATGATACCTAAGTCTGAGAAGTGAGTCAATTTTTCGAGGTTTGAAGAATTTAACCTATAGTTATAGTCAAGAATACTGTGTTTACGTATAAAACTCATCGTTTTACACTTATCAATGGTTAACAATAAACGATTTGTATTGCACCATTCCCATAGACGAAGTAGGTCATCTTGTAATAGTTCGCAGTCCGTTAAGGAATTAATTTTTCGAAATATTTTCACGTCATCAGCGTATATTAGCGTCATAGAATTTCTTAAGATAGATGGGAGATCATTTATAAACAGAACAAATAACAATGGACCAAGGTGGCTACCCTGAGGTACACCAGAATTGACAATAAACGGATTGGAATAGTCGTTTTTGAACACAACACAATAATATCTGTTTGTTAGGTAAGAAGATATCCATGCTATTAGTTTATCATTTAGTCCAATTTTTTCTAATTTCCCTAAAAGTACTTTATGGCTAAGTTTGTCAAATGCTTTGCTAAAGTCTGTAAATACACAGTCAACTTGTTGTTTATTTTCGAAAGTAACAATACAATATGTTGTAAATTCGAGTAGATTTCGATTTTTTTTCACAAAACCATGTTGATTGTCACAAAAAACAGAAAAACAGTTAAAGGAAAGTACATCACAAACAATGGCTTCAAACAATTTTGGTATAACAGACAGCTTAGCTATAGGACGATAGTTGCATATAAGATGCTTGGGACCCTTCTTATACGTTGGTTTTAGAAATG
The DNA here is from genome assembly GCA_920104205.1 of Eupeodes latifasciatus. Taxonomy (NCBI): domain Eukaryota; kingdom Metazoa; phylum Arthropoda; class Insecta; order Diptera; family Syrphidae; genus Eupeodes; species Eupeodes latifasciatus. Next base: position 133,276,747 of record OV049926.1, on the reverse strand, counting down.
CATATTTCCATAAAAGTGGAAAATGAGAACAGTTTGTTTGTTGCAAAAGTTATATCGAACCAAAAGTTTTGAGTCAAATTCACTATAATTAAGTTTAAAATTGAAAAAATCTAAAATATTCTTTTGAAACATAAAAATTTTGTTTTAGTCTTGTGTTTGTTATAATTTAAGCAGAAAAATAATTTCGTTTTAACTTGATCTGCTTTTGAAGAAATATTTTTGTACGGTTTTTTTAAATTTGTATTTGCGGTTATTCTTGTAGTTTTAAAAATAATGTCTGCCCCAAATCATTAAAACTTTGATGTTTGGTTTTTATATGGTGAAACTACGTATATGAAACTTTTTGTCTTTTGTCTCATTAATAAGAAAATAATTTAATCAAATAAATTACTTTTATTAATTTCATAATTGAACCCACAAAGGATTAGGCCCTTATTACGAGAAGCGAATCGAATGGAGCAAAATTAAGATGGGTGAATTTCGACGTTCAAATGGGTCAACATCTCTTTTTCCAAAAAATTTGGCTTTTGAAGCGAATAATTTTCATTATTCGCAAAATAAGTGATTTCAAAAACATTCGCTTTCAGTCGAACGTTCGATTCGCTTCTCGTAATAAGGGCCTATAAAGAGAAAAATTAAACAACTTCTTGAAGTATTTATAATTTTGTAATATTTTGTTTTTGACTTCAAATTGAATGTTATTGTAATCGGTCTGTCTTGTCGAATTGAAAATTGTGGTCTTTTGCGACGTGCGTATATTTTTTTATTGGCTATATCTAAAAAACGAGTTTAGATATCAACATCGAATAATTTTTTTTAGAAAAGACTTTCAAATGACTTAGTTGTGTAACTAGAGTTAAGTTCTGTTTTTGAGAGGCATCAAACGTATTACCGAAAGTCTTTTCCTCAAAATAAAATAAAGAACTTAAGATACAGCGGAAGCCGTTTCAATAAGTTGAAGAGTCCAATATCTTGGCTCTTTAATACCATGGATTAGCACCCAAATTTATTCAAAACATCATGCTTCGGTACATGGACAATGAGATGCCATTCAAATCTGGGTATTCTTATAAAACGCCCATATGCTGCCATCAAAATACTTAAAGGTTCACTACAAAATGTTAATAACTTACTTAGTTTTCAATTATTTCTTGTTTTTAACATTTTCTTCTATGAAACCAATGGAAACTATTATTTGTTGGCTCCCTTAATTAAGATAAAATTTTACTTTTTCTTATTAAAAATAAATTGGGTGTCGCAACAGTCTATTTAGAACTAGGGCAAGGGCGGATCCAGACTTTCAAACAGGGTAGGGGGGGAGCAGGCTGGAAATATTTAAATAACATAATCTGTATCTTACCCTTACATATTTTTTACATATTTAAAGGGGTAAAGACACAACCGTAGTTATTAGATTATTTAAGAACACTGTTGTCCAGCAAGATATGGTCTAACTATTTAATTTGGACGACCCCCTACATATGAAAGCATTCCAAGATTCCAACAGGATTCTAAATATGCCATATTTAAGAGCTAAACTACAATAGTTAAGAGGGTTTTTGGTACGTTGCGTGAAATACGCAGATATGTTAGAAATTGTGTTGAAAAGTAGCTTTTTTCCAAAAATAATATACATATGTATACACAAAAATATAGATGCAGAATGAGAAGTTCACCAGAAAATTTGATCTTTTTTCGTACGAAAATAAAACAGAATCTGTTATGAAGAAGTTTCTGGCTTTTTTTGACGTATTTTTTTCGAACACAATTTTCGGGAGTCTTTTATTACAATCTTTATAAGTCTGCTTAGGGTGCGGGTCAAAATGCTATATTTTAAAATACTGTAAGGTCAAAATTTTGTATGATACTGTACGATACTGTATGATTAATATTTTGCATTCGAAATACTGTAAATTTAAAATACTGTGTCTCAAAATGCTGTATTGTCAAAATACTGTATCTCATAATACTCTATAATACTGGAAGTTTTGACAGATCAATTAGTTTGGTGCAATTAATTATGCAATTGTTAATTATGGTAGGAACAATTGAGTAAATGACAAAGTGTAAAATCACGTAAAAATGTGAGAGAGAAACAAGTAACTAAGAAGATGAAAATGGTAAAGAGAAAATAAGAACAATATATTGTTTTTGTTTTTATTATTTCAAAGACTTATGAATTATCATAGGTACATATGTTATTGTTCAGGGGAAGTATATTAAAACATTATGCTAATGACAAATTACTATGATGTTTCCTTAAAAAAAAGTATTCTGTTTCAAAATTCTGTAATTCAAAATGCTGTAAATAAGGCTAAAAAATAAAAATCGTTTTGATAAAGTAAAAAAGTGCGCACTTTAAAAAAAATGTTCATACCAATATTTTCTGTGAGATAAATAATTTGAAGTCTATACCTTCATTTATTCACGACATATCTAGAATTCAACATCAATTTCTACCAATTTTGATTACCTACCTACTATTGATCGTAGATCTTAATTTTCATGAAAACAAATGACTGTCGGATTTTTATAAAAATTTCATTGAATGTCGATCACAATACTTTCTATAAAATGAAATTAGTTTGAAGCCATTATCTCAAATTTTTAAAAAGATATTTGAGTCGAAAATCAATTTGTACCAACTTTTAGTAATGTCTTTTTTAAGGTTTTTATTTTTTGTAAAAAAAACTGTCAATTCGATTTTTCTCAACATTTTACTGAATGTTGATAATATAATAAGATAAAACTAGTTTGAAGCCAATATCTCAAATTTTGGAAAAGATATTTGAGTCGAAAATCAATGTTTACCTACCAACTTTTAGTAAGGTTTAGGTTTAGGTTTTTATTTTTTGTAAAAAAACTGTCAATTTGAGTTTTTTCAATCTTTTACCAAATGTCAAAAAATGAATGTTATTTGAAGTCCATATCTCTACTGGTTCTTGAGCTATGGACGACGAAAAAAAATTCCCAAACGTACGAACGTACGTACACACACACTCACAGACATCTCTCTAAAAATCTTTTATTTAGACTCTAGGGACCTTGAAACGTCGAGTAATGTCAAAATTTTCAATTCGACAAATCGGACCGATTACAATAACCTATGGAAAGTTAATAATGCTTCGATACGTGGATGATGAGATGTCATTCAAATCTGGGTATTGTAATAAAATAGGGACCCAAACCATACAAATAGAAAAACAAAGCAGTGTTTTCGAGATAAGGACAATGGAGTGGCCTGCACAGTCTCTCGACGTAGTTTTCATAGAGAATCTGTAAGTGAATATCAAAATTAAGTTTGGGAAGGCAAAACTGAAAACATCAATGAGTTATATATGTCGTGGTTGAAAAATCATGGTAGACAATACTTTAAAACCAATACTTAAAATACAAAAATACTAAAAGATTCACCACGGAATATTAATACCTTACTTACAGTTTAAGTTTTCATTTATACAACCAATGTAAACTATTATTGGTTGGCTCCCTTAATTAAGATAAAATTTTACTTTTTCTCATTATTTTTATTAAAAAATGTTACGGAGTTTAGTCTTCAAAAAAAAAATGTATGTTATATGGACAATAAAAAAATTAAATAATTTAAACATAACAAATTTTATTTAAAATTGAATAAACTTGAAAAATCACTAATATTTCATTGCTCGCAGTTGAATGCAATTGTTAAGGAACTAGGGTTAGACATTTTTCCAAGCAATTTGTTTAAGACCATATTTATTTCTACACATCTACGGTGTTTGTTTTTATTTAGTTTTACTGATTCGACAAATTAAAAATAGAAAATTTGAGTATGAAACCTTGAAGACTAAAATAATAAAATAAATTCAAAACACTTCAATAACTTTATGTGCTCACTTAGGATGTTTGTGGGCTATTTATGGTTTTTTAATAATGTGTTCTGAATGTCTGTACCAATTTTCATGAATATTACATTTTTCATGAGGAGGATTGCTATTTTGATTTGGTTTGTATAAGCAAGATTGTACTGTTTCGTGATATTAAAACTCAATTCTAATACTTACATTTTAATGTTATATGAGTTAAATACAAAAATAAATAAAAGAGTACGTATACGCCTGAGTATATCATACTACATATTTCTTCATGTGAAGTGACTATGCTCACCATTAGAAATTTAAGTAGATCCTTAAAAAAATTAATAAGGTTGCTTGATTAAATCAACATTAAAGTTGTTTTGTACCGTTCAGAAGTTAAAGCCTAAAAACATAATTTTTCAACAAAAAACCTTAACAACTTTTTGGGAACTTTTTGTCTCTTTGTGTCTGTACCAACCCAATGTTCATCGATACGCGAATCATTCCTAGGTTGGATGCATTTTATATCTATTTTGACTGGACTTTAATGATATTTTCAACTAAACTAAGAAATATTTTGTATTATAAAGTTTAGAGAATTTGTAAATACTATACTTAGAATAAGTACTACTGTATAATAATGTTTACTTTTTATTAAAACAATATGTTCTATTTTATAATTTTTTTGAAAAATTTATCAAGTTTATTTTTTAAAGTTCTAATTATCATCATCTGGAACCAGAATATAATCATCATCTTGTCCGTATTGTTGACTTATTGCAGCATACTGTCGGTACAGTCTCTGTTTGCAAAATTCATAGAATTCTATTTCCCTCGTGAAATTCTTTTGCAGTAATTCCTTTACCTCCATGCTGGCAGATTTTTTTAATTTATTCTTATTTACTTTTGAAAGTGTGTCATGTCCAACTGAAAGCGAAAAAATAACTCTTTTTTACAGTGAACATATATAAACAAACAAACTCTTAAACTTACGGTAATACGCAGCTCTAGCATGTCTAAAGAACTTGGGAATATAAGCTTCCAGGACTGCCAGAGTGATGTTAGTATCTTCCCAGGTTCCCACAACTGCGTATTCTTTCTCTACTGTTCTCTTAGCTTGTTGAAGTGCACCTTTTGAGTTAAACGGTCTGATTCAAAAACATTTTCATATATTAGTCATACAAAGTCTGCTATAGTTCGTGTGGTAACTTACAAACATCTTTTCCTACTTTGGCCGCAGAAGAACAACGTTTGGCGACGATGATCCCCAGCGAGATTAGTTTTCTCGTCCTGTGGAAACTGACAATGAATATCCCCAGTTTTGACACATGTATCAAAATCCATATTCATAAATGCTTCATCAGGTATAGATGGCGCTTTATCACCTAATTTTCTCTTCAAATCCTCATAATACCAAGGTGCTCTAATATAATAATGCCAACTGATAATTCTTTCAATTGGATCTCGTACTAAATTAATATAAATTGGTCTTGGCAAATTCATTTTTGTAAAATTAACATATGCTATGTGTTGACTATATGCAAATGGTGGTGTTGTGGAAGTTATTATATCGATAGCAAATTCTTTTTGGGCCTGTTTATCAAGTAGAATTGTTTCATGAGATTTTCCAAAATCTCTTCGTGCAATATAATTATTAATCTTTCCAAGTTTATTCATTAGTACCATTAAAGATTGACTTCCTACTTTTGGTACTCGATTGAATAAAATTATATCAACTTGTGCTCTTTTTGTATTATTCAGATTATTGTCATCGTTTTGGATTTGTGTTTCTTTGAGTGTATTCTGCGAATTTTTTTTCTAAGTGAAACAAACTTTATTTTGTATTAAAAGGTATTAAGATAATCAACCTTTATGGTAGTTATGATGAATTGTAGCTACATGACAAATAATTTTTACTAGAGGAAAGAGAGCAGTAGCCGAAGAGAAATGACTTTAAATCGATACTTGAAGATATTAGAAGTACTTTAAAGGTCATACAATATAAAAGTGACGATATTTTTAAAAGATTGCAAGTAACAGTAAATTACAAAGGGGGTCCCCTAAATTCTAAGAAAACTGTTATATCTCAAAACAATTTTTAAAGCACTTAGCACTTTTTCAGTCGAACTTTTCATATTATGTATTCATTCAGTCGTGTAGTCCTGACTTAAGTTAAAATATTCTTGCATCAGGTTTTCCAATGAGAACTAATAGTTTTTTTTTTTTTTTTAAATATTTGGACATTTATAGCTATTTTAAAATACTTCTGTAGATGACTCCACATGGTTCGTTTGTCCTTATCCAGCACATGCAAGTTTTCAGCAGTCAATTCGTAGAACCCCATCATCTATGCTTTAGCTTCACTCGTTCAATATTGACAAACAGTTCATTAACTAAAAACAGTGATTGGAAAGGCGAAAACAGCTTAATTTTTTTTTAGATGTATTGGGAGTTTTCGGGAATAAAATTGTACCTTATTATGTTTTATTCTTTAAAACATTGCAAACGTAAATGAAGCTCAAAAGTTTTCTTCTGATGGAAAAAAAGTTCTCGAGATCGCCTATTGAGCCAAAACAGTTTACATTACATATGATCTTTTCGATTGATTTGAATAAAACTGCACCTAGCCCATTTTTAAAGACTTAAAACTGTGTGCTCCTCATCTAATTAAGATGACTTTAACGAAGTGATAAAAACGCATAAAATAAGCTCTTCACTAAAGTTGAAATTTGTCAGAATTTTTTTCAAAGTGCATATCTAATGTTTCTGGATTTTTAATATAAGGAGGAAAGTACGAGTACCTATACAAAAAAAACAACTTTATTTTTTTAGTTAAATGTTAGAATATATTTTTAAAATAAATATCAGCAATAAATAAATGGCATAAGATCACTGGGTATATAGAAAAGCACAACAATAAACAATTAAAATAAAATTAAGTAAAATTATGTAAGAACAAGTTCACAAACATTTTAACAGCATATTGGATTTTTGGATAACGAGTATATTGTTTCTCAACAGTGAACAAATATTTTTCTGTCAAAAAGCCTCATTTATTTAAATGTAAATTGGCAATCTTCTCTCATCAATTTTCTTTTCACAGTTCTGTCTATAAGCTTATTACATAATAGACACAATAAATACAATTGATGACCTGGATCCAGTTTCACCAAACATTTTTCACTTTGCAACTTTGCACTTTTAATTTGCAAATTTTGTTTCACCAAACGCAAATTTACAAAGAGGAAATTATTGAATTGAAAAGTTTTCCTCTTTGCAAAATACGTTTCACCAAACGCAAATTTTGTAGAGTGCAGTCTTTTCTGAAACGTGAAAAGTTTTGGTATTTTGCAAAGTATTTTTATTTTCACCAAACAATAAATTTTGAAAAACTTTGCAGTAATATGCAAAGAGAAATTTGTATTTGAAAATAAGAGTTTGTTTTGAAAAGTTGTCGAAAGCCTTTAAACAAAATATTTAAACCGTTTTAAAAATGAAAAAGTAAATAATAGTCAACAAGACAATGGACAAAGGTTCTTTTTAAATTTGACGAATATTTTACTCAAGAATATAAATTTTGAATTTTAATTTCAAAAATTTCTGATCTTGTAGAGGTTTTTTAATCCATCGACATCGTAGCCATGCTTTAATGGAATTTAACAGTATATAGCAACAAAATGTTTTATTTGAAAAACTGTTGTAAATAAAACAAAGAAGTTAAAAATAGTGACTTAACTTCGATATCGGAAATGATTTTTCACAAAAGAGAGTTTTCGATAAACGTAAAGTACCATCGAATTTGGACTGTCTAATATTGGATATAGGATACAATTCAATAGCCCAAGGAATACGGGTTTAAGTCCCTTGCAACAACTTCTGTTTACACTACATTGAGCTGGGAATGGAAACTAATATCAAACCGACTGCAGAGTAGTTCAAAGAGTGTCGAATCATATCACTGATGAATTTCTGAGTACAAAATTGTTCAGACATATTCTCGAAAATATTTCCCAAGGTAGATTTCCTGATGGTACCATGATAGATTTTGATTCTGCAATTTTTTTCAATGCACATTTGATCTTAATAAACACAATCTAGGATTTACTTTTTAAATTTCAAAATACGAATTAATTGCAAAGTCGTATTTTAAATTGGTGAAACACTGTTACTGTTCACTTTTCAAATAAAGTCTGAAAAATTGAAAAGTGAAGTCTTCCCACTTTTCAAATTTTGTGAAATACTTTGCACTTTACTTTCAAGAATTTAAGTTTTTTGCAAAGTGAAAATAGTTTGGTGAAATAGGACCCTAAGTTTTTTTGCAACACTTTTAGTACCACTATTTTCGTGGAAATCAATGATTGTAACATTCTTTTCTTGCAGGAATGGAAATCAAAACTTCACTCTTATAATCAGTAAGTCGGAAAGGTATCTTACCTTTTGTTTTGCTAAGATTTTTAAGTCTAAAACATATATCAAAAATCCAACATGCTTGAAAAAATATGTGATCTTAAGTCTTAGGATGAAAGCAACTAAGGTTTTTTGACAGTAAATGAGAGTCACAATCGTCCATCTGTATAATTTGATAGTTATTATTTTGTTTTGTAACTTCCACAAAAAAAAATTTTGAGTGTTCAATTCAAAGCTCAAATCTAAATATGGCTAGAGTAAGTATAGAAGCTTAAAAAATAGTACAATTTCTTTGAGGTTTTAGTGGTTACCTCCTTAAAAAATTTATATGAAAATTTAGTAAGAACTGAATTAGAAGATAGTCAATTTGTTAATATGTATTTGAAAATTACAATCTTTCATTGAAAGTTAACTCAAAACCGACTTTACGAAGATCTAAAGCTCCAAGATAAAAATTACATGTGAATAAATCATTGATTTGATATCGAAGCTTAGCCATGGTATTATTGGTTTCCATCTCTGTTTCTTAATATAAATTTATTTTGTCTTCACAAATGCAAGTTAACTTTCTTTTTAATAAAAAAAAAAAACAAACAATTTGGACAAACTTGTAGCGTTTCTGTAATTGTTTGATCTTTAACTCTGGTCAGGTCATAGTTGATAAATACGTAGACATCAAATCTAGAAGCTGGGAAGTCACAATTGCATATATTATTCTTATTACCATACACAAGTTTTGACGGTTGATTGTGATTTTAAAAATACAATCAAAATAACCTTAGCCGATTCTATCCATATTTTGATTGTTCTTTTATTTCAAAGTAACAGCAAGGTATTGTTTGTACAATCTTTGTTTACAAAATTGGTAGAATTCAATTTCATTTGTCATATTTCGGCTAAGTAAATCTCTTATCTCCTGAGTTACTGGTGGCCTTGATGTGTTCTTATTAACTTTTCCCAAGGAATGTTGACTCTCTGCAAAAAGAAAGAGAGAAATAATTTCTAATATTTTAAGAAACTACTTCAATCTTGATTCTAAACTTACTTTGATAAACGTCTAAGGCCTGAGTGAAAAACCTCGGAACATATTTTTCCAAGACCGTAAGTGTGATATTGGTGTCCTCCCATGAACCAATAACAGCATACTCTTTTTCCACTGTCCTTTTCGCAATTTGTAAGGCATGGAACGAGTTGAACGGTCTAATGCATACATTTTGTACAGAACAAATATTGCGTGAAATCAGGAATACATGATGATTTTAATCTTGATATACTCACAAACAGACAGCGTCATCTTGTCCACAAAAGAACAGCATTTGACGTCTGTGATCTCCCAGATTTCTGATACTATTTTGTTCAAAAATACATTCAGGATCATGATTTCGTAAGCAGGTTGCAAAATCCTTCCCAAGCCATTCAGCAGAAGGTTGTACTGTATTGGGGAAATGCTTTTTCCGATCGGCTATGTACCATGGAGCTCGTATGTAATAGAACCAACTAGCCAGTCTTTCAATTGGATCTCGCACAAGATTGATATAAATTGGTCTTGGAAAATCGAGTTGTGTAAAATTTATAAAAGCAATGTGCTTGGAATACGCCGCTGGCTCAGTTAATTCCATTATCTCGTCAGCTATTTGATAGGCTCTTCCCGATGTAACTAGAATTGTTTCCATTTCACGAGGTTTATCTCTCACCGATATGTATCCATTGATTTTTGCCAAACGTTTCATCAGCTCCATCAGGCTTTGACTGCCAACTTTGGGCACACGATTGAAGAATAATATGTCTACTTCGGCCTTAGGTGTGTTGTTGTATTTCTCAGGACTAAGATTTTCAATCTGTTTTCGTATACAAAAGGTTTGACACAATTTTTACATACGACTCGTACCATAAGCGAAGACCTATGATTTTATTTTTGATTTTGATTGAATTCAAGTATTGCTCATTTTTACATTTATTGGTTTGAAGCTCTGATGGATATGTTGAACTAGTAACCATTTAGAAGTATTTTTTTACAAAAAGTTCTTAATTATTTTTATCAATGTTAAGCTTATAAATGGATATTAACATGCTTTTAGGGTTTCACATTAAACATTTAACACAATATTACAGTTAGTAACAAAAAATTGTCTTCCGAAACAGCTTTCCATAAAATACATACAGTTTTACCTCCTTACAATTACAACTTTTACAGATCTTTTTTCAGTATTGATCATATTTTCTTACAAATTTCTTAAGCTTAATTTTATGGATTCCATTACCAAGCCTTTCCAAAGCCTAGTTTTTGACCGTTCTTTATGCATAAGCCTTTTCTTAGTTTTTGACATCTTATTTTTTTTCTTTTTTTTTATATTCAACTTGTAGACCATCGATCACCTTCACCATTTTTGTGTTGAGTTGGTTAAAATACTTACCAAAATTGTCCCCAAATTAATTATGTACATTGACACTCATCACAAAAACATAACTTAAGACTTTTAAGAGATGGTTTCTAAACTTCTTTTTTAAACCCCTTTCTCGTATGAATAGAACTTGATAAATTATAGAAAATTTCCAAATACTCGAATCTCGAACCAATTCGTCTTTTAAGATTCTAAAGTTTAGAACAAGGAAGATTCCTTGATAAGATTTAAAGTTCAAGAAGTTAATCCGATAGTAAGTTTAAGGAAAGGTATAGTATGCATAGCGTAGCGTAGATATTTAAGCTTTTCAATGGTTCTTTAGAAAAAGCTATGGTATGAATGGAGGAAAACGGTAGCCGATTAGCATTCCAAATAGAGACAAGAATGTATTTCAATATATATTTTGATTTTAATTTCCAAGAAAAGTAAGTTTTTAAAGATGGAGACACACGCTTATAAGTTTGTAGAAAATATTTATAAAGCGATAGAATAAAAATAAAATATGAAATATCAATCACCAGCGAAAATTCGGCTACCAGTGCAACATTTCCTCGTATGCTTAAGACCAATGCATCAAATGAAATTTGATGAATTCCCCAGAATGAAATTATGTTCTTGATAAAAGTATTGAATAAGACACACATACCTGTCCAGTGCTTTTTAGATATTGATATGTTCCATGGAGTGTGTTGATGTCATTGCCACTTCCTGAAAATTTTAATAAAGAATTAATTATATACTTTTAAGTATAAATAGAATAAGAATAAATATTTTATTGTCCGGAACCGCCAATAAAAATGTTATATTAAAGTGCATTAAGTAAAAAAAAAAGTCTAAAGCATCTTTGTTTTTTACAACAACTTTTCGCTACTTTTGGTATACTTTTAAGACGTTCATATTTATTTTTGAAAATGTTTAGCTGTACCATAGTGAAAAACTGCATATAAGCCATTTAAAACATGGCACCAAATATACATTTCAATCAATCTTTATCAAAAATATTAGCCCTCAAAATAAATTCAACATTTTAAAGTCAAGACATTAACAGAAAATTATACATTTTTATACATATTTTGTTTTGCCCTTAAGATAGGTAATTGTTAACAAAAGTACATAACCGATAGGATATTGTTATACACAAACTAAGAAACGATTAAGTTTTGTGTTGAAGCTGAAATGAAAACTTTGTTTCCAACAATTCATGTGTATGTGCAATATACAGTCAAAATCGTTATAATAAACTAAATTTGTTTCTGGTGTTTTGTTAAAAATAATTTTAAGAAATGAAAAAAAAAATAACTTTCAGAACAAAAATGATATTACATACAGAATAATATTGGACAAAAAAGTTTTTGAAATGTGGTAAAATTTTTAGAAAATTTAATTTGACGTTTCTCAGAAGCAAAAAAAAATTACACAAAATTGGTGAAAATTATTTTTCAACTTGAAGATCATTAGGAAAACAATGAAATTGAAATCTGTTTGATTTTTTCATGAAGTTGGCTCTGTTAATAATCCAAGATTTTGACCTCTTGCTCCAAATTTGTATAAAAAGTTGACGAATTTAAAATAATAAAATTTACAATAATACTTGAAAGTTCATACTGGGCCAAAAGAGAAAACAAATCTAATGGAATGGGTGGTCTATATCCCCCGAATTAGTCGAGAGAAGTATTTTTAAACTACATACAAAATCAAACATAGAAAATACCGACAAAACACACATTTTTCTGATACAACTTTTCTTAAATCCAAAAATTTGTTCTTGAGTGATATTTTCTAATAAAGAAGTTTCTATACAAAGTTTCGAAAATTCTCAAAATAAAAAGAAAAACAATTGAGTTTTTCCAAGTAAAACTTGTATCAATTTTTTAATACTATTTTCAGTTTTCTTATTCAACATTCCAATGAATTGTTAATCAAATTCAAGAAACCAAGACTAAAAGAAATTGTTTTGATATTATTTTTTTTTAGATAATTGGAAACCACGTAATCTACACTATTGCATAGTTAAGTGTCCTTATCTTCGGATAGAACCACGTTTTAAAACTCGTATATTAAATTTGTGTCAGGTGTTTGTGAATTTAATTAAGTGAAGTAACAGTCCAAAGAAAACTAGGGCCTAGTGATTTACAATTCTCAACCATTCCTGTGTGCGATTCATGTCAGCAATGGAGAAGACCTCAGAAGTCGAAGAGAAGTCGAAAAAGTGGGTCCCCCGATTCTGTCCGTATGTCTGTCTGTCGGTCCTCGTCCCTGCAATCCAAGTTATTGGGTTGATTGAGTTAACACTTGAAAATTAAGCTTTCAAGCGTTTTTCATTTTTTTTAAAACCAAAAATAACAGTAGGGGCTACAAAAAAATGATTGGTCAAAAGGTATTCATTCAACATTCAATAAAGTTTTGAGAAAAATCGAATAGACAGTTTTCTTACAACAAATAAAAACCTAAAAAGAAAAATTAATAAAAGTTGATAAAAATTGATTTTCTTTTAAAAAATATTGTTTTTAATATTCAGTAAAGTTTTAGGAAAAATCGAGTTCACAGCTTTTTTACAAAAAAAAAAAAACTTAAAAAAAATTAATATAAGTTGGTAAAAATTGATTTTAGACTCAAATATCTTTGCAAAAATTTGAGATATTATCTGAAAATTAATTGTATCTTATAAAAAATATTGTTTTCAATATTCAGTTAAATTTTGAGAAAAATTAAATTGATAGTTTTTCTTACAAAAAAATAAATCACAAAGTTGGTCAAAATTTACTTTCGACTCAAATACCTTTTCAAAATTTAAAAAAAATGGCTTCAAACTAAAAAAATTGAATCGAAAAAATTGAAGTTCGGTTTTCGATATCTCGTGAATAATAGAAGAAGATATTGACTTTAAATTAATTTCAATCATCCGGTTTGTATTTGTTTATTTAAGAAATAAAAACTTTTTAGAAATGCTACTAAAATTGGTTTTTGACTAAAAATCTAGTTTACTAAAATAGATTTCGAAATGAAACTATTTCATCTTTATGCAAAATATTGTTGGTAATTTATTTTTTTTTAAATAATTCAGCTGACACATTTTTTAACAAAACACTAAAACCTACAAACCTTTTAAGCAAGACAAACCGACAGACGGGATGGGAAGTTATCAGTGTGAGTCGCATCCCAGCATCTATTTTTTGTAACTTGGCTTTCTTTCAATACAAAAATATTTTTGTATTGCTCCCAAAAAGTACCCCCATAGAACCGTTATTTTGTTTTTAAGTTCTCTCAAGAACCACTAAACCGATTTCAATAATCTTTCTGCACAAGCTATTAATTATTGATGATCAAAAATGTGGTAGTTTTGGAATTTTGAAAGAAACATACATTTTTTTAAATGCAATATCTTGAAAATGTGTCATAATTTTTTTTACAATATTAAAATGTAAATCGTAAATTAATAACCTCTAAATAACTTAAAATATTTTTGAACTAAAACTGCACAGTTTTATTAATGTAAAATAAATTTTAGAAAAAAAACAAGGTTTCTTGATTAATATATATAGTTAAGTTTTTAAACTTTAAAATCTGAGTACTATTTGTAGACAGAGTCTTTGGATACAGGAGTTTAGTTTTTTTTCAACACAGATATGGACTTATTTCGATCGTAACTCTCTTCTATGAAGTGAACAAATCTAAATTTCAGTCTGCAATCATCTCTTAAGACCTAGTAGTTGAAGAAATACCCAAAATTTAAAGTATTTGAATACTTGTAAGTTATTTGTATACTTTTGGAAGGTTCTTGAAGTTATGAGTATGGGTGTCATTCCAGCCTCTGCTATAAATTCCTTATATCGGGTGATTTTTTAAGAGCTTGAGAACTTTTTTTTAAAAAAAAACACGCATAAAATTTGCAAAATCTCATCGATTCTTTATTTGAAACGTTAGATTGGTCCATGACATTTACTTTTTGAAGATAATTTCATTTAAATGTTGACCGCGGCTGCGTCTTAGGTGGTCCATTCGGAAAGTCCAATTTTGGGTAACTTTTTCGAGCATTTCGGCCGGAATAGCCCGAATTTCTTCGGAAATGTTGTCTTCCAAAGCTGGAATAGTTGCTGGCTTATTTGTGTAGACTTTAGACTTGACGTAGCCCCACAAAAAATAGTCTAAAGGCGTCAAATCGCATGATCTTGGTGGCCAACTTACCGGTCCATTCCTTGAGATGAATTGTTCTCCGAAGTTTTCCCTCAAAATGGCCATAGAATCGCGAGCTGTGTGGCATGTAGCGCCATCTTGTTGAAACCACATGTCAACCAAGTTCAGTTCTTCCATTTTTGGCAACAAAAAGTTTGTTAGCATTGAACGATAGCGATCGCCATTCACCGTAACGTTGCGTCCAACAGCATCTTTGAAAAAATACGGTCCAATGATTCCACCAGCGTACAAACCACACCAAACAGTGCATTTTTCGGGATGCATGGGCAGTTCTTGAACGGCTTCTGGTTGCTCTTCACTCCAAATGCGGCAATTTTGCTTATTTACGTAGCCATTCAACCAGAAATGAGCCTCATCGCTGAACAAAATTTGTCGATAAAAAAGCGCGAAACACATTTCGAACCGAACACTGATTTTGGTAATAAAATTCAATGATTTGCAAGCGTTGCTCGTTAGTAAGTCTATTCATGATGAAATGTCAAAGCATACTGAGCATCTTTCTCTTTGACACCATGTCTGAAATCCCGCGTGATCTGTCAAATACTAATGCATGAAAATCCTAACCTCAAAAAAATCACCCATTATTATATGCGAAATTTTTTAGCCAATTTACTGAAACCATTACGAGAACTAAAAGATTACTTTAAAATAATCATAATACTTTTGATATATAACCGATTTGGACTGTATTAATGTTTACTTTCCTACACATTATAACCCACTTCTATTTCTTCCCCAACATGCACACCTTTAACAAACATTCCGACACAAATCTAAACGAGATGCAATCTTATAGATATACGTATATACTATGTATCCATCGTTACGCAATATATCTATGTAACATTTTTCCCCAGATAAAGTGGAAATCCTTGAAGCTAACTAACATTTCAGATCCATTTAGCTTAAAGTTGCATCCGAAAGTTGTTACCACTGGCGATCATTAATAATAACTCTTATTATTATTCCCAATCCTTCCATTTTGTTATGTACAGCTTAGCTTAGCTCTAGGTATAGTTAGTTATAAGTATAGATAGATATATACGCACTTATGGAGAGAGAGATAAGATACACACTTCAATCGTTGTGGTTTCGCATAGATTCTTCATGATGATGGTTTTGCCTATATACATATATGTACGTATTTCTATCAAGATTCAAATGCCTTTTCTTTATACCTACATATATAACTATCTATAGGTATGTTCATCTTTTCATTATGTATTAGACAGAAGGCAAACGATTTGAATTCAATGGCTATCTATATTTCTATAGATTGGTCTGAAACGTATAACAAAGCGGTACTATAGGTATAGTATAAAATACAAACAACAATAAAACTTCCTTTCACTTTCTGCAATTAAAAAATACAAACATCATTTCTCAGAATCTCCTCGATGATGCTATAACTAATTAATCAAGATGCATTAATCCGGCCAAACAGTATAATTTTTCTCATTAAAAAGCACAAAATAAACGAAAATTTTCAATTAAATTTCAACTTCAAAAGCAAAACTTTTAATTTTCAGTATCTATACTAGGCTATAGGTTTGGTACCTACCTACCTACCTACGGCTACTATACTTACACAGAGGGAAGGGATACTACGAAAAGAGGTATGTGTATACTATATATAAACCATATACGCATCATGCAACCCGGAAACGCCTTTGAACGATGAAAGTTTTACCATGGTGTGGTGCAAAAAAAATGAAGTTAACAGAAATGTAAAAAGAGATTGTGCTATAAGCTTTACAAAATGCTCTTCCACCCTACAACCGGAGTAGTGACTACTTTCATTCGGCGCACTTCACTAACGTTGACGTTGGTGTCTTTCATCGCGCGCCGGTCGGGCCGCGGCCGCGTGACAAAACCAGATCTTTAAATTGGTATCAAATAATATGGCCGAGAGCTGTCAGCTGAGACTCGACTTGCAACTCATATAAAGGTGAGCATTCTTTTTGGACACATTTGTTTTTATACTATAAGTACATATTCGTATGTACAACTTTTCCGTCATATAAGAAGTGTCCACGTCCACGTCCATATTTCTGGTTATATTGAGATGGTGTATGTTGTTAGCAGGTCCACTTTCATTTCTCAATTAAGAGGAATCTTATGTTAATACATAATAATGATTGAAATTGAAAAGGAAATTAAGGAATAAACTATCTGGGTCGGGGTCTTGATCTGCTATGGATATTGGATAGGTATTGAAAGTGGGTATAAACAGCTAACTTGTTTGTTGTAAGTTGTCTTTAGTTTGAATATAACCAAATTATTATTTATCTAACGAGTTTGATGATTAGTTACGTTGATTAAAGTCAATGCTTATTACATGTAAAATGGTTTTGAAAATAGTCTTATGGACTATATAAAAAAGTTTACTAGTTTTCCTGATTAAAATGAAAAGAAAAAGAAATTTTTCAGGAAGTTTCAAAACAAAACTTAACGGCGTTAGGTTTTTTCGCCCGAAACCGCATAACTTCCAAATTGTTAGTTGTTTTGCCGAAAAGAATGTTTAATTTTGAACTAAAGTTTGTGACATTTTGAGCATAACGACGATTATATTTTCTATAGTTTCTTATGTCTTATCACCCAACGACATATAATCCAAATCACAAGGCTTACAAAATATCTCTAGGAGAACGTTACAAAGTCCAAATTAAATGTCAAACATACATATTTCACTGTTTATACGCCATAATGCTGAGGGCTAGCACTGTGAGCAAGCAAACAATTGCGTTTTAGTTCATTTTAAAAAATTGCCTTACTTTGCTTTCTGAAAGTTCTGACATTTTGGAAGATCTGACAAATAAACACAAATTTTGTCAGATTGCCCAAATGTTGAAACACATTACACATTTTGGGTGATATGTTAATTATTGATTTGAACGTTATATTTTATTGATTAATTTTAATTGATTTGGGCATCACGACATGATTTTTGTTTTTGTCAAATTTTTTTCTGAAAAAAATGTGAGCCATTTTTGGAAGATATTACATTCTTAATATCTTGACGTTATTTTATTGGGCAACAAGACTTAAGGCTCCCTTTTATTTCTATTTCGAATTTTATTGAACCGAAACAAATTTTAATGTCCAAAGGTTCGGTAATATTGCTCAAATCGTGCAACAACAAAATGTAAATAGAGGCTGGGATGCGACCCACACTGATAACTTCCCATCCCATCTGACTATTTGTGTTGCTTAAAAGGTTTATAGATTATCGTGTTTTGTTAAAAGAGTTGTCAGTTGAATTATTCTACAAAATATACAAATTACCAACAATATTTTGCATATGATGAAATAGTTCGATTTCAAAATCTATTTTTGTTAACGGGATTTTTAGTCGAAAACCAATTTTTACCATATTTAGTAGCATATCTTTAAAGTTTTTATTTCTTATATAAACAAATACCAATTGGATGAATGAAACTAATTTGAAGTCAATATCTTCTATTGTTGACGAGATATCGAGAACCGAACATCAATTTTTACCAAATTTGCGTATTAGTTTTTGTAGATTTTACCAACTTTTAGTATAATAATTTGTTTAGGTTTTTATTTTGTGTAAGAAAACTGTGAATTCGATATTTCTCAAAATTTTACCGAATGTTGAAAACAAATTTTTTTATGAAATAAAATTATTTTGAAGCCAATATCTCAAATTTTTGAAAAGATATTTGAATCCAGATGTCAAAAACAATATTTCTTATAAGATAAAATTAGTTGAAAGCCATAATCTCAAATTTTGAAAAGATATTTGAGTCGAAATTCAATTTTTACCAACTTTGAGTAATGTTATTTTTTAGGTTTTTATTTTTTATAAAAAAAAATCAATGTCAATTCGATTTTTCTCAAAATTTTACCAGATGTTAAAAACGTTATTTTTCGTTAGACAAAATTGTTTTGGAGATGAAATCATATTTTGGTCGTAAAATTTTCGAGGTGCCAATTTTTTTTTTCAGTTTTTTTGATTTATAAAAAAAACGTCAATTGGATTTTTTCTAAAAATATTCTTGTTTGGTATCGCGTCACATATATATGTACATATAATATAAAATTTAATTCAACTGTCTAACGTTATTGATTTGTGAGATATTTTGGGTTAACCAAAATTTTCAACTTTTTTTTTAAATTGCTATGGTAAAAAAAGGTAGTACCCGTGGACTGATGGTTAGGCTTTCTCAAATTGGCCGTTCGGATTCGGCTTAAAACTGTAGGTCCCCTCCATCCCTGACAACAGTACTCGCACACAGGAATGGTTGAGAGTTGTAAGTCACTAGGCCCTAGTTCTCAACGGACTGTTGCGCCACCCAATTTATTTATGTATTTATGGTAAAAAACCCACTCACGTAATTTTTTTGAGAGTCCTTTCTGCATCTTTCTTTTTTTTATCTGTATAGCAAAATTTATTTGCATAGACATCTCTCTAAAAATCTTTAATTAAGACTCTAGGGACCTTGAAACGTCGAGAAATGTCAAAATTTTCAATTCGACAAATCGAACCGATTACAATAACTTCCTATGGGAAGTAAATAAAATTATTTGGGACGCTATGAATTTGTAATTTGAGCTATATGATTTTAGTTGAAAAGACCTAATGCTGTGAATATCAACTTAGAAGAAAAATCTTTATGAAGAATGATATACCCTACAGGAAAAAATCAAAAAATAACTTGGTAGAATCTAAAAAAATATCCAATTTACAGTTTCTTTACAAAATATTAAAACCCAAAAACAATACCATTCAAAATTGCTAAAAAAGATTCTACACAAAAATGTCTAGAAAATAAAGAAAAAACATAAATCGATTTCGAGCGTATTCTATTTTATACAAAATTGTGTTATTAAAGTTTTGATAAAATTGATTTAAAAGTAAACGTATATGCCTCAGTGTCCCATAATAATTAAATTCATTTAAACAAAAATGAATCATTAAGTTTTGTATGTTTACTTAAAGAAGACTTAGTTAAAGCACAGGCAAATCGAACATGGACAAATTTTCTTGCGACTGGACTTAACAGCTTATTTTGAAAAATATTTTTAACATGTTTTTTTTTTTTTTTTTTACAAAAATTAATATTTATTTTTGAAGGGTAAATTGCATTTTATAATTAATTTCGCTATATAAATATGCTAAAGCTTTTATGAAACTCCAATACGATTACGTTGTCAACCCAGGGCCGGATTTAGAGGTCCAGAGGCCTCGGGGCATTTGGGGCCCCCTCGCCCCAAATTATTGTCAAAATAAAGTAAACCATTTTTTTTCACTCGAATTTTTCAATAAATAATTTATTGTGAAACCAAGTAGATTCCTTTAGTATTGAACAAACACATATACATAAATATAAACGGAAAAAAGAATTATCTGAAATTAAATTTTAGGGTTAACGAACGGAACCTTTCGAGCTTTTTTCGCCGAAAAATCGTTGATGATTTCGTTGAAATACAGTTCTCGAAGTAAATCGCTTTCAATGCTCAGGAGAGAAAGCTTCGATAGACGGTTTTGTCCTATCGTGGTTCGAAGCCTATTTTTTATAATTTTCATTTTTGAAAATGAGCGCTCTCCAGTGAAATTTGTTACCATCAAAACCAAATACATTCTTAATGCAATTGGAAGTGCTTCTTATCAGGGCCATTTGAGATTTTGATATATCACTGATTGCCTGATTCGAGTGAACAAATATAGATCAATGATTTCTGTTATTAAAGATAAATATAATTAAATAATCATGTATGTACAAAGTACTGTAGACTGTAGATAAAGGTAAAAGAGCAAACAAAAAATACATATCAAAGGAAAAGGTTTACTAGTGTTTACTAGTTGAAATTTGAAACAAACATTTTCCGAAGTCTCTATTGTGGGGACCCCCGTTTGTGGAGGCCCCGGGGCTTCTGCCCCGGTTGCCCTCCCCTAATTCCGGCCCTGTGTCAACCTAAAAACTTCACCAATTAGTAGCTTTCTTGGAGTTATTTTTTAGCATGGTAAATTCCTTGTTGGTTCAAAATTGAAATTCAATTAAAGAAACCTTTGACAGATTCATGAAAATATAAATATCAGTCCATTCTCAGCGTCATCGGAACGTTAATGCTTTCCAAAAGTCAATAGACTACATTTTATTTCTCAACTGTTTTTACTTTATTTCATCACAACTTTAACTTGGCCTGATTTCTACACATCAATCAAAGTGCTACATTGTTTGGAAAGAAAGTGCAAATTATTTATGGAAGAACAACTATTAACAGTACCGTATAGTCGTAGAACCGAAGGCTGCTTTATATTAATTAAAGTGGTTTCTTTAAGAACGTTTACAGTTTCTTGAATTAACTTAAGCTATAGCAATTTATTAGCTTTAAATAACAGTACACACTGGAACCTTCTTAAAATCAGACTAAGAACGAAAAATGAGGGTTCCCTTAAGAACAATAGTTGCACAGCCATATATATGTAGGTACAACGATACAAAGTTAGATTAGTCTATATTCACCTTCATGCTAAAATCAATTTCAATATAAATCTAGCGAAGCGTAAAATTCAATCAGATGAATCATTCAAGCGAAAAGCTGTTACTGCGATAGCCTGCAGGGCCCATAAAAAAACGGATAGGTGTATTCACAAGAGGTAATTTTACAAAGGTACCTGAAAAATACCATTATTGCATACCTGTCCAAACATAAACAAATAGTTTTGTGGTTTTAACAAAAGATTCAATAAATGGTCTCTTAAAAATATCAAAGAAATTCTCCTCTTTTTAACACCTTTTTAAACTCCGATTGCAGTTTTAATTAGTGCGGTTATATTTATAAAAAAAAAAAACGTAAAATAATAAAAAATGCATAATGAATTCCATTATACTCGTATTACCATTTTCACATTGCCAAGTTCATGTCACTCCGCGCATCACCATCGTGGTAATTGTAAGTGTAATCATTATGACAATGCACGTAATTCAGAGATTTATTTGTCAGAAATTTGTAACAACATTTCCATTGGATTCCATTCATGATCATGAGACATAAACAACAAGATCGAAACTCTATGCCTAAGCTGCAGTAGACTTACAATGAAATACAAGGCGCATCTTTTTGCGGATTCATTCATCCAAAGCCAATGAGTTTAGCGGAGTGCCGTCCTCGTCCATCGCCCCGTACCGTCCGCGTAGCTTCATCATTGCACCATAGCTCGATGTAGTCTTACCAACTTTAAGAGTAAACTGGTTTCAGTAAAACCATACCCATCTGCTTTTGCGCTCGTGACCTCAATGGATCGTCTTCTTCGTTTAGTTCATGTGTCGGCAAAAGCAAATGTCTCAGGCTTGGCTCAGACTCGGCTCTGGCTTAGGTTAACAAAATTATTTTTTGTAACCATGAATTTATATTGGAATCATCTAACATTGAACTTGGACTTGAGTGTTGAGTGTAATGGACATTTTTATATATATTGAGTTTGGAGTGTCATTGGTTGCTTTCAAGGCTTCAAAGAAACTTATGGGTTATAACTTGGTGTATGAATTATATTGGATCGTAGGTATATTGAAATCGTGTAGTGAATTTATTGGTAGTGTGTAATCGAATTGTAGATAACTTGTTGTTAGTAAAAATTATGAGAAAGGACTTGGCAGATGTTGCTAGACCTTATAGCATAATATCTACCAGTAATATATCTTTTTTGTCAGTTAAAAAATGTCAATACAAAGTTGTCATTAAGACTTTAATGGATTTCTTCTGCAAATCGTTAAAATGTTCGCAAAAACAATGTCAATCAATAATGTTCATATGTATAATGTGGCATATTCAAAAAGAACATATACATTTTAAAACTCAGAATCAAAACGATAATTTTTAAATTATTAAAATATCCTGAACTCGAATCTTGCCTTTAAATTTTTCTATTACATCAGGTTTTCAAAATATGACCTTTTAAAAATGCTTATTACAGCCAAAAACGGGGTTTTTAAGGCTAAGTTAAAGCACAACATATTCCTTACTAAAAAATTGTAGGATGATTTTGTAAAGTACAAATCTTTGTCTACTAGAAATAGTTTAAATCATTTTATTATCTTTATGAGTCTTTATTTGACTCTATATGAAGTTTTGAGGAAACCTTGAATATTATGCTTTCATAGTTTTGCAAAACACGTTTCGTAGCTGATTTTTGTAGGTATTGCTCAAGTTTTAAAAATACCTATTGCTTTTTATATTTTAATATACATATGTATGTATATCAAAAACTTGATAAACTTGAATTGTTAAACGACGTTTTCATAACAAAAACATAAAATGCTTTCGATCATTTTCTGTTGAAAATTGTCAAAAATTTGAAGATTCGACAGAGTATTGAAAAAAAATCAATCAATTTGAAAACCGTCATAAGTTTTATCTAAAAAAAGCTTTTTCATGACTTTAGATAGTCGCCCTGCATATGAGTTTTATTTTTTGAATTTTTTAAAGTTATATCTCAAAAACTTTAAGTGGAACAGTTATTTTTAAGTCGTATTTAAATTAAGGCAATCAAACCCGATTGGAAAAGTGGAATTTTATTTCCAGGAACAAAACCTTGTCAACCAGTATAATTCGTCTGCTGAATGGATTTATTTTTAGAGAATTAACAACTATTTTCGAAAGTTTATAAAGGGTCTATTTTTAGAGGTAAAGATATTTGAAATTGAATAATTTTTTTTTAAATTGACATGAAATTTACTTAATTCAAAAGATAATCTTTTGACATTGTAATTCAAATATAATATCTAATCTGGAGCTAATTTTTCTAACATTTGTGGCCGTATATTAAGTTATTGACTATAACTTGGTGATTATGTTTACTGACGTATTCACTAGCTTACGAAAATTGTTTCACGGCAATCTTGTTTTGGGCCTATTCACCGAATTTACGCTTTGTAAGATCATCCTGAGCTTTAATTAAAATGCCAAACCAAACTAAAAATAAATCACTTGACAATTGGCCGCCAGTTCGAAAAGTTATGGGAACTTAAGCTTCTATGAATGAATGAATTAGGGCCTAGTGACTTACAACTCTCAACCAATCCTGTGTGCGAGTACTATTGTCAGGGATGGAGGGGACCTACAGTTTTAAGCCGAATCCGGCTAATTTGAGAAAGCACTTTTCATGACAAGAATTACTCTTGGGGGATTTGTCAATTCCTAGCAAGAGGCAACACCCATGAAAAAAACTTTAGATGGCACAGGTAGGGATCGAACCCAAGACCTCTGGCATGATAGTCCAACGCACTAACCATCATGCCACGGGCACTACACTTAAACTTCTATACCTCTAAAAAAAAAACAACAGTACTAGAACCACTTTTGTAAATAGGTACAAATATTTTAGTTATAAGCATGCTAATTAAAACGACCATGAATCACTAAAATAAAAAAAATATTTTTGTCCTATCATTAATACTCTTCGCAGCGTATGCCATGAAAGACATTTATGGCTAATTTTGTTACACCTTCGGTTGGTTTTAATACAAATTTCAAAAGATTTATGTAGTAATCTAGTACTCAATATAGCCTATGTTACTCAGTGATAATGTAGCTTTATAATGAAAAAAGAATAATTAAAATCGGTCCAGTACTTTTTGAGTTTATTCGTTACATAATGGGTGATTTTTTTGAGGTTAGGATTTTCATGCATTAGTATTTGACAGATCACGCGGGATTTCAGACATGGTGTCAAAGAGAAAGATGCTCAGTATGCTTTGACATTTCATCATGAATAGACTTACTAACGAGCAACGCTTGCAAATCATTGAATTTTATTACCAAAATCAGTGTTAGGTTCGAAATGTGTTTCGCGCTTTTTTATCGACAAATTTTGTTCAGCGATGAGGCTCATTTCTGGTTGAATGGCTACGTAAATAAGCAAAATTGCCGCATTTGGAGTGAAGAGCAACCAGAAGCCGTTCAAGAACTGCCCATGCATCCCGAAAAATGCACTGTTTGGTGTGGTTTGTACGCTGGTGGAATCATTGGACTGTATTTTTTCAAAGATGCTGTTGGACGCAACGTTACGGTGAATGGCGATCGCTATCGTTCAATGCTAACAAACTTTTTGTTGCCAAAAATGGAAGAACTGAACTTGGTTGACATGTGGTTTCAACAAGATGGCGCTACATGCCACACAGCTCGCTATTCTATGGCCATTTTGAGGGAAAACTTCGGAGAACAATTCATCTCAAGGAATGGACCGGTAAGTTGGCCACCAAGATCATGCGATTTGACGCCTTTAGACTATTTTTTGTGGGGCTACGTCAAGTCTAAAGTCTACACAAATAAGCCAGCAACTATTCCAGCTTTGGAAGACAACATTTCCGAAGAAATTCGGGCTATTCCGGCCGAAATGCTCGAAAAAGTTACCCAAAATTGGACTTTCCGAATGGACCACCTAAGACGCAGCCGCGGTCATCATTTAAATGAAATTATCTTGAAAAAGTAAATGTCATGCACCAATCTAACGTTTCAAATAAAGAATCGATGAGATTTTGCAAATTTTATGCGTTTTTTTTTTAAAATAGTTCTCAAGCTCTTAAAAAATCACCCGATACAAAAATACAATTTTTTTTTTAGTATAGATAACGTTAGTTGGATTTTTTTCCCAAAAATATACTAGTTTGGTATCACGTCATAATATATAATATAAAATATAAGTACGTACACACGCACGTACAGACATCTCTCTAAAAATCTTTTATTTCGACGAATTTTTAATTCCTCAAATCTTTTCTATGGGAAGTAATACTAGTCCTTCTACAAATACTTATCAGTACAGAGATTCGTTCTTTAGCCGTACTACGCGAATGTGGAATGCCTTACGACACTCTTTCTTTCCCAGTCATTGAAATATTTAGGAATTCAAAACAAATTTGTGCCGACACCTCTTTTCAAACTCTGTCTCCCTGTCCTAATGCTCACACTGTGTCTCCCCTGTAATATCCCTTTGAGTGTGCGCTTATTATAAACAAATTCTTTTCGGATATTGTGTCTTTAATGGCTCCTACTAAGCCTTAGCTTTTTTGTCTATTTTGTAAAGATATCTATTCATACACTTGATTATTAAACCGAATAAGCACTCCATAATTTTTCAAAATCAGAATGCATTATGTTTTTTAAGATCTTACATCAAAGCAGTGACTGCCATACGATTTTCGAAGTTTATAACAGTTAACTATCTGTGATTTTTAGACTGCCGAACTCTAATGGTTTTCTATAATCTATAAGCACGATTGCCATTTGAAAAAAAGTTTGTGTTCAAATCTGAAAATAAAAATGACAAACATAATTCAAGTCCGAAATATTTGTTAACACAGAACAATCAACTCGTTACATTTATATAAACATCTTTTCCAAATTACACTGATGACATTTATTTTTTTAAATTGGTAAAAACAAATAGACAAAATTCCTAACAAACTTAATTAAATTAGATTAACCCAAATAAGGATAACGAAACATAAAAATAAAACGTTTAAACGTGAGATCTCCAGACACTATGACTATTTTGTTATTTTGAAGTTCTTTGACCAGCAAATTATCAAAATTAAGTCTATTCCTTAATTTTTGTTGATCAAACTTAATTCATAAAACATTCTTCCAGCGGTGACTGAGCTGTGTTGAAGAGACATAAAATTATTAACCAAAGTATTTAAGTTTCCGAAACAATTCTCGTTTAAACCAGTATTACGATTTTTTAAAAATCTAGGCATTCTCCTAGGGACCGAACTAAATGGAGAAATTTGTTGGGTAAGGCCCTAACTCACACAGGACTGAAGCGCCAACTTAAGAAAGTAATTAAGACATTCTTTACTCCATTACTACATTTTCGGGATCACCCTGAGCCAAATTAAAAAAGTAATCAATTAAAGATGATATTGATCTCAAGGAATCCGACAAAAGACTTTTTGGAGTTTTCTTAAATCTTTACTACTGAGATCAAATATGCTTAAAATGAGTTCAACTGTTGATTCTGTTTGGCCATGTGAGTATGGTAAACGAACATTTTCGGTCTGGTACTCCTTGTCGAATTCCTTTCTTCGTTTCGGAAAAAAATTACCAAATTGAATTTAAAATGACCATTTGACCAAGTGAAAAAATAATGACCAAATTTGGTCACAAATGACCAACGTGGCAACCGTGCCCATTAGTAGAAGATGCAAGAAATTATTAATACTATAAATTATATATTAATTCATAAAATGTGTTATTAAGAACTTAATATTTTTGAATATCCCCCAAATCAACTTACTGAATAGTGTTTTGTTAAACACTTTTTATAATTTTCACTTTTAATTTGTACTTTAAATTTGTTTGAAGTCAATGTGAACAAAAAAAATTAAAACAAATTAATAAGAGTTAATATTCCTGTTGAAAAGTTTAAAGAGACTTTAAACGAACAAATACAAAACAAATATTATAATCAACGAAGTACCAACTCCTTCACTATATTTCATACAATACCAAATGCAAAAGAACTCAGAATTTAAAGTAATTGAAATTGAAAATATTTCACATCACCATCGCTATCGCCATCATTATATCACCATCATCATGAATGGAGAAGCATAATATTTCAGTTTCAAAGTCCTTGCCCAACCACAATAAATGGCGCAAGTGCTTTCTGATGCATATTCAATGAATGCCAATTGAAATTAAACAGTTGTAAAATTGGAAATTGAAATAATGTACATTCGTCGTATAGTGCCTTTACCCCTTATGGCAGCAAATTTTGTATAAATATAATGGCTGATTGCAATTTAATAAAAAAAGAAAAAATACTGAGCATTTTTAAGTAAACACTCAAATTGTAATCACTTGTGAATAATTAATTTTTTTTTCTGTTCATAAAAATGAGAGTTCTGGTTAAAGTTGTAAGTACCTACTATTAAGGGAAAAATACTACACTCATTTTTTGAATCTTGAAAGGAATGTAATAGCATGTGTTTAAAAACTATGTACATTGAAATACTCGGAGTTCATATTCATTCAGTAACATTTAGTTTGTCATTCTAAAAATAGTTTATTCCATTAAATGTTTGCTTAGCTCTTTATCAAAATTAAACTTAATGCTGGACTTGTCTATTTAATAGGGAAACAAATTTTAAATTTTGTAAGATATTGTGTAGAATTTTACTTTATTTAAAACTAGCGGCCAGCCCGGCTTTGCACGGGTAGACATAAATAGGTACAAATATTTAAGTTATAAGCATGCTAATTAACCCGACCATGAATCACTAAATTAGAAAACATTTTTTTGTCCTATCATTAATAATCTTCGCAGCGTATGCGATGAAAGACATTTATGGCTAATTTTGTTACACCTTTGGTTGGTTTTAATAGGAATTTCAAAAGATTTCTGTAGTAATCTAGTACTAAATATAGCCTATGTTACTCAGTGATAATGTAGCTTTTTAATGAAAAAAGAATTATTAAAATCGGTCCAGTATTTTTTGAGTTTATTCGTGACATACAAAAATACAAATATTTCCTCTTTATTATATTAAGTATAGATTAAGAGAGAAAACAATCGAAAATAAAAAAGAAAAAAGAGGGTGGGATGCGACCCACACTGATAAATTTCTATCCCGTCTGCCAAATTTGTCTTACTTAAAAGGTTTGTAGGTTTACGTGTTTTGTTAAAAACGTTGTCAGTTGATTTATTCTAAATATGTACTTTGAAAATTACCAACAATATTTTGCACATTCTGATATAATTTGATTTCAAAATATATTTTTGTTAACGGGTTTTTTAGTCGAAAACCAATTTTTACCAGTTTTAGTACTATTTTTTGTAGATTTTAATTTTTATGAAAAAAACTGATTGTTGGATTTTTATAAAAAAATTACTGAATGTCGAAAACAATATTTTCTGTCAGATAAAATAAGTTTTAAAGCCAATATTTTTAATTTTTAAAAAGATTTTTGAGTCCAAACAAAGTACATTTTTACCAAGTTTTAGTATTGTTTTTTTTTTGGTTTTTATTTTTTGTAAAAATACTGTCAATTCGATTTTTCTCAAAATTTTACCAGATGTCGAAAACGTTATTTTTCGTTGCATAAAATTATTTTGGAGATAAAATCATATTTAATTCGTAAATGTTCGAGGTGACAATTATTTTTTTTTTCAGTTTTTTTGATTTATAAAAAAAAACGCTATTTGAATTTGTTTCAAAAAAAATATACTTATTTGGTATCACGTTGTAATATATAATATAACATTTTATTCAAGTCGTTATCGTTATTGGTTCGTGAGATATTTTGGGTTAACCAAAATTTTTAACTTTTTTTTCCAAAAATTTCCTTTCTGCATCTTTCTGCTTTATTATCTGTATAACAACATTTATTTGGAATCGATATCTCTACTCGATCTTGAGCTATGGACGACGAAAAAAACTTTCCGACCGTACGGACGTACGAACGTACGTACACACGCTACACGCACGCACATACATCTCTCTAAAAATCTTTAATTTTGTCTCTAGGGACCTTGAAACATCGAGAAATGTCAAAGTTTTTAATTCAAAAAATCGGACCGTTTACAATAACTTACTATGGGAAGTTAAAAAGGAAGTCAATACCTTTCTTTGTTCTCCTAATACTTATTAGTTTTTGGTGTTTATGTAGGTTTTTGTGTTTTTGTTGTCAATTGAATTTTTTTTTAAAAAGTACCTAAAAGTTAGGAACAATTTTGCATATGTTGAAATTAGTTTGGGACCAATTAATATCTGTTTTTTTTTTTATCTAAACCCAATTTTTAACAATTTTAGTAGAATTTTTGACAGTTTTTATTTCTTGTATAAAACAATACGGATTTGATTTTTCCAAGACCATTATTTTAATAACAAAATTCAGCACAGAATAAAGTCACTACCTTTATTGGTTCACGAGATATCGAGAATCGAACATTAATTTTTATCAATTTTGTGTAGCATTTATTGTAGATTTTAATTTATAGGATAAAATTGATTCTTAGATTTTTAAAAAAATTTTAATGAATGTTGAAGACAATAATTCTTACAAGATTAAATTAGTTTTAAGCCAATATCTTTATTTTTTGCCAAGAGTTGAAAATCAATTTTTACCAACTTTTAGTAATGTTTTTTTTAGGTTTTTATTTTTTTATACTTCGATTCTTTTCAAAATTTTACCATATGTCAAAAACGTCATTCTTCTTTGCATACAAATATTTTGGAAGTATTTTTTTTAAAGAATTCAAGTTGAGAAATATTTTTTTTCAGTTTTTATGATTTATAAAAAAATGACAATTGAATTTCGTTCAATTTTGGTATCATGTCTCATTAAATAATAGAAAATTTAATTGAAATTGCTTGTGTTATTGATGCGGGAGATATTTTGGCTGCACTGCCCACTCAATTTTTTTGAAAGTCGTTTTTGCATCTTTCTGTGTTATTACCTATAACAAAATTTATTTGGAGGTAATATCTCTTCTAGGTCTTGACATATCCATGTCAAAAAATAGCATCCTGAACGTAAGTACCATTCTAGGGATGTTGAAGGGTCGAGAAATGGCAATTTTTTTGGAGCGATTACAATAATAACGAACGTGAATTTAAAAAAAAAAACACACTCACCTATAAAGTTATTAGGAAAAAGTAAATATATACAATATATAAACTTATAAACTAAGCAGTTTTGACCTAAAATCAAATCCAGGAGAAAAGGCAAGTATCGGGTGATTTTTTAAGAGCTTGATAACTTTTAAAAAAAAAAAAAACGCATAAAATCTCATCGATTCTTTATTTGAAACGTTAGATTGGTCCATGACATTTACTTTTTGAAGATAATTTCATTTAAATGTTGACCGCGGCTGCGTCTTAGGTGGTTCATTCGGAAAGTCCAATTTTGGGTAACTTTTTCGAGCATTTCGGCCGGAATAGCCCGAATTTCTTCGGAAATGTTGTCTTCCAAAGCTGGAATAGTTGCTGGCTTATTTGTGTAGACTTTAGACTTGACGTAGCCCCACAAAAATAGTCTAAAGGCGTCAAATCGCATGATCTTGGTGGCCAACTTACCGGTCCATTCCTTGAGATGAATTGTTCTCCGAAGTTTTCCCTCAAAATGGCCATAGAATCGCGAGCTGTGTGGCATGTAGCGCCATCTTGTTGAAACCACATGTCAACCAAGTTCAGTTCTTCCATTTTTGGCAACAAAAAGTTTGTTAGCATTGAACGATAGCGATCGCCATTCACCGTAACGTTGCGTCCAACAGCATCTTTGAAAAAATACGGTCCAATGATTCCACCAGCGTACAAACCACACCAAACAGTGCATTTTTCGGGATGCATGGGCAGTTCTTGAACGGCTTCTGGTTGCTCTTCACTCCAAATGCGGCAATTTTGCTTATTTACGTAGCCATTTAACCAGAAATGAGCCTCATCGCTGAACAAAATTTGTCGATAAAAAAGCGGATTTTCTGCCAACTTTTCTAGGGCCCATTCACTGAAAATTCGACGTTGTGGCAGATCGTTCGGCTTCAGTTCTTGCACGAGCTGTATTTTATACGGTTTTACACCAAGATCTTTGCGTAAAATCTTCCATGTGGTCGAATAACACAAACCCAATTGCTGCGAACGGCGACGAATCGACATTTCACGGTCTTGAGCAACACTCTCAGAAACAGACGCAATATTCTCTTCTGTACGCACTGTACGCATTCGTGTGGTTGGTTTAATGTCCAATAAAGTAAACTGAGTGCGAAACTTGGTCACAATCGCATTAATTGTTTGCTCACTTGGTCGATTATGTAGACCATAAATCGGACGTAAAGCGCGAAACACATTTCGAACCGAACACTGATTTTGGTAATAAAATTCAATGATTTGCAAGCGTTGCTCGTTAGTAAGTCTATTCATGATGAAATGTCAAGGCATACTGAGCATCTTTCTCTTTGACACCATGTCTGAAATCCCGCGTGATCTGTCAAATACTAATGCATGAAAATCCTTACCTCAAAAAAATCACCCATTATAACCGATGTTTATCAGAAACGTCAAAAACCCAAAATCCAAATTGTGACCATTTTCCAAATTCAATACTTTTGTTTGTTCGGTGGATATAATTTCTCAAAACAAAGCTTAGGTCGATTTCCAACTTCAAACACTTCGTTATAACAGGCCGATTCGCTATAAGTTTTGGTATGCGAGTTTTTTGAGCGCAATTCGATGAACAGCTACTATGTTTACGGTGATCTTGAATTTTATCAACGAACTTGGATACTCAATCAATATTGATTAAATCAAGACACTATATCAGTTTAATTAAGGATCTTCTTAAACTTCTAATGGTTATCATTTGATTCAATTGGTATACTCAGGGGTATACCTACTTTTTAACATTGAAGTCTTAGACTTAGGTAACAAAACAACACAATTTTCCAATATGACCATGTTGATGGAAATTGGTACAAACTTTCAGAGTATTTTTATTAAGTAACTCTTAAAACTCCCAAGAAAATCACATAAAGTTATTCGAGTTTTTTAATTTATTTTATTAAGTTAGTCTTAGTATGGCTGAGTAGTTAAAATTCAAATTAAATTATTTATATAAATTTGAGATTCTAGAAATCCATTTTTTTTTTTTGAAAAATTTATACTCGTATTGATATTTGTATTTATATGTATGAATATTATTAAATACAAAAATAATATAGTATTTTTAATCATGAGTTTGAAGTCAACGTATTTTGCACTTATTTTTGTTAAAAATCTTATAGTTTGTGTTTTTGTTGCTTGGCCACTAAAAATCTTAAGAAAATCATAAAATGCCTATTATGACTGGACTGTAGATCCGAGAACCAAAGATTTTCTTCTACATCTACCTATATGTAGATTATTTAAGAGGTAATAATTATTGTACTCTTTCAAAAACGTCCAAAGTTCTTAGAGTTTATTTCATCATTAAGTTTTGCAGCGAAAGGTAAATGGTATTCCTCTGACGTTTGGTTGTTTCTGGATTGGTTATCAAATAGGTTATTTAAAATGATATCTTTAACATCTGGGACGTGAATTTGCAAGGTTCTTTGCTTTTGTTGTAAGTTTAGTGCAATGCATGCAAGTTCGTATAACAAACCTTTGTTTTGATGACACAATTTTAATCATTAAGCTTACAATGGAAATTTGGTATGAGTGATTTAAAACAATAAAAGAGATTTGCTACTTGTCAATGAAACAACATAATTGACTTACGACTGTCAATATACACTCGTTCCTATTATAATTAAATTTCATAGCTCTTATTATTATATCTTCTTTTAAATCTAACAATCAAGGCTGGAGCAAAAATACTAAGGTAAGATCAAATTAAATTCATCACTATTTTAATTTATTCAGTGGTACTTATGTTATTCAATTTTAAGCTTTCAGAATATGTAAGAGATACAGCGATAGTGCATTGCATATGTATGCGATGAATATTACACTTTATAATCAAATTACATATAATTTTCTAATTTATATGGATAAATTTAACATCATTGTTAAGTCCTCATCAAAACAATGCAACCTCTAAACGTAAGTTTATAATGCACCTAAATTATGATCCCCTCTAGATGTCGACTGCACGTCATAAATAATTCGTCAAAAAAGTGAAGGTGAATAAAAAAGTAAACACAAAATAAAAAGACCACCTGTCTGAAACTAACTTTCATTCCGCCAACTAAATTGCATTGCTGGCACATTCACATTGATATTATTGGTGAGGGATTTTGAAAGGCATCATAATTTCATCTGTAACTTAAATTGCAACTCCAGACATTTTTTTGCCCATGTCTTCTATATATTTTCTATATTTAATTGTTTCTTCTTTTTTTCAAGACAAAGTGCTCCACTTCTAGTTCGGAAATTGCAATTCATTCCGAGAGGCATGTAATAATAATAATCCAGACGTTCGTCGTTTGAGAGGTACTTCTCTATATATTATTACATTAGGAAGACCTCGACCTTAATATAAGTTATAGCAGCAGGTAAATTACTCTAATGACAGAGGTCAGGCTAATGGTCTGAAGGCTGATTGATGAAAAAATATATAGTCGATTGAATGCAACAAACAAAACATAAAAACAAGACATGAACTTTTTTTTTGTTGAAAACAAAGGCCTCATAAGTACAAAAACAACGTCAATCAATTTAATCTCAAGCGCCAACATATTGCATTCGGATACTTTTTTGCATTCTACCAATTGTGCGGTACGTTACAGTACAATACAGGTACAGAGTGAAGCACGAAAGACTCTTACAACTCTACCTCAACAAAAGCATATAGATGAGAAATGGGTGAGGTGGTACTTCTTGAGGAGCTACTCTATGCACAAACAACATATCAGAAAAAGAAATCGTTTAATCGTGCGGAAATCCATTTCATTCGTAATCACTTCCCCCACTCTGATCGACGTTAAGTCAGTTGGTGACGGTGACGGTAGCAGTATGGCGTGGCGTATGCTATACTCTTCACAGAACCTTATTGTGTTGTTAATTCATCAGCATATGTAGGTATGAATGTATAGTATACATAAAACACCACACCTGTCTTTCATATTTCCTATTGTTTCGATTGATTTCGATATGCCCCTCATCACTTTTACATTTGATTACATATACTGTACCTATATATATCGACGAAACAATGTGAGTTAAGGTAAAATTCGCCATAACCTAATTGCATAGTAAAAACAGATTTATTAAAAAAGAGTTTTGAAATAAGAAGTTTTATTTTGGGCAGCTTTTTTAGCTGTTATCTTTTGAAATTTAAAATTCAAGGGAAACAGAAACAAAATATCCTTTCAAAATAAAGGAGCTGATTTTGAAGCTCGAAGGAAGCTACGAGATTAAGACTTATTTTATCCCAATACACAATGAGCTGAAAAATAGAATCAGAAAATTCAGTAAATATATTTCTTCTATCTAATGCTTTTTATGGAAAGCAGCAAAGCGTATTTAAAGTATTAAAAATCAAATTTTAAGATGGCAAATGGATCGAAACCCGGAACAAAATACTGATCTTTTTGCTGAACATCAAGCAAATGTTTTTAAATCCTTCTCGGCAAAAACGGCTAGAGACGCCTTAAAGTTTGTTTGATAGGAACGACTAATGTGAATTTTTTTTTTGTCAAACTCAAAGAAGTAAGAAGCATGTGTCAACATAATTATTTATCTTATACAAAATCACCAGAATACAATTTTATCACCTCTCAGGTTTTGCAAGAAATGCCCCCTCGAAAAACTTCTAAAAACTTCAATTTATAATAAAAGTACGCCTTTAACTAAGATATGTACCACATCATTGGAAAATTAAATTGCAAAAGTTAATGTTGAACTAGATAAGCCACCAACAGAAGTAACATCTTATATCGCTTATAACGATCATGGTTTTCGAGAAGTTTTCCAGAAACTGCTACTGAAAAGGCTCAGCAAAATATTAGAAGAATTAATTTTAATTCCAAACCATCAGTTCAGATTTTGAAACACACATTCCATGACAGAATAAGCTCATTGAATTACAGATGTGGTGGAAAAGGCACTTGAAGAAAAACAAGTATACTCGGATATATTTTTGGGATTTGAAAAAAAAAATTACATAAGAAGCTTCCTAGGCAGTATTATGAAATACATTAAACAAAGGTAACCGATTTTTTAGAGTACGGTACCAACAGAATTACTCGGAACTAAAGAAAATTTAAGTAAAAGGTATATTTCAGTGGATATCAAAAGTATCATGGACATATTGAAATATTAGCGCCAAACGCATATTGCACATTAAGTAAGTGTGTGGACGCAAATATGGCGTATTAAATTAACTAAATGCAACAAAATCGACGCACATATGTAAGTTGAATAAACAAAAACATAAATTGCGTTCCAATTGCTTTAAACAGTATAGAAGTATACCTTACGCTAATACTGCTAAAAACTTTGGATGCTAAGCTTAAATGGAAAGAGTACATCAAAAAGAAAAAAGTAGAGCTAAACATCAACTACAGAAGAATGTACTGGTTAATTAGAAAGAACTCTGACCTATCTATCTAGAGCAAACTAATGTTATATAAGCAAGTTACTAAAACCCGTAAATTTCTCGAAGCGGTCAATCCAGCTGGCTGACTGAAGAGATCTTATGATTTAACAAAGTACGACTTTTTTCTTTGTTACCACGACAAAGATAATATCTTTGTCAGTGATAAAAGCCCTTATAAATGGAATGCGTGACGTTATAGAATATATAAAGTTGCAATGTGCGAATTGGTCATGGAAAAGGCATGAAAAAGAAATAGTGCAGAAACCTTGCACCGTGGTAGCCATTTGATTGATTTCGCTTTTCATTCTTAATTACATATCTTCCTCTTTACAATGCATTAAACATTCACTTACATGTAATATAGTTTTATTATAACACGTGCTGGAGATATTAGTTTAACATAACAACTAATTTTTGTAATTTTTCGACTGTTATTAATTTTATTATCATC
Organism: Eupeodes latifasciatus; assembly: GCA_920104205.1. Taxonomy (NCBI): domain Eukaryota; kingdom Metazoa; phylum Arthropoda; class Insecta; order Diptera; family Syrphidae; genus Eupeodes; species Eupeodes latifasciatus. The sequence continues at coordinate 133,240,412 of OV049926.1, read as the reverse complement.
GTTGATTGCTTTCTGGAAGAATTTTTGATTCTATCAACGGACTTTTTTTACCCTCCTAGGTTTTTTCATTAATCCTTTAGTTATTATTGTATTACACAACTCGCGGTTGAAGGGCCTTCCGAGGTCCATACTCAACAGTGATTTCTTCAGGATAAAGATGGACTTTGATCTCATGTACGAGTATAAATTAGAATCGTCCTAAAATCTAAACATTTTTGTGTTGGTATAGATGCAAGTTATGATCAATTTCCATCTAGGGCCTTTTTCACAAACATTGACAATTGCGGCAGGAAACACTACAACTTGACAAATGGCAAAATCTGTTCCATAAACAATTTTACAATTCATTAGGAAATTTTCAAGTATTTTTCCACATTTTCAAGAACTTTCGGACAAATTTATACTAACAATTTTTTTATGAAATGAAAAAAAAAATACAGTACATATTTGTCTGTTGAAAGTTGACAGATAAGACTGAAATGATAAACAATATATTTTCAAGTGAAAGTGTATGTGAATATGTTAACAGTTCTCAGTTAGGTCGCCATGTAATACGTCCAATTAATAATGATTAAAAAATCATTTTTAAAACACTTGTTGTTCATTTTAAAATCCCGATTTTTAATATGTTTTATGCAATTCCATTTTTATAATAAAATACGATTTTCCAAACTGTTACATTTTAAAGTTAAAAATGGCAGCGCTCTGTTAGTTATAATAACCGAAAAAATTGGTCCAGAAACAATGAAAATTGAAAAATGCAAATTTTTTGTTCCATATTTCATCGTTTTCCGATCATAAAACGAATCAAAATTTTTATGACAAATGTGTCATTGTATTTTTCTGATAAACTTGTCACCTGTCCAGATTTTATGAATTACAGATTTGTCAGACAAGTGTGACAAATTTGTCAAATTTTATGAAATATGGCCCTACTCCAGTGCCCGTTCAGCAATCGTACGTCATAGTCTTCGTTGTTTCTACTCAACTGCACCAGGTCTTGTGAGCACTGCCTGAATAGAGGCTCTTCTCTTTCTGCAGATAGCGTTTCGTTGGGGGTTGGGTTTTCTTTAATCGTTTACTGAAACACCGAACTCTTCTTGCCCGTAAAATGATTAGAGGGCGCAGAAAGTTGACCGAATAGAAAGTTATTGTAATCAGTCCGATTCGTCGAATTAAAAATGTTGACATTTCTCGACGTTTCATACATACGAGATATATGTATGTTCGTGCGTGTGTACGTTCGTCCGTACGTTTGGGAAGTTTTTATCGTCGTCTATAGCTCAAGAACCAGTAGAGATATCGACTTCAAATATATTTCGTTATAAAGATAATAATGCAGAAAGATGCAGAAAGGACTCTCAAAAAAATTGAGTGCGTGGTTTTTTTACCATAGCAATTTAAAAAAAAAGGTTTTAACCAAAATATCTCACGAACCAATAACGCTAGCGACTTGAATAAAATGTTATATTATATTTTGTAACAATACTGAAGTAGTGTATTTTTGGGAAAAACATCCAATTAACAATTTTTTTTATAAATCAAAAAAACTGAAAAAAAATAATTGTCACCTCGAATATCTTACAAGCCAAAAATTATTTTTTCTCTAAATAACTTTATGCAACGAAAAATAATGTTTTTGATACCTGGTAAAATTTTGAGAAAAATCGAATTGACAGTTTTCTTACAAAAAATAAAAACCTAAACAAAACATTACTAAAAGTTGATAAAAATTGATTTTCGACTCAAATATCTTTTCAAAAATTTGAGATGTTGGCTTTAAATTAATTGTATCTTATAAAAAAATTGTTTTCAACATTCAGTAAAATTTTGAGAAAAATCGAATTGACAGTTTTTTTTTTACAAAAAATAAAAACAAAAAAAAAACATTACTAAAAGTTGGTAAAAATTTACTTTCGACTCAAATATCTTTTTAAAAATTTAAAATATTGGCTTCAAACTAATTTTATCTCACAGAAAATATTGTTTTCAACATTCAATATTATTAACTTCCCATAGGAAGTTATTGTAATGGGTCCGATTTGACAAATTGAAAATTTTGACATTTCTCGACGTTTCAAGGTCCCTAGAGTCGAAATAAAACATTTTTAGAAAGATGTCTGTGCGTGCGTGTGTACGTACGTCCGTACGTCCGTACGTCCGTACGTTCGCGACGTTTTTTTCGTCGTGCATAGCTCAAGAACCAGAAGAGATATCGACTTCAAATAAATTTTGTTATACAGATAATAAGGCAGAAAGATGCAGAAAGGGCTCTCAAGAAAATTGCGTGGGTGGTTTTTTTACCATAGCAGTTTAAAAAAAAAGGTGAAAATTTTGGTTAACCCTAAATATCTCATGAACCAATGACGCTAGAGACTTGAATTAAATTTTGTATTATATATTGTAACGTGATACAAAACAATTATATTTTTGGAAAAAAATTCAATTAACGGTTTTTTTTATAAATCAAAAAAACTGAAAAAAAATTTGTCACTTCGAAAATTTTACGACTAAAATATGATTTCATCTCCAAAACAATTTTGTGCAACGAAGAATAATGTTTTTGACATCTGATAAAATTTTGAGAAAAATCGAATTGACAGTTTTTTTACAAAAAATAATAACCTAAAAAAAAAATAAAAAAAAGTTGGTAAAAATTGAGTTTTGACTCAAATATCTTTTCAAAACTTTTGAGATATTGGCTTTAAACTACTTTTATCTTTCAAAAAATATTGGTTTCAACATTCAGTAAAATTTTGAAAAAAATAGAATTGACAGTTTTTTTACAAAAAATTAAAAACCGAAAAAAAAAATTAACAAAAGTTGGTAAAAATTGATTTTCGACTTAAATATCTTTTCAAAAATTTGAGATTATGGCTTCTAACTAATTTTAACTTATAAGAAATATTGTTTTCAACATTAGGACAAATTTTGAGAAAAATCGAATTGACAGTTTTTTTACAAAAAATAAAAACCTAAACAAAAAAATTAATAAAAGTTGGTAAAAATTGATTTTCGGCTCAAATAGCTTTTCAAAAATTAAAAATATTGGCTTCAAACTTATTTTATTTCACAGAAAATATTGTTTTTTATATTCAATAATTTTTTTATAAAAATCCAACAGTCCGTTTTTTCATAAAAAAAATAAAATCTACAAAAAATAGAACGCAAATTTGGTAAGAATTGATACATTTAGACAAACTTTTAAGCAAGACAAATCGATAGACGGGATGGGAAGTTATCAGTGTGGGTCGCATCCCAGCCTCTTTTTTTTATATAAATCCAACAGTCCCTATTTTCATAAAAAAATAAAATCTACAAAAAATAGTATGCAACATTGGTAAGATTTGATGTAATTTTTAATTTCTTTTAAATAATTCAACTAACAACTTTTTTAACAAAACTCGATAACCTACAAACCTTTTAAGCAAGAAAAATCGACAGACAGTATGGGAAGTTATCAGTGTGGGTCGCACCCCAGCCTCTTTTTATAATTACGATTAAGATGGAATTAGTGATAGGGCTGACAATCTGATCCATCAATGTTGAATATCAATAACAGACTTAATAAATCATATATCTATAATATCAACTTTGCAGCTGTATAGCCTGAAAAATATGGCTACTATTAACTGTTAAAGTTTGGGATTCCTCAATGGATTTTTCTTGTTGATAAAAATGAAGAAGTCCATTGCACAGAAATTTGATATGAGGAGGAAGAATTATATTTAAATTCCACACTGTTGAAATTCACCTTTCCAAAATCAAATGTTTTTGCCTTCCTCGTTTAAAAAGGGGAACACCAACAACAGCAAACGATTTTAAGATAGATAGATAGATAGGCAAATGGATAGATAAATAGATAAAAAAAGATGGATTGAAGTTGCAGCTTCCATATTGAACTGATGGATGCTTGAAGCTTTTGCCATGTGATTAGATCTAGAGATGTTGTAACCCGAATTTTTCTGTTTGTTTTGTTTTTATTTTTATATCGGGTTTTCATTTAATTTGAGTTGATTTTAATGGATGTAATGGTTGTAGGTTTATAGATATATTCCTACTGTAGGTTGTAGCTTATAGAAATAGAACATATCTACTGCTGTTAGCTTGTTTTGTGTGTTTGCATTAAAGGGTGTCAAGTACGGGAAAATAAATCACAATTTCCTTTGTTTCATATTCAATGATATTATACAGCAAAGTACACAGAATATTTTAGGGTGAGTGCGAATAAGTCGCGTTATATCTGTGTAGATATTGTATAGGTGTAAGTATGGTATGTTGGCTTGCGCGTTCTATAATCTAATGAGTTGTTGACCTGGTTTATTGTCTGTGCTTAACAGATACGTTATTATTATGTATTATTATTATTATTATTGAACGCCAAAGGAATATTATGCAAATGACATTTCAGACTACAAAGGAACAATATTTGTGACTTTTAGAATATACCGTTTTTTTACTTTTAAAATGATACTTTTTAAGGGATATTGTTAACGATCAAATGAAAAAAAAAACTACGAAGTATACGACCGGATTCGCTTTGAGATTGCACCTAGTTTTAAGAGCAGATATTTAATATTGGGGATATTCTAAAGTTAAAATGAAAGGACAAACATTATAAATTGACGTTCAATTTCGATGGGTCAACGTTAAAAGCAAATTTTACAATATACAAACAAAGCAATGACTATGTCAAGAGCAAAACATAGGGCACATAGTAAAATAGCTTATAATCCCAATTTTTAATTATATTGTTTCAGAAAGGCAACACATTTTTTGGAAGCTATTTATTTATCGAAAATATTTCAAGATCCTTTGCCAAATTACTTTTCTTCTTTAAAATTTACGAGCTTACAGTTCAGGGCAGATATTGTGTATCATTTTCACTGTAATAATAAAGTAACATTTGCTTACCTACCTGCCTATACTTTATCCTAATAATATGTGAATTTATAAAAATATATCTCATTGAACTGACTTTCGATTCAACACGCTTATTTCATTAATTTTACCCCATTTTACCCTATGAGAAGAACAAACTTGAAAACAAATCACTTCTAGTGATCTTTTTAAATATACTTTTCAGAACCACTAACTCCAAAGTCACCTTTTAATAACGGAGAAGAGTTTCTAAAATTTGAGATATTATATTTTTGTATATATCCCATAAAACCAGAAAAGCAGGCCGATTACAGGAGATTAGAATATTGTTGAGTTAATTTTCCATCTATTAGTCCCTATCTGTAGAGTTTTTTTTTTAAGAACTACGACAATCAATCAACCTGTTTGCAATACATCCCTGATAAATATTTGGGTATTTTATTTTAAGGACTTTATTAACTTATAAGTAAATTGCCATGTATGTACATTTTGAAAAATCAGACAAAAACACACACAAAAACAAATAACTTAAAATACCATACAAAATGTTCACAGCTTTATTCATATATGTGTGTACGTCATGCATAAGTACTTATTTAGGGTACTTAACATGTACAATATATTTTTCTAAAGATTTACCAATCGTGAAATTTTCAAGGGCTTAGGTTGTCGCCTTGTCGTGATGGGGCGATGTTCCGTTTTTGTAAAAGGGGATTTTCACTTTACCTATAGAAGCGGTATAGGAGCTGATGGTAGTAGATTTAATATGATTGAAAGGATGTTGCTTTGAAGATTATCAATTTGTATACCTACTTAAATTAAGGTTCAATACATTCGTCATCAAAAGATGTAACAACAACAACAACAACAACTAAAAAATCTTTCACAGAGAGTGTATCTTAAAGACGTATACATACGTACAAAAATGTTTGTAACCGTCGTATGCTGTCTGTACTCTTTGAACTTTGCTTTTTTTTTCTTTCCATACATGGAAAAATCGTCTTTGATGAAGTCTGGAAAATGAATTTAAGAACTTCTTGAAGTAATCCTTTGAACTAGAAAAACATTCTTAATTTTTGCATGTGTATGATGTTGATTATAATAACAAAATTAAGTCTTTTTAACTGATTTTCTGTAAATATTTTGATCTTTTTATGAAGAAATATTTTGATTTACTTTTATGCTTTGTTCGTAAATATAAATCTATTGAAATTATAGGATAGGCAGTTAAATAATAATAATAATAAATGAAAAAAGAGGTTTTAGGATTTAGTCTACACTGTTAGGTTCTTATTAGTTCATTTAAAAAACAGATATTTAATTAGTTGTTTTTGTGTAATGAATTGGTTTTCATTGTTGTTGAGGGCAATTAAAATTACTTATTATGTTTAGTCAAATTTTAAGATCTACAGATAGAAAATCTATTAATGCACTTTTTAAACATGAAGACTTATCAAAGTTTTTAGTTTGACAAATTGAACCTATACATAAACTTCCATTGGAAAGTAAATATAATAGAAAAATCATACAAACGGGATGAAATGGAAAATAAAAGGCACGACTGAGTCATACGAATTTCCTCCTGTATCCAAAGACTTCGGTTTATCAGTGGTGCTTATATTATTAGAATATAAAAATGTATACCTATGTATAAAATAAGTTTGTCTTCAAAAATTTAAATGTCATTTAATTAATATAAAATAAATAAATAAAATATTTTTGGTATGCAGTTTTGTAATGCTTATAAATAAAGGTTATATTTTAATTTGGTAAAAAAAAAAAGATTCGAAAACCCAAACGGCTTAATCGAATCAACATAACACCTTAATTTCCAAGTTTAAACTCAATAGACCCAATGGTTTGGGCTGTAGGGGCGAGGACAGACAAACAGACGGACGGAGGGAATCGGATTTTAGAAATTTTGTTTCGAAAATGTAATATTTTGAATATTTTTAAAAATACCTAAAACAGTTTTTCAACTTTCTATAGGAAGTTATTGAAATCGTCAAAGTTTTGAAATTAACATTTCTATAGGAGGTGCCCTTCTAGAGCAATACAATTTTTAACTTCCCATAGGTAGTTATTGTAATCGGTCCGATTTGTCGAATTGAAAATTTTGACATTTCTCGACGTTTAAAGGTCCCTAGAGTCTAAATTAAAGATTTTTAGAGAGATGTCTGTGCGTGCGTGCTGTGTACGTTCGTTCGGGAAGTTTTTTTCGTCGTCCTTAGCTCAAGAACCTGTAGAGATATCGACTTCAAATAAATTTTGTTATATAGATAATAATGCAGAAAGATGCAGAAAGGATTCTCAAAAAAATTGAGATGGTGGTTTTCTTACCATAGCAATTTAAAAAAGGTGAAAATTTTGGTTACACCAAAATATCTCACGAACCAATAACGCTAGCGACTTGAATCAAATTTTATATTATATTTTGTAACGTGATACCAAAGTAGTAAATTTTTGGAAAAAAATCCAATTAAAGGTCTTATAAATCAAACAAAAAAACTGAAAAAAATTAATTTTATCTTAAAGAAAATATTGTTTTCAACATTCAGTAAAATTTTGAGAAAAATCGAATTGACAGTTTTCTTACAAAAAATAAAAACCTAAAAAAACAATACTAAGACTTAGTACAAAATGACTTTAGACTCAAATATCTTTTCAAAATTAAAAATATTGAATTCAAACTAATTTTATCTCACAGAAAATATTGTTTTCGACATTCAGTAAATTTTGTATAAAAATCCAACCGTCCGCTTTTTTCATAAAAAATTAAAATCTACAAAAAACAGTACACAAAATTGTTAAAAATTGATGTTCGGTTCTCAATATCTCGTGAACACTAGACTTCAAATTAATTTCATTCATCCAATTTATATTAATGTTTATATTATAAGAAATAAAAACTTTTAAGGAATGCGACTAAAATTGGTAAAAATTGGTTTTCGACTAAAATTCTCGTTAGCAAAAATAGATTTTGAAATCAAACTATTTCATCAATGCAAAATATTGTTGGTAATTTTTAATTTTTTTAGAATAATTTAAGTGACCTTGTAAACAAGACAAATCGACAGACGGGATGGGAAGTTATCAGTGTGGGTCGCATCCCAGCCTCATTATTTTTATTGAATGAAGCTAAGTTAAGAAAACAATTTTTAGAGAAAATTTTATAAAAAATGTCGTCGCGTTTTTGAGAAAATTTAGATTTTAGGGCAAACTATTTGCATGGGCACTAGGTACTGTTATTTATATTCTTAAAAAAACGCCCCAACAAAATCACCTTAAGAATTACTCGTTACTCCCAAGTTTAAACTCAAACGACTCAATTGTTTCAGCTGTAGGGTAAAGAACAGACAGCCAGACAGAATCAGGAGACTTACTTTTTTTAACCTCTCTATCATCGTAATTTCATGTTTAATAAAAATGTAGAGTTTGATTTTTTTTACAAACGCAATACTTGCCATATTGTTCCTATATGTCTCAAGTAAAAATTATGTCTTTTAAAGTACTTTAATCGAAAATTGGGGATAAAACTGTTTTCTGTCGAAAAATTTTAAATGTTAATCCAATGATGATTATAATATTTTTGTTAGAATTTTAATAAGAAAAAAGGGCCGATTCGTCTAAGACTTTAACAAAATATTTAAAAAAAAAACATATTTTGTTTGCGATTAAAAATTTGAGTCGAAAACCATTTGTAATCAGTTATTTGTTATATTTTGAAGGTTTTCATGTTTTGTGAAAACAGTTCTTACTTGATTTTTTCTAAAAAAAAAAAAAAATGAACTAACATTAAGCAACAATATTTGAGATTTTTAGTCGAAAATCAATTTTACCAGTTTTAGTAGAATTTTTTGAAAGTTTTTATTTCTTACATACAAAAGTACAGATTACATTTTTCAAAGACCATTATCTTACGTTAACAACTAAAGCTATCATAGAATTAAATTATTTTGGAGTCAAAACCTTTCATACAATTATTTTGGAGTTAAAGTTATTTTTGTTTGTAAAATATTCAAGGTGATAAATTTTGTTTTCATTTTTTATTTTGTATTATTATCTGTAAGTTGACAGACGAAAAGATCCAATGTATTTAGTAACTGGAATTCTTCATTGAAAGTCTTGTTGGAAATCTCTCTAAAAATTTTTACATTTTGTCCTTACCTTTTTTATGGGTGTCTTCTAAAATGTTAAGTTTTTGTTTAATATTTTTTTTTGAACTGTTACTATTTATTTCAACATTGAGTTAAAACCTTCAATTTTTTCGAAAATTCATGTAGCAATAGCAATTTTTAACCTAACCCTTTAAAATATATTTTCATTATGCAATAAAATGAAATTATGTTTATTTCAATTGTGTTGGTATTTCCACAGATTTTCATATGAAAAAATATGAAACAAATATTATTTATGGTACACAATTCTGATTAATGTGAAGTTTTCTGATTACACCAGTTTAAATAATTATATCAAAGAACTGTTGCGTTGTGACCGAAACACTGATCTATAATAGTTCCTCGTGTACAATATTGATCAGTCAATTATTCATTTGTAAGGTATGTACATAAGTGTTTACAAAAAAGTGTTTACAAACAAAAATAGCAACTCCATGTAACTAGTGTCTTAGTTAGTTTTGTTTTTTTTTTTTTTAATTCTAATTTGCTTATTTTGATGTAATTATTATCTTAATTATGACTTCTCTTAGTCTGAAAACATTACAAATGAATAACAAAGTCTTATAGCAAAGAAAAACAAAAAAAAAACATCTTATTTGTGCGCAAAAACAAACATAACTGTTTCTTACAATTTTATTCGTCCTTTAAGCATCATCATCATCTTCATCAACATCACTTTCTTAGAATCAAACATGTGTTTGTGCAGCCTTTGCAAAAAGCAGGTGACTCTTTATTATTTTTCAAAAAGAGCTGTTAAAATGTATATTTTTATATTTATACATATATTTATGTAAAAAGCATATGTATATATGTAAAAAACAAGTTACTGCATTAGTAGGTGGTATATACATATATTTATACAGCACTTCTTTTTCTTCTTAAGAATGCTAATTAAGTCTCTATAGCAACATCTCTATTCGTTTTCTCATTAACGAAACGACACATGAAGATTTATACACTTTATATGTACATTTGTAGATACATATGTCTTTGCATACAAAAGATATACATAAGTATATATTACACATACATATATAAAATAATTTATAATACTTACTAGAGCCATCACCTCCCCCACTTATATGATGTTCTCCAGTGAGGCCAAGTGCTGAAAATTCTGAGGGCTGCAATTTCACCTCCATCTCACGAAGACGTGTATTCAAATTTTTTGTATGCATAAACAGAAAGAATGTACACGAGATTGCAATTAAAGCGATGAGTTCAACGGACCTGGAATTAAAAGAATTAAAAAATATATAAAATTCTAAGGCGGGAAAAGCTTTAAAGAAATTAATAAAAAATCCATAAAGAAAAGAAATATTAAATATACAAGATACGGAAGAAGACTATTCTGCTGATAGCTTATAGGCCTTTAGGGACGACATCAAATCTTCTTCCTTTAACGGCATCATTACATTAGAAAATATACCTTAGTGTTTGTTGGATACAAGAGGATCCGGTACGGATACACTGAAAGTGGACCCTGGATGCGATGGTAGATACCCTGTATGATATCTCTAAGTCGCATCTTGAAATTGAAATTTTACATTAAATTCCAGTTCAAAGTTAAATACCAACACATTTGTTTAATTCTAGGTAAATCATACCTACATATACCTTATATTAACCAGAGCAATAGGTATAAGTCAAAGTCTAATTGTATTCCAGGTGGAAAAGCAGCTAAGAAAGAACAAAAACAAATGACCTAGTGGCAGGGATATTATCAGTCAGTGAGAAGTGAGTATAGTATAGTAGTCCAAAGGCATAAGCAATGCTGTCGAAAGTACTGAAAAAGTGCTAGGATGTTTTTTCTTAAGGAAAAATATAGTTTATAAAGGGTGTCCCAAAATTAACGCAAGATTAGAATTTGCCGCCATTTGTGCAGTGAAGTGTTGGCAACCCTGAATAATACAATAATTACAATAAATAATAATAAATAATAATTACAATAAAACAATTTTTACTTCAGGGTGGCCTAGAATGACAGGATAAAAGTGGCTCGAAATAACTTGTGACACAATAAATACGTGATTTCAAGTTAGTAGCGTTGACATTTTAAACTGAGCTTAATATCGGGTGATTTTTTTGAGGTTAGGATTTTCATGCATTAGTATTTAACAGATCACGCGGGATTTCAGACATGGTGTCAAAGAGAAAGATGCTCAGTATGCTTTGACATTTCATCATGAATAGACTTACTAACGAGCAACGCTTGCAAATCATTGAATTTTATTACCAAAATCAGTGTTCGGTTCGAAATGTGTTTCGCGCTTTACGCAAATTTTATGCGTTTTTTTTTAAAAAAAAGTTCTCAAGCTCTTAAAAAATCACCCATTATGTATTTATTGTCCTCCATTGAAAAGAGGACATTGTTTAATATAATGGGTGATTTTTTAAGAGCTTGAGAACTTTTTTTTTTTAAAAAAACGCATAAAAAAATCACCCTTTAGTTGAACAACGCGATAATTAATATTGCAAAGTGAAAATGAAATGCTGACATCGATTTTTATTTACTCTTACGATTGGCATTAAAAGCACAATCAAATTGTGTTTTGCAGTTGAAGAGATGTTCCTATGTTGGAAGTGTCGAAAATCTCACTGCTTTTCAGTAGCCCAAATCAAACGATTCGAATCATATAAAAAGAAAAGAGGCTGGGATGCGACCCACACTGATAACTTCTCATCCCGTCTGTCTTGCTTAAAAGGTTTGTAGGTTTTCGTGTTTTGTTAAAAAAGTTGTCAGTTGAATTATTCTAAAAAAAATTAAAATTACCAACAATATTTTGCATATGATGAAATAATTTGATTTCAAAATCTATTTTTGTTAACAAGATTTTTAGTTGAGAACCAATTTTCAAAAATTTTAGTAGAATTTCTTAAAAGTTTTTATTTCTTATATAAACAAATACAAAATGAATGAATGAAATTAATTTGAAATCAATATCTTCTATTGTTCACGAGATATCGAGAACCGAACATCAATTTTTACCAAATTTGCGTACAATTTTTTGTAGATTTTAATTTTTTATGAAAAAATTGACTGTTGGATTCTTATAAAAAAATTAATAAATATTGGAAACAATATTTTCTGTGAGATAAATTTAGTTTGAAGTTTTTTTATTTATAAAAAACCGTTAATTGGAATTTTTTCGAAAAATATATTTGTCTGGTACCGCGTTACAATATATAATATAAAATTTAATTCAAGTCTCGAACGTTATTGGGTCGTGAGATATTTAGGTAACCAAAATGTTCACCTTTTTTTAACTTCCCATAGGAAGTTTTTGTAATGGGTCCGATTTGTCAAATTGAAAATTTTGACATTTCTCGACGTTTCAAGGTCCCTAGAGTCGAAATAAAAGATTTTTAGAAAGATGTTTGTGCGTGCGTGAACCAGTAAATATCGACTTCAAATAAATTTTGTTATGCAGATAATAAAGCAGAAAGATGCAGAAAGGGCTCTCAAGAAAATTGCGTGGGTGGTTTTTTTTACCATAGCAGTTTTAAAAAAAAGGTGAAAATACTGGTTAAACCTAAATATCTCATGAAACAATGACGTTAGAGACTTGAATTAAATTTTACATTATATATTGTAAAGTGATACAAAACAATTATGTTTTTGGAAAAAAATCCAATTAACGGTTTTTTTATAAATAAAAAAACTGAAAAAAAAAATTGTCACTTCGAAAATTTTACGACTAAAATATGATTTTATCTCCAAAATAATTTTGTGCAACGAAGAATAATGTTTTTGACATCTGATAAAATTTTGAGAAATATCTAATTGACAGTTTTTTTTTTTTAAATAAAAACCTAAAAAAAACATTACTCAAAGTTGGTAAAAATTGAATTTCGACTCAAATATCTTTTCAAAAACTTGAGATTAAAGCTTCAAACTTATTTTACCTTATAAGAAATATTGTTTTCAATATTCTGAAAAATGTTGAGAAAAATCGAATTGACAGTTTTCTTATAAAAAATAAAAACCCAAAAAAAAAATTAATAAAAGTTGGTAAAAATTGATTTTCGACTCAAATATCTTTTCAAAACTTTGAGATATTGGCTTTAAACTACTTTGATCTTTCAAAAAATATTGTTGTCAACATTCAGTAAAATTTTGAAAAAAAAATCGAATTGAGAGATTTTGTACAAAAATTAAAAACCTAAAAAAAAATTCAACAAAAGTTGATAAAAATTGATTTTCGACACAAATATCTTTTCAAAAATTTGAGATAATGGCTTCTAACTAATTTTAACTTGTAAGAAATATTGTTTTCAGCATTCGATACAATTTTTAGAAAAATCGAATTGACAGTTTTTTTTACAAAAAATAAAAACCTAAAAAAAACCAATACTAAAACTTGTTAAAAAATTTACTTTTGACTCAAATAGCTTTTCAAAAATTACAAATATTGAAACTTATTTTATTTCACAGAAAATATTGTTTTCGATATTCAGTAATTTTTAAATAAAAATCCAACAGTCCGTTTTTTCATAAAAAAATAAAATCTACAAAAAATAGTACCTACTCAAATTTGGTAAAAATTTATACAATAGACAAACTTTTAAGCAAGCCAAATCGACAGACGGGATGAGAAGTTATCAGTGTGGATCGCATCCCAGCCTCTTTTTTAAATTGATATGGTAAGAAAACCACCCACTCATTTTTTTTGAGAGTCCTTTCTGCATCTTTTTGCATTATTGTCTGTACAAAATTTATTTGAAGTCGATATCTCTACTGGTTTTTGAGCTATGGTCGACGAACGCACGGAGCTATGGTCGACGAACGCACGTACATACAAACGTTCGTACACACGCACGCACAGATATCGCACAGACATCTTTTTAAAAATCTTTTATTTCGACTCTAGGGACCTTGAAACGTCGAGGAATGTCAAAATTTTCAATTCGAAAAAATCGGACCGATTACAATAACTCCCTATGGGGAGCTAATAAATAGCGCAGAGTTCTCAAGAATTTGGCATCGCTCTGACCACATTATGGCGTATTTTACGGGAGGAAATTTTAATACAAAATCAAGCGGGCTCAAGAATTGGGGTTCTGAACATGATTCTCCAAGACAACGAATTTAATTGTTTGTTTGTTTGCTTTCTTGCAATGTGAACATTTTGATTAACTTGAAATATTGATGATATGTTTGAGGCTGAGCAGCACAGCAAAAATTGGGACAAATTCTTTAAATGTGTCTTAGAATCTGAACGCTCGAAATGTCAACACTTAGCAAAATTAAGAATTTTTGAATATAGTACCACCAAATAACAGCACTGTATTAATAACTTGTGCAGCTTCCTTAACGTGCGTTATTTTAAATAAGACTTGAAATGGCCTTTAAACAAAAGAAGTAGGTACCAAACAAACCGCCTACCATTTACAAAAATGTAAATGAGTTGTAAACAGGAGGTTTTATATCAACCAAACTTGCAAACAAAACTTCTCATTCCGCTCGGCCTTAACTCCACACTGAACACTAAGTTCTGATGGTTTACCTACAAACCTACTTAATACTCGTACCTACAATCTACATATCTACAATGTTCTTTGTATAAGATTTTTGGATCTTCTTATATGAATGGGTATGTTTTCCCTTGGAAATAATTTAACTTGACGAACGGCCAGCCTATAGAAATAAATAACAGTAATTATTAAAGAACTTTTTGGTAGATGTATAGGTGCATATATACATACTATAAATGTAGATATAGACTTACTTAGAGTCTTAAAGTAGAAAACATAGCACTCTCAGTCTCTGTGGTCTTTTATAGCTTTCAAGTGTTTTTCATCTCATGAATTAAACATGTTACTTTTGTAGATTAGTTTCTTTTAATGATATCGTTATGTTTTGACATTTTAAAGATTTGAAGACAGACAGTAATGGGTGAGAGGGATATCTTAGTTAACGTTTGGTTAACTGATGGGATAAGGCATAAGAATTATAGGGATGATATTGAGGAAAGCGAAAGGCTATAATTTTGATAGGTATAGGTACATTGTTGTTTGGTATACTTGATGTCGGCGAATAATTTTTGACTTTAAAGATAAAAAGTTGTAATAGGTAGTAAAAATCTTTTTAAAAAATATGATGCGTTTTGAGAAACACTTTCAATAACTTTATGGTATTAGTTTTTTTCGATTTAATGTATAATATACAATACATTAAATCGAAAAAAAAAACTAATAAAAAGAAACTTTTGACCATTAATACAGTATTAACTGTTCATATAAAGGGTGTTTTTTTAGACGTGTGGTTTCAAGAAGAAATAAAATCAAACAATTGTATGTTATGGTAGAGAATTTAGCTTTATTAAAGAGATAGGGGTTTGCCATTATATTTTAAAAATGATTTCGGGTGAAAAAAGTATTGACAAATTGAAAATCACACGTCAAAAAAACATCCTTTAGTTTGACTTTATAAAGCGATGTCATAACTTCACAAGTTCACACATCATTATAAAATTCAGTGATAGAAGTATTTTCCTAAAAAAAATAATATTTTCAAGAAGGTTGACTATATCTACGTACTTATAACAAAGACAAAACATATTTGTTTGAGCCTTGGTAGGAATGTGTTAAACTAATAAATCAAAATTTATTTGCAGAATAGTTATAAAGTCGAAGTAATGATTGTCGCAGAAAACATTATCACACCAGAAAAATAAATGTTAAAAAAGGTGAAAAAGCCTACTGTATACCTACAAAAACCTTAGCTCGGAATAGGTCAGCCATGAAAAGTAGTTAGATATAAAAATATGTCAAATTCTAAATTTACAAAGGTTATATCAATTTATTTTAACAGTGCGATATCTTAGAAATTCTGAATTATAAGGGATATTTTCTTTAAATAATTACTGTATAAAATTTAATGTCTTCAGTTATAAAGTTTGTGGAACCCAAAAAATTGTGGATAACAAAGCAGACTTGCTTTTTTTTTACAAAAATATGGCATATTACCTAACTTTAGCCAATAATTGACCAAAAATCATTTATACTGGGTGAATACTGAGTGTGATCTAAAAATGAGCCCACATATGTTTTGGAGATACGTTAATAGAAAACTTAATTTTTGACAGATATCCATCTAGTATGACCTTTCAAAATTCATCAAGTTATCTTCCAGAGTCAATATGTAACATATGTATTTGTGAATCATTTTTAGATTACTTTTGAAGATTTTTCTTTCACAAACACCTCTTCTCTTATTTTTTCTAACACACAAGAATACAGTCATCTTACATCAATAATTTTTTCGATTTCTGAGGCATCTATACGTGACAATATTTTAAAGCTTTTAAAGGAATGTTTCAGTTCTGGTCCTGATTGAATACTATCATTTTGGTTTCAACGAGTTTTTGAAAGGTTCTAAGTTCCCAGGTCTTATACCTAACGCCATTCCATAAATGGTTCTAAAAATTTAGTTACGAATTATAGTTCTGCTATCCTAAAATAATTGCTTTTCCTTAATTGTTTGAATTCCTTGTCTGTGACATAATTTCTTTGAATTCCTCTTCTAAAAACAAAATAAATTGGGTGGCGCAACAGTCCGTTGAGAACTAGAGCCTAGTGACTTACAGCGCTCAACCATTCCTGTGTGCGAGTACTGTTGTCTGGGATGGAGGGGACCTACAGTTTATATGCCGAATCCGAACGGAAAATTTGAGAAAGCACTTTTCATGACAAGAATTACTCTTGGAGAATTTGTCAATTCCTCGCAAGAGGCAGTACCCGTGAAAAAAACTTTAGATGGCATAGGCAGGGATTGAACCCAAGACCTCTGGCACAGTCCAACGCACTTTTTTTTTTTTTTTTTTAAATTCATTTTTATTAATTCATTCTTAAGACTATCTTAAAGCTAGACAAAAATTCATAAAACTAGCCTAATTAACCATAACTTACAACTAACTTACTGGTCCCATACGGACGCTCTAAGTTAAACTATAACACTTAATACTAATGCCGTTCGGCCCTACGATCTATTTTACTTCAATTAAATTTTATTTATTTTTGTATGTATTTATTAGAAAATTTGAAAAAAAACTAATATCCATATCCTTTTTTTTTATTTTACTTAAAAACTACTTAAAATAAGGTCCTTAATATAAAACTTAAAGCTAACTTAAACTACCTATTCTGCCTATAAACTACTTAAAACTAGAACAACCACAGCAGCAAATCTAACTATCTAATGTTTTTGTTTTTCATTTTTTCTTGTCTTTTTATTTATTTTTTTTTCTATTCCATGTTTTTTTTTTTATTTTTTTTTTGTATTATTTTTTTTTTTTTGTATTTTTTTTGTGCCACCATGCCTATTCTACTTAAAACTAAACCCTAAAACTATAAAACAAGTATGTAAGCCGGCCAAGGCTTAAAACCCCATCCCGACTACCCACTATCAAGTGCCGATTGAAGCCACCAAAACTGGATCTCCTGCTTCACCCTATCAGTTCGGTCCCGTTCGGACACAGCCCTACTGAACCGAAGGAGCTCTGCTCCGTCTTGTGCCATGACGTCCCGATTGTACAGGAGTCGCCTATCCACGGTTCGTCGTCTGACGTGGTAGATTAGCGGAACTGCCAATCTATCCTGTATCAGACCGCATCTATCTAAAAAGAGGAATGCCTCTGGTGGAATGAAGCCACTCAAGCGTGCACTTTCAAAATACTCGTCGTTCGGATAGAACGCCCCGAAAATTAAATTGTTGGTCGAAGACATAGCTCTTGCAATGTGACCTTGAACGAGTTTTATCACGAAATTGTCAATTCTGTTGATTCGAGTTCCGTTGTATAGGACCTCGTTGGAATAGTAATGCACGTAAGAAGATTCGGCTGTTCGATATAAGCCGGTACAGCGTCGTAAACACTGCCGCTCGAACACCCGGAACTTTTCCATCTGGGAAGGAGCAACGTTGAACCACACAGGACAACCATAAACGATCATCGGCCGTATGAGATCCATGTAGCAAATTACCTTCACTCTGGGGTCACGCCGACTGCTAAAACACAGCCGTTTCGTCAGAGCGAAGGCTCCTCTGGCCCTGGTCAGAGCAGCATTTATATGTCTGTCGAAATATAAATACTGATCTAACCAGATACCGAGGTACTTCTCTACACTTTTGCTCGCTAATGGCTGGCCGTGAAGATCAACGATAACCATCTTGCGCCAATTCTTGGACGTATCCCTCGTGGCCCTAGCCAACGGAGTCCGGAACAGAATTGTATCCGACTTATGGACATTTATTTTCAGTTTCCAGTCGTCGCAATATCGCTGAATCTCGTCGAAATCACGCTGCAAGAGAATTCTAATAACCTCAACCTTTCGGGCCGTTCTGTACGCAATAAGATCGTCGGCGTACGCAATTGCCTTTGTAAGATTACCTATCAGATCGCTGGTGTAAATGCTGAAGAGAATCGGCGAATTCACCGCTCCCTGTTGAAGACCATTTTTAATTAAGAATGTTGTGGTAGAAGTTACATTGCCACTTTTGACAACAAACTTTCTACCGTTAAGCATATCATAAAGTATATACAACAATGGCTTGCTTATGCCAAGCCTGCTCAGTTTTAGGTAAAGACCCTCTAACCATACGGTGTCAAAGGCCTTTTCCAAATCAACCAGAACAGCACCTGTGCATTGTTGTTTTGTTTTATTCCATTGGATATCAGAAACGAGTTTAGACGCAGCATGAATTGTGTCATGACCCGCCTTGAACCCGAACTGTTTATCCGGAATTATTTTGTTGTCCACAGCCCACTTAGTCAGAGCCCTATTAATGATTTTTTCGAAAACTTTGCTGATGCTCGGAAGAAGACTTATCGACCGAAGATTTGACGGGTTGGAGTTGTCCTTTCCCTTTTTCGGGAGAGGATGAACCACAGCGGTCTTCCAATGCACTGGATAATATGCATTATTCAGTGCATTATTGAAGAGTGTGGTGTAAATGTCAATTGCCTCCATCGGTAAATATCTTAGTACAACGTTGGATATACCATCGACACCTGCTGACTTTTTATTTTTTATTGAGTTGAAGATGAGCTGAAGCTCAATCTTCGTCACTAACAGGGGACTTGGTCCCGTTTGCTCGGCGATTATGGCATTTGCCAAGGAATCGTCATCGAACCGCATAAAACCGCGGTTCTCAGATCGCCAATGTGTTATATCATTTCGAAGGTAAAAGTGATTAAGTAGGGCTCTGTTTTCCAGGTCGTGGTTGGGGCGAATGCTAACATTCACCTTGTACACTTGCTGGAAAGCAGCTCCCACCGCCTCCACTTTTTCCTTCGGATCTTCAATTATATAAAAGTCATTGTCAAAGATGGCTTCTTCTGGATCTATTTGCGCTGTCATGAGTACGTCTCTGTTCTCTTCAGTTCTTTGGAGTTTCAGACACGGAAGGTCATTGTCGTTCTTTTTCCTGAATATCTTGTTGATTTTCGGGAACATACTAGGGTCACTGGAATTAACTGACCGGATCTTGCGGTCCCAGTACTTGTTAATTGATAACCTGGGGTGGAATCGGCTAAGGTGATTGTTGATTGTTGACAGTCAAAATAATCGAATTTGATCTCTGTAAGGTGATAGTCAAATTGACACCTAAAAAGCTGTCACTAGAAAAATTTTATAGTCATTTTCCTACAAATATGTCGTTTCTGAATAGAGCTACCAGACGCTACAAAAAACGAATGGAAAATTTTTTTAGTTACCCTTTTTAGGTACAAAAACACATTCTTGTGACCGACAAAGCTTACGTAATTCGAAAAAAAACACAAGAGAAATAAGAATGTTATTTAAAAACAGCCAATTTTATACTTTTATTTAGAATTTAATAGGAATCATTTTAAAATTTTACCATAGCAACAATGAATTGTGACAATTATAATCAGAAATTTTTCAATCGAATTGAATTGAGTTGAATCATCTTACACAGACGGAATGAAAACGATAGTCAAATTTGACTATCAAAAATATGATAGTCAATTATCAGCTTAGCCGATTCCACCCCTGTAGTTCTCCTTAATCAACAGATTGACATTTTTTATTGACGACTGTCCAACGCACTAACCATCATGCCACAGGTACTTGCATGAATTGTTCTTCTATTATATCGGGTGATTTTTTTGAGGTTAGGATTTTCATGCATTAGTATTTGACAGATCACGCGGGATTTCAGACATGGTGTCAAAGAGAAAGATGCTCAGTATGCTTTGACATTTCATCATGAATAGACTTACTAACGAGCAACGCTTGCAAATCATTGAATTTTATTACCAAAATCAGTGTTCGGTTCGAAATGTGTTTCGCGCTTTACGCAAATTTTATGCGTTTTTTTTAAAAAAAAGTTCTCAAGCTCTTAAAAAATCACCCATTATGTATTTATTGTCCTCCATTGAAAAGAGGACATTGTTTAATATAATGGGTGATTTTTTAAGAGCTTGAGAACTTTTTAAAAAAAAAAACGCATAAAATTTGCGTAAAGCGCGAAACACATTTCGAACCGAACACTGATTTTGGTAATAAAATTCAATGATTTGCAAGCGTTGCTCGTTAGTAAGTCTATTCATGATGAAATGTCAAAGCATACTGAGCATCTTTCTCTTTGACACCATGTCTGAAATCCCGCGTGATCTGTCAAATACTAATGCATGAAAATCCTAACCTCAAAAAAATCACTCGATATATTAAAATCAACATGGGTTTGTGAAAAAAAAATCCACAACTACTAGTTTATTACAATTCCCAACTTTTTTAATGGATGTATTCGAAAAACACTCTCAAGCCGATTGCATCTTTACAAACTTTAGTAAGGCATTAAAAATTAGGTTTTGAAATTCTTCTTTATAAATTACGCATATATAATATTTAAAAGACACATATTATAGCGTCATGTTCAGGAGTAATTCTTCATGTCAATTTAAAGCCAATTCTGGTGTACCTTAAGGAAGTCACCTTGGTCCATTTCTGTATAATTTGTTTATCAGGGATTAACCTTCAGTTTGAAATAATAAATCGCTAATCTATGCAGATTATTGTAAAGTTTTTCGAATTATTAGCTCCATAAAGGATTTTTAAGAGCTACAAGAAGATCTGAATAAATTTGAGTATAGTTGCTATTAAAACCGTTTAATTTTAAATATTGACAAATGTAAGACAATGTTGTTAGAATCCAGTTTTTCTGACCTTGGTGTTGTACTGGACTCAAAATTGACATTTATTGATCATTATACTTATATTATAAACAAAGCTATCAAAACACTTGTTTTCGTCAAAAGATTTTCTTGAGAATTCTACAATCCATATATTATTAAAATTCTGTGTTTTTTTGTCAGGCCAATTCTTCAATACGAAAAAGCGTTATATTGGCGCCATACTATTCCGATAATATTGATATAATATAATGTATTCAACGTAGATTTGTAAGATTTTGTCATCGTTTCTTCCTCTGGCCTGATAGACTTTAATTACCTCCGTGCACTTAAAGGCTTCCCTTGATAAATCTCCAATCTCTGCTTTAAAACTGGTGTATTGAATGAAACGATTTTATGTCTATCTGCTCTTTATTGATTGTATTTCGATATGAGTAAGGCTAGCTTTATAACTATTTTTAGCAGATATTGTGCTAATAGTCCTCTTTATCAATCAATCAGTAAATTTAACAAATTCTCCATATTCATTGAATCTACAATTGACAATCTCAAATCTGCAATCTTTTAATTTAATTGCTATAAGTAGTTAAAATTATGTAAGTTTTGAGTTTAAATTTGAGTAAATATTATAAGCTTAACATTACCATTAAATGTATTTAAGAAATAACCCACTGGCCACAAATAAATAGATCAACTTTTAAGTTGGAAACTAAATAATGTTATTACATATTTACAAATTATTTTTCATTTGTCACCAATTTTTATTTTTAACGTCATGAGCTAGGTTATTGTTTTAAAAATTTAACGTATATACATACAAATGAATAAAATAATTTGTTTATAAAAAAAGTTAATTTTTCAGAAATTTGAGCCTATGTCATATATTATATTTAGAAAATATTTCTTTTTATAAGAAAGAAGCATTAACATAATATGTTTGGTAAACAAAATATTTTCAAACCACAAATAGAAAAAATCGTTTACAAAACCCTGCTCCAATCCATTAGCACAGCTCATATCAATTGGAATTATTAACTCTTCTTCCAGACTTTCAGACATTTTTCGGAAATTGTGATATTTTATGACTAACATTACTGCACAAGTAATAAAACTTTTCTTATTCGAAGGTCGCTAAACTGAAAATATGACCAACTGTTCCACAATTTGAAATGGTGTCAAATAAATTAGAGTGTGAGTCATTATTACACGTCTCGTATATCTATTAATGTGATAATTAGTATTGCGTTTTTATAAATTTGTATAATGACGACGGCGATGTCTTTAAAATATTTACGTTGCTCCAACTACCGAATCCAAAAATGGGTTTTTATGGTTAATCAAATGGAGTATTAATTAAGTAAAAGTGTACCAACTGACAACATAAATGCACGTCTTTCAAATTAAAAAAAAGAAAAACAAAAATGTTTGCAGTAAAATGTTTTCTTTTTCAGTAATTTTGTCACTATATACTTTTAGTAAGTAGAATGCTGTACTGCATTGCACACACAAAGTGATGGTTTTTGTCACTGTCAGGGAAATATACATTCACCTCAAGTTATCTGACACTTTTATTCAGCAAGCATGACACAATGTTAATGTTGGCACAATTTGAAGAGTAGTCAGCAGAGGTGTACACTATAAATACACTTTGAGGGAGACTTGTCTTGATTTATTTTTTCATACTCATATATTTTTTTTTTCTATTTGACTTTTTATAACACTTCAAAGCCATGGATAAATAAATTATTGGAATAGAAGAAATCACGGGCACTTTGTCAATATATGTATACATATATGCGAACATGAGTTATATTTTATTACTCTGGCAATAAAATCATTGAATTGAACAAAAATAGTTTAGTTTGCCATAAAGGTGGCAGCAACAGCTGTTGCGGTGGAAATGATTATATTAAGTATAATCGTCTTTGAAGGGGTTTTAATTAAATGATTGATTTTATTTATGGCTTATACATACATATATCGATAGCGATAAATTAATATAATTGCCAAAAGGAGTGGTCGATGGTTTTCAAAAACAAAACAAAACAAATTGGAACCAAAAAAGAAGAAGTTTGTTGATAAGGATTACAACTTTTTTTCCTGACCATAAAAACAAATTAAGTAAATTAAAGAGAAGTTATTGCTAAATATAAACGCAAAAATCACTAAATCGAAAAAATTTTCAATACCTGCTTAGCTGACGACCGCGACAATAACATCAACTTTTTATATTCATTATTAGATTTACAACCTTCTTTTTTAAATTTGGATAATCAATGGCAATTAATGATAAATTGATTACATTCTGAATATGACAGTTTTGTTGATTGGCGAGAGTATGTTCAAAATGGATGTTTTTATACTCTCGAACCCTATAAATGTATCATAAAAAATACCCCAAGGAAGCCACTTGGTTCAATTCTCTTTCTTATCTTTATTAATGACATCCCCGAAATCTTAGAAAATTCTCTTCAACTTATTTTTGCTGATGATTTGAAATTCTTCCGTTGCATACAATCTGTCTATGGTTGTATTCTTTTACAAGATGACTTTTCCAGGCTAACAAAAAAATTTAAAGTCAACAAGTTTCTAAATGCTTGACTAATTCTTGACGTTTCAGGGTCCCTATAGTCTAAATAAAAGATTTTTAGAGAGATGTCTGTGCGTGTGTGTGTACTTACGTTCGTACGTCCATACGTCCGTACGTCCGTACGTTCGGAAAGTTCTTTTTGTCCTCCATAGCTCAAGAAACAGTAGAGACATCGACTTCAAATAAATGTTGTTATTCAAATAATAATGCAGAAAGGATTCTCAAAAAGAAAAGGAAAAGGAACATGTACACAATTTCCATCTCTAGGTCAAAAACTACGAGAAGGAACGTATGTAAATATTAAACATTGATAGCAAAGTAGAACAATCTATGTTAGAATTCAAAACATCGAAAGCAAAGAGTATCGAATATAGCTTTCTTCTCTGCACTAAAGGTTTTAAATTAATTAATTTACACCTGGTCTCATAAGATGGAATATCTGAGTTTCGAAAAACCTTACGTACGTTTTCTGAACTTTTTCAATCCTAAGGATACTTGATTGAGTAAAGGGATTCCATATAATGCAAAGGTCTGACAAGGGATAAATAAAGGGTTTTTAGAGTATATGGATCTTCAAAAGACTTAGAACTTCTAGATGTAAAACCCAACATCGCGTTAGCTCTGGAAATAACGTGGTCAATATGAAGCGAAAAACTCATTTTATAGTCAAAGATGACTCCAAGATCTTTTTGTGTTGTTAACCTTTGTAATGAATGATTATCAATTTTGTAATTGAAACTTAATGGATCTAGTATCTTAAAAAATGTAACAACACTGCATTTTTTAATATTGAAATATAAACCATTCATAGTATACCAGTTAACAATGCAGTTTGAATTTTATTGGCATCTAATAGAGATCTTACACAGCTAAAAATCTTGATATCATCGGCATATAAGAGACACTTTCCATAAGAAATATAATTTGGCAAATCATTATTAAAAAGAATAAAAAGGTGTGGCCCTAGGTGGCTGCCTTGAGGAACCCTGAAAAAATTATTATTTTATTTGATAAAACATCACCAATTTCAACATATTGACTACGTCCAACCAAATAACTTTTAATCCAGTCAAGGAGAGCAGAGTGAAACCCTAGCAGCTCAAGTTTTTTCAAAAGAAAATTGTGTTGCACACGATGAAATGCCTTTGAAAAATCGGTGTAAATAACGTAGACTTGCAAGCGATTTTCTAAACAACCAAGACAATAATTCGTAAATATTGATAAATTGGTTGCTGTCGATCTACCACTCATAAAGCCATGCTGATGCTGAGAAATATGATTTCGAACTTAATTATACAGTTTATTTTTAACAATTGCTTCAAATACTTAAGTTTAGCAATAGGTCTATAATTTTCCACAGTTCCCTTAGATCCAGATTTATGCAGAGGAGTAATCAGAGAATATTTCCATGTATCTAAAAATATACCTTGTCGCAAAGACATGTTGAAAATATAACACAGCGGGGCTGCTAAATTGTATTTACAAAATTTTAAAAGAAGTAAAGGAATATTATATTCTGCCGCGGAGAAACTATTGTCCAGAGATGATAAAGCTGACAACACATCATCTAAAGATAAACAAAGGCTGCCAGCATTTATATTAAAATTGAAATTATCAAAATCTTGATCATAATTTATTCCCAAGTCAACAAAATTTGATTGGAAAAATAAGGCAAAATTATTACAAATATCACTTAAGTTCTCTGAAAAGAGCGCATTGTAAGATACACTAGATGGAATCGCAATAGATTTTCTTTTAGTATTCAAAAATGACCAAAAAACTTTAGAATTACTCTTTATTTTCGACTCCAGAGACCAAATATATTGTTTATAAAAAAATAAATAAATTGGGTGGCGCAACAGTCCGTTGAGAACTAGGGCCTAGTGACTTACAACTCTCAACCATTCCTGTGTGCGAGTACTGTTTTCAAGAATGGAGGGGACCTACAGTTTTAAGCCGATTCCGAACGGCAAATTTGAGAAAGAACTTTTCATGACAAGAATTACTCTTGGAGAATTTGTCAATTCCTCGCAAGAGGCAGTACCCGTGAAAACAACTTTAGATGGTAAAGGCAGGGATCGAACCCAAGACCTCTGGCATGACAGTCCAACGCACTAACCATCATGCCACGGGTACTACTATATTGTTTATAAGTATGTATATATATTTTCGACTCAAATAAAAAAATAAAAACCTAAAAAGAACATTACTAAAAGTTCGTAAAAAATTGATTTTTGATTCAAAAATATTTAAAAAAATTAAAAATATTAGCTTCAAACTAATTTTTTCTCACAGAAAATATTGTTTTATAAAAATCCAACAGCTAGTTTTTCTATAAAAAATTAAAATTTACAAGAAATGATGTTCGGTTCTCGATATCTCTTGAACAATAGAAGATATTGATTTTCAAATTGATTTCATTCATCCAATTTGTATTTGTTTATATAAGAAAAAAAAAAACTTTTAAGAAATGCGACTAAAATTAATAAAAATTGGTTTTCGACTAAAAATCTCGTTAAGAAAAAAAAAAAAATGAAATCATCATAATATGCAAAATATTGTTGGTAATTTTGAAATTTTTAAGAATAATTCAACTGATAACTTTTTTACAAAACCTGTAAACTTTTAAGCAAGACAAATCGACAGACGGGATGTTAAGTTATAACTGTGGGTCGCATCCCAGCGTCTTTTATTTCTTTTTGTAGCAACCTTTCACCAGTTTTCTATGTATACAATATGAGAACTATATTCTAGAAAAAGTATCGGAAAAAAAGTCCTTGGTGTTTTTTTTTTTAACTTCCCATAGGAAGTTATTGTAATGGGTCCGATTTGTCAAATTGAAAATTTTGACATTTTTTCAAGGTCCCTAGAGTCGAAATAAAAGATTTTTAGAAAGATGTCTGTGCGTGCGTGTGTACGTACGTCCGTACGTCCGTACAAAAGGTGAACATTTTGGTTAACCCTAAATATCTCATGAACCAATGACGCTAGAGACTTGAATTAAATTGTATGTTATATATTGTAACGTGATACAAAACAATTATATTTTTGGAAAAAAATTCAATTAACGTTTTTTTTTATAAATCAAAAAAACTGAAAAAAAAATTTGTCACTTCGAAAATTTTACGACTAAAATATGATTTCATCTCCAAAACAATTTTGTGCAACGAAGAATAATGTTTTTGACATCTGATAAAATTTTGAGAAAAATCGAATTGACAGTTTTTTTACAAAAAATAAAAACCTAAACAAAAAAATTAATAAAAGTTGGTAAAAATTGATTTTCGGCTCAAATAGCTTTTCAAAAATTAAAAATATTGGCTTCAAACTTTTTTTATTTCACAGAAAATATTGTTTTTTATATTCAATAATTTTTTTATAAAAATCCAACAGTCCGTTTTTTCATAAAAAAAATAAAATCTACAAAAAATAGAACGCAAATTTGGTAAGAATTGATACATTTAGACAAACTTTTAAGCAAGACAAATCGATAGACGGGATGGGAAGTTATCAGTGTGGGTCGCATCCCAGCCTCTTTTTTTGATTTAAAATTAAACTTGGCTTACGTGTGGAATACATTGCAGCCAAAGTTAGCTCCATGTAAGGTTTTTTAAAACGTATGCATCTATTTACTCTAAAATCTCTTTATACTACGTAGTACGTATATTCGTTTCATTTTAGAAAACTGTTATGTGATATGGAAACATTCATTCCAACAGAATTGAAATTAGTCGAAAAAGTGTACTCGATTTATAATATTGAAATTAGGACGGAACATCGAAACTCCCTTCTACAAACCATGTTATAGTAATCTGTATAGCAATTACTTTTAATGAAAGAAAAAAAAATAGTTAAATAATAGATGTGAACTAATTGGCCTTCAATCACTCGCAAATAGATGAAAATGCCCTTTTCTGTTATATTGGATTGACAGCTAAGTGAAGGTTTTCTGTTCAAAGAAAGTGAATATAGAGTTAACTATGCACTATGCACTAAATGAACCTATAAATTTCGGCACTCCCGTTTAAGCATAATTTAAAAACATTTGAAACTCTCTATGAGAGATACTTTCATTAAGGAACTGAACATTTCAAAATTATTCATTAATCGTCTTGTATAAATGAGTGATATATGTTTCCAAAAATGCTTTAAGATTGGTTTTTTTTTGAGAAGTGTTTCTCTCCTCCTCTGATATGGCTCTTATATAAGACTTATTTTTGTACATCCATCGCTTCAGTATAACTCCGATTATACTTATGTCTCTAGGCAGCATTTAAGAACAGCTTTCAGATTGACTGTCGATAATAATATCGTTTATTCATTTTCATCCCTTGAACACCATTTCCCTTGTTTCAAGTTTTCTTATTGCTATTTTAACGGGTTATGCCAGTTTCTTTCCTCCTCTTAAACAATTCAACCCTATTTCTCATGTCTCCAGGACTGCCTTTTGAGTCCAGTGCCGTTGTAAAGTACACAGATTCGTTTTTCTACCGTACTACACGAATGTAAAAGAATTTACCGTAGTTCAAATTTGATGTACATGGATTGCTTCTTTTGAACCCTCTCTTCATTTTTAATGCTCGCATTATGTCTTTGGCCTTCTAAAAACTTTAAAGTAGTAGGAAAAAGTGAGCTCTCATTTTGAGTACAATAAAAATATCAACCCTAAACAAATTATATATAACAAATTACAACGTTCAAACAAAATTATGTCTAGTATTGACCTGTAGGGTACAAACTTTTTAAAAAGTTATATATCAAAAATCAATTTAATAATATTTTGAGATAATAACATACAAAAATATATAAACACATTCATCTACTGGACAGCTTTCTCAATGGAAGACGAAAAAACTAATTAATTGAATATCACAAAAAAAACCTTGCCACAGTTAACATGACATCAGTTCACACTTATTAAGAAAAATAAATCAATCATTAATGTTAAATAGACATCCATCCTTGAGACTTATGGTAGATATTGAAGGGGGCAAGAAAAAAATGCGTCAATAATTATTTCAATAATCTCATAATTAATTGGTTTTGCTGCTCTTATTTCGATGTGAGTGTTATAATCGCATGTCTTTTTTCTCCGCTCCCATGTCACTAAGGGTTCATCACATTCACACATGTATGTGTCCCTAGGTTCAAGGTATTATTGCAAATAATTCAATTAACAAATTCAGTTTCCCTTTCTCCAAAAAATGTCATAACATAAGTAAGTATTATAACCAAGCATAAGTTTAGGAGGAGTTGTCCAAGTTTAGTGTGCCTGCTCAAGCATTGCACTCGTTGCTGGATTAGTAGACTTCTATACCTTATATCGTCTTAAACGGGCCCTTTTCTTTGTATGTTCTTTTTCATTTCTTCTAAATAACCTAAATTTAAGAGCTTTTGCTTATCGATGTTGTTTTTCACAGTTGCTTTATCGCAAAAGAAAAAATATGTACATAAATATTTGAATACAAGAATTGTAAAGATTTTGGTTTCGCGCCCTTACAACGCAACGTCTTCTTTATTTAATCATTAATAGGCCCGTCACTGTCTAGAAGGAAAACGAATTTACAAAAAAACTGAGCCCAGCACAAGACCAGAGAACAAGACAGGCTAAGCCAGGCCGATAGAATACGAGAAAAAATATATTAATTGATATCGTGACAATCTTTTTAACTTAACAAGGATTCTCTTTTTTATATGAAAATACGAAAGATAGAAAGAACCATCATTATTCTTTCTTGTGAATGCTGCGGCGCGCGTTACGGCGGCGGTATTTTCGTTGAATACAGATTTACCATCATCAGCATCAGCATCAAGTCAGTTAACCGTAGTCAGTAGGTATATACATAGAATATAGCCTGATAGGCCAAACTAAATCCTTTTTTGAAGTATAAAGAAAACACAAGAAGATTTCCGGGAAGGAAATCCCTCCCTTCTTCGCATTAAATTTCACCCAATTGTGATGAATCACGTATTTTTTTTTTTCGTTAAAAAAGCTATCTTTTCGTTTGGTGTATCTTTTGCTGCTCATAGACATTTTATAGGGTGAAATATTCTACGTTTTGAGTTTTCTTTCTCTTTTTGCTTTATCAGCTGAATTTGCTTTTATTGCAAAATTATTATTATTATTTAATTTTGTTATTCTTTCTTCTTCTTTTTCTTGAACCTTTTTTGTAGAAGTGGGTACCTCTGTAGAATTGAAAGTTGTTTGTGGGATGATGAAGCCAGACGCAAACGCCATCCAAAGTGAAAAATTCCTAAGAAGTTTACGAAATGTTAAGTCCAATTTGATTGGAATATATCAAATATAATGACGTGATAAGCATTTGGTGCCTGCTCGTATAATATGAATGAACAGAATATTGGTGCACATATATGTATAGGATCGATTGAAATACCTTAACATTATATATGTATATCCTTATATCCGCAAGGGCTCGATAGCCGATGGCGGAGTTTTGGCATAAATCTTGCACTTGTGTTGGGGATCGTTAAGAATAAATCACATTTATTGATACGAATTTCCAGGAACAGGTATTACAGACAGAATTATATTAGCTTCACCGAAAATGTGTGTTAAATGGTTAATGTGATGCAATGTTGCCAGGAAAGTGCTTGTAAATTCGTTAAATTATGGCTAATACTGATCTTCTAAGTTTTGATATTTTTTTTTTCGAGTAATGGATTCGTAATACATATTTAACTCAAGATTTGTATCAAACTCAGAACTTCTTTGTCGGGAAAAACAAATAAAAGCGGGTTCCGAAATTTTGTCATTTATTCGCGTTCAGCATAATTATACGACTAGAATTTGTGAAATGATGAGGACTACTTTCGGAAGCTACGTTAATATGAAGATCTTTCGAATTTGGGGCTCAGAAAGTCCAAAAATCATTGTTGAAAATCCTCCAGCGGTTGTAATTAAACAACTGTTCAGTGAATGGATTGTGCCATTCACAAGTTTTCAAGGATTTCTTGATGGACGGAATTAGAAGAAGATTTTTATTTTCAAAAAGACGTTAAATCACAAAATCTTGTTGTCTAATTGTAATCACTTTTAGACTCTTTTCCCAGAAGCCACTTAAAATTTTATATTTAAGCCAATACTCTAAGATCGATTAAAGATATTGTAGTTATCAAGGATAGTTATCAGTTGCAAATGATAAAAATTGGTTATGGAAAGGATATGATGCTGCTACCGTAGCCGTGGTGGCCTAATTGAATTATATCGTTTTTCATTGCTATTTACCTACCTTCATCTTTACAGCAAAATAAACTTCAATTGATTTGTTATAATAATACTCATATTTTCATTAATATCAAAATGAAACTTTATAGCATAAGATAGTATAGAATTGACATTGAGTCTGAACACTTTATAGCATAAGATAGTATAGAATTGACATTGAGTCTGAACAGACGGAAACAAATTCCATTCATGTAATATGTTCCTCGTTATGTTCGTGGGCTTTGAATCTTTTTAAAAAATAAAATGAAACAACAGAAATTGAATGATATTTCTTAAGATGAACATTATATGTTTCTTGGCAATGTCATGAGATATAACCGCATTGGTAGGAGGATCAGAGTAACTTATCTTAGTTCATACAATCGCTAGGTGGTTAAAAGTAATTTTCCGCCTTGGTTAAATGCTTTTATAATAAATTTGATAAAAAATCGAAACAATGCGTTTATTCGTTGGAAGCGTTATAAACTAGCAGTTTTTCATGATACCTTTCGTTTTTTTTTCAGAAATTTAGTAGTTCTTCGCATTAAAACGGCTAAGAGACGCTACTATGAATATTTATTAAACCCAGATAACCAATCTGGGAAAAACCTTTGGAAAAACTTGCGCAAAGTTTTAACTTTCCTCGTTTCACAGATGAAGATATCGTCGAGGCAATGCTGTCCATTAAATCAGGCGCGGTAGGCATACTTCCTCATGTTCTAAAATACATAACTCATCTATTTAATTCTATATTAACCAGTTATGAGTATCCGGGAATATGGAAATATGCTAAGATACTTCCTATCCCTAAGATTTTAAACTGTGCTAACCCAGAATATATGCCTATTGCTATCCTGCCATTCCTATCTAAAGTCTTCGAAAAACTACTTTTAAAACAGATGCAAGGACACCTAACATACATTAGCCTGCTAGATACAAACCAATCCGGGTTTCCGGGTAAAACGGCGCTTTTATTTGTTGTTGATGATATACGCAAAGCGATGGACATGAATCGTGCTACATTCTAAACTTAGCTAGATTTTTCAAAAGCGTTCGACGCTGTCGATCACTTAGTGCTGTGCCAATAACTTAAGTATGATTTCAAATTCTCTCGTTTTGCGGTAGAATTTCTGCACTCATACTTATCTAATCGATAACAATGCGTTATAGTAGGAAATCAGACATCTTCATTTCTGACATTCCCAGCAGGGGTCCCTCAGGGTTCTATTCTTGGACCTCTTCCTCGACTGGTTAAATCTTTTAAAGTTCATATGTTTGCTGATAACGTATATAGAGGATCTAGTAGTTATACAACAGTGGGCTCTCAAGCATAACCTCACCCTAAATCTAAGAAAATCTAAAACTTTGTGTATTTACAAACGCGCCCTAAGTCAAGCTTTCCACCGGTTCTGCTGGGTGGCTCAGTTATTGAATTTGAAATATAGGTAATTTTATGTATGTAACTACTACAATAGGCAAGTTATATATTGCTTTGCGTCTACTGTGGACATCCCAAATATTTGTTTCTGTATGGATGTGAAGTGTGCTGTAGCGTTGACTCAAATACAAGGCGAAAACTTAACGTTATATACAACAACTTTGCCAGATAAATCTTCAATATAAGATATTACGACCATATTTCATGTTATTCTAAACAAATAACGGGTCTGCCTTGTGATAACCTTATAAAATTTAGAACTCTCATTCAGCTGCACAGTATTATACACAGTCTCGTCAACCTGATTATTTCCACAACCGATCATTTTTTTTTTCAAATTCGTTAAGAACTGTTGTACTGATCCAACCAAGATTTGCTTGCCTGCAATCTGAACGTACATTTTTTGTTCATGCCACTCAATTATGGAACTCACTACCTATTACAATTAGAAGAATAATTAACACAAAGGCATTCAAATATGGTCTTTTAACGCATCTGACCAATGATGCGTAGGGTTATAATTAATAAAAAAATAAAAACAAAAAAAATATTGTAAACTATAATCTTAAAATTGTATTGTTAGTCTCTACTAAATTTGAAATTCTCGAACGCTCTAAGATATTTTATAACGCCTTCACAAATAATGAGATCGCAATCTTAATGTGAAATATGAATTATAATAAATATGAATACAATATGTATTTATTTTGAAAGCTTTGAACCAATGAAAGGTTTGAAATGTTATCTTTATTTCAAATTTCGTGGTAAAATTGGGCGTATGCGTAACATTTTTGTAATTACTCTGCTAGTTTTGATTTCGGTGTATTAATTATTTATTTTTAACTTTATTTATTTTATTATTATTATATTATTCTTTTCTTTGAGTTCATTAAATATTTTTTTTTAAATACACACATTTTGTAAAACTTCTTTACAATTTTAACTTCTAGAAACGCCTGCAACCTTGGGTTTATTTATTCAAACTGTCCTCTTGCATGTTAAGTCAGATCCAAGATAATTTCTCAGGGCTGCAAAAAAATGTTGGCAACCTTTTGGCAGCATAAGTTAAAATAAGTTTCAAATCGGCTTCCAATACTTAAGATTCTAAGAATTCACATTTAGGAGCAATAAAAGCGAATAGGTAGTCATTTCATTTAATCCATTTCCATAATATCCATTTGAACATCAGTTATGCAAGCACAATGTACATGATGTTAAACGTACCGTCGTCGTCGCTAGTCAACGTACACCTACTTACACCTACGTACACCTAGCATAGAAGACTTGTTAAATCTTATGACTTCTCCTGACTATTAGTATAGTCTGCCTCTCTTATATACTTATCCTTCGCGGCCCCTCTTGAATTAGGCCAATAATAATTAAGCCAAATACGTGCTTGGCTATTTGTTAAAATATATCTACATACCTTCAATCATTACCATAGCTACCTATCATATACATATATATATAATATATATATAAAATTGTATAGACATATGTATGTATACCTACCAGAATCGAAGATGGATCTACAATTAGGTTTAATATATTGTTAGTTTGTCGGAGAATCAGAGTAGACAGGTAATAGGTATAAGCAGAGATAGTTAACTATGTATGAACATGTAGGTGCTCTTGCTTTACAGAAATTCTAAAGCCATTTCGATGATAAAGCTGTTGATGATGCATTAATATAACGTATGGGCTTTTAATTAAAGTACAAACGCACCCAAAATTGCCTTGTTTACCACAATTAATTAATTATTGCAGACAATCCTATGTCGAATGGGAGAATGAGAAATGCCAAAGTTAGAAATCTGGTGTCAAGTCATCATTTCACTTGTTGAAAATAATTATTGTACCTAACTATCAGGTATCTTAATATTGAAGATATTGGATGTTGTATCTACTCGTGTATAGTTGAGACGACATGATGTATAGTTTACCTTTCTGAGTTAAAGTTTAAGGGGCCAATATTGAATAACATAGGTATATGTACATTGTACATGCCTATCAGAAATGGTAAGGATTTGATGGGAAATATCTGTATGACATATCTAAATGTCAAGTAGTTAACCTACCTATGTGACAAATGGATAAAAGATCAGAACTTCTTCTACCTACAGGCAGAGGGTCTTAGAATTTATCTTAACTGACTCAAAAGTTATAGTTTAATTTTATTTTGAGGTGCCAATTTAATTATTCATAAAAATTTTACAAGCAATGAGTGTTTTAACTTATTTCTTATGTAAAAAAGTACATTCTAACAAGCATTTACTTCAATTGAAATTCTGCCAAGAACATCAACAAGAACAAGATTAAGACTAAGAACAAGAACAAAAATAAGAAATTAAATTGGCAGAAGTTTTCTTTTAAGCTGAAATGAACAACCAGAGAATTATTATTATGAAATATGAATCCCTCTACAAATCCCAACTTACTTCTTTATGTTAAATGTCTGTGAATATTATATATGACCGTTGCACTAATCTTTATAAAGCAAGAGAATACAATAAAAAAAAAAAATAATTCTTATAACTCCATACTAGAAGGGTGAAGGAGGGGGACGTATAAACTATATGCAACTTCTATACAAACTCTTTTGAACTCTCCAAAGTTACATCCTTCCTTCCGGAGAAGTTCTTTGTGTTATTTTTTAAATTTTATTTTCAATTTCTACTTGTGACATCGAGATTTAAAAAAATGTAGTTTTATGATAACATTTGTTGAAGAGAAAAAAATAATAAAAATCGCAGTCAAAAATGTGCAGTTGAGCTCAGGAAAATAAGAAACGATCCAACCGGATGATTTCTTTTGCGCACCTGATGAAAACTTTGAACGTTTGAAGCAGAGATACGAGCGAGCAGTAAAAGATAGAAAACCATCTTTCTCGGGTGTTGGTTCGTTGGTTGGGGGAAATGAACAAACGAATAAATGGAAAAAAAGTTACACTTGTTTGGATGTTGAATCTTTCTGTTGCATACTTTTTATTTTTTTTTTGATTTGCAACACACAATGTAACCAATCTGTCACGGTCTCTGGATTTGCACATACATCGGTTAAGATGTACAAATATAATTTAAATCAAGTGGCATCATTTGGTACTTTCTTTATTTGATTGTAGGTATACCTATCATCTATGCACATATGTGTATGGAAAGGCAGAGATTTATATCAAATAGTTCAATTTTATAGAAATGCAATTTAATTGAGATTGGATCTTCGATATCAATAATAAACTTGATACGGACACGAAGTCGAAATCTAGAGAGTTTTAATAAAATGAAGAATCACCTTATATCTTGCAATCGAAAAATTGGTACCTTGAAGTCTTCATAAATTTATGGTTGGAATGTTGAAAAATGAGAACTATAAGTAGCTATATAGTTTTTATTGGTCAATTCAAAGGGGGTTATTTTATTTCACATTACGCATGTAGTGTTTCAAAATAAAAAATATGGTTCATTGAAATATTAAACGAACAGACACAAGAATATTAATCACAATGTTAAGAATTTAAATAATACCAGCAAAAATGATTTTGAAAGTAACGAATTTGATATTTTCATTAAAAGAATATATAAGAAAATAATTTTCATTACAAATTTTATTGACTGGACTGTAAAAATCATAGTTTGATCGGCTAAAATTTGTTCGAATCTTAAGTTATGTTAGCTAACATTAAAATGAAATTGACACTAAACTGATGAAGATGAAATGAACTCACTCAGAACTCTAACAATAAAGCGAAGTTGCAAATATTTTTGGTGATTAGCTAGGAATGATATATATATACGTACTTATTAGTTTTAGCCTATCAAGATAAGAAGGCAAAGCTACTCCATGTTACCATGAAAGAAAACGTAAAGTAAACCTTAAGAATTTCCTTTGAACACCTTAAAGTCTATAAGTAAGTGTGGAGTAATAATTGGCCCAAATTATACAACCGTATTCAAAGACTCATCTGACAAATGGAACACAAAGAGTTTAAAAGACATAGGGATCTTGGAATTCTTTACCAAATCTTTTTATAAAGCCTAGATTTTTTATCAGCTTTTTTATAATGTATTTAAAATGATCAGTAAAAGTTAATTTTGATTCCAAAACGATACCTAGGTCGAGAAGTTAGAGTTCTTTCAAGTTCGTTAAGTAAATCGTAAATCAAACGATTTGCATTAGACCATATTGTAATAATTTGCAGTCCGTTAAGAGATTAACTGTTTGAAATATTTTCACTTCATCAGCGTATATTGATGTTATCGAATTTTTTAACATAGAGGGAAGGTTGTTTACAAACAGAACGAATAACAAAAGACCAAGGTGTATACCTTGAGGTACACCAGCATTAACAATAAACGAATAAGAATAGTCAGCAGTATTGCTCTAGTTTACTTAAAAGTACAGAAATGTGAAGATCTGTTTCAAAAGATAAAAGACTAGTAACATTTAGTACGGCTGATTTGATTTTGATGGGCATAACTGAAAAAAAGCTGAAATTGAAAAATGAAATGAAAAAGAAATGTTTGTATCCAAAAGTATAATTAAATAAATACTCCCCTGGGGTTTCCACCTTGTAGTGGTGGGGAGGCTTACGCTTAAAATTCTCAGCTGATCAGCTGTAGACTTTTATTTCTTAAGTCCTCAACTGGCCAGCTGAGATCTTTGGGCAAACCAAGAGAAACCCAAAAAAACGAAAAACCATGAACAGAACACAACAAAAGAACGAAAAACCAGCGGGGATATACGCTGAAACGTCCACAGAAGTCACGGCTGCCGCCGCGGGCTTTGCCCCTCCAACAATAGGAGGGGAGAAGTCGCCAGTGACAGACAAGAACGTACATAAGGACAAAACTACAGAGACGACAGTAACGACCATTACACAGGAGGAAGAATACCTTCTTCTCACTCCTTTTTCCAACCTCGGTGTGGAGGATGGAGCTAGCATCGGAACACTAGAGACCGACGACGACACATGTTCAAATGCTAGTTCTACCCTCTCAGTATTGTCGACCACTTCAGTTCGGAGTAGAATCTCCAATCTCTCTGCCGATTGATATAATTCAATCCAAGAAAGGAATGACCCCTTCAGTTGCGCCCCCAACTAGGGAACAGACGCCGTTGCAACCTTCGAGGCCGTCTACACCCGCCAAACCCAGTACGGGGCCATGTGCAACAACGGGCTTGGAGGATGGTAAGACGGTCTCGAAGGAGAAGAATCTAGAGGTTCCTTGTGAAAGCAGTACAAGAAGCCATGTCCCCGAATGCAGCTCTAGCATAACCCCTTCACCTTCTTCAAGCAGCGGTGTCATGGACGTTACTTCACTAAGTACTAGGACGACAAAAACGGTGATCGAGAAAAAGACTACCAAAACTCTCACCGTAGACAGAATACTTCATAGGAGAATACGTAACACTGAACGGACAATTCGACGCCTATCCAACAAAGATCCGGACTCCTTAACGGCAAGGGATAAGATAGTGCTCGAAAACGCTACACGAAACCTTAAGACACTGACAGCAACGAACAAAGACAAAAATATAGGGACTAAGAACCTGATGAAGGAGAAGGAGATGGTGGGCCATGTGCCTCCCCTGGACCCTGATTCAGTGGCAAAAACGTCCAAAAGAACAAGGCAGGATGACACACTTTCGCCCACGAAAAGATCACCCCTGCAGAAAAGAAAAAAGACCTTGGCTACATAAGAGACGTTAGAGGCGCGCAAATTCGCCATTGCGGATTTCGGTAATCCCTCGAGAAAACTCTCAGAAGACCAATGGCAATTATTGGAAATGAGAATCCTGGATGAGGTTAACGATGCTATCGTTAATAGCAGGCCACCACCACTCTTTGGGAACCTCAGAACCATCCATGGGTTCACAGTTCTGACGTGCGAGGACGACAATACTCTCGCTTTCCTGCAGGACTTCGTCAAAAGAACGATAGCTCCCTGGCCCAACGCTGATTTCCGCTTAGTCGGTCCGAACGAAATCAGCGACTTCGTCAAACCTAAGGCCAAAATGACGATCAAAGGTCCCGCGATACCTCGAGATCGCGTAGAACGATATCTCCAATCTCTAAATACGGAACAGCTAAGTCAAAGCTGGAAAGTAATAGAGATGGGAGAAAGAACGGAGGAAGGTACAGAAGTGGTGGTGCAACTTAGCCACAAATCTATACCCCTTTTGCGGAAAATTGGATACAAAGTACGCATCGGCATAAACCGGTGCAAACTGCGGCTCATAACCAATAAGACAAAACAAGTAAGTAACAAAATATGAGCATAAAATTGATTCAAATTAATCTTCATCACAGTAAAGCCGCCAGCTCCAATCTTGTCTACATTTTGGGAAGTAAACAAATTAAATTGACATTGCCCTGATTCAAGAACCCTGGATTTCAGGTGGCAGAATTAGAGGACTACACACATCAGACTTTATACTATACAAAGCCATACAAGTAGCTAATAGTAATATCAGATCCTGTATTTTAGCCAGGAAGAAGTTTAATCTCTTTCTTTTAGCAAATTACAGTGATCCAGACCAATGTGCTGTGAAAATAGAAAGGAAGGGACTCCCACCACTGATCCTGACATCGTGCTATATGCCGCATGACGGACAAGAAGAGCCTCCCGCTAATATCACAAGCCAGCTTGTAGAGAAAGCTGCCTCTGAGGGATGGGACGTGGTACTAGGCTGTGATACAAACTCACATCATACTCAATGGGGTAGTACCGACATCAAAAACAGA
Source organism: Eupeodes latifasciatus (assembly GCA_920104205.1). Lineage (NCBI taxonomy): Eukaryota > Metazoa > Arthropoda > Insecta > Diptera > Syrphidae > Eupeodes > Eupeodes latifasciatus. The sequence continues at coordinate 133,201,200 of OV049926.1, read as the reverse complement.
GGTGAGTCTCTTTTTGAATTTATACTAGACCATAATCTTTTAGTAGCAAACAGAGGTAACGAACCCACTTTTGTAACTAAAAATAGAAAAGAAGTGCTTGACTCTACCCTAACCAATAACTCAAGCACAATAGTAATAGATCAATGGAATGTTCTTAAAGAGGAATCATTCTCAGACCATAAACTGATAGGCTTCTTGGTACAAAATGAAGTAGCAACTCCAAAACCCTTTAGGAATTTCAGGAAAACAAACTGGAATGTATTCTGCAGGGAAGTAGGACAGGGGATTCAAAACCCGGACACACTTTAGAAAAAAGCTGTCCCATCAATCATATGGGAAAAGGTAGGAAAAAACCACCCTGGTGGACCACTGAAATAGGCAACTTAAGAAAAGAAACTAGAAGACTTTTCAACGTCGCCAAAAGAACTAGGAAAGAAGCTGATTGGGAACATTATAAGACCAGTCAACGTATTTTCAAGGTCGAGACACAACGAGCAAAACGTAGCTCATGGATGGCCTTCTGCGACGAAATAGAAAGTACAAATGTATCAGCAAGACTCAGGAAAATTCTGGCCAAGGATTCAGTCGCTCTAGGATCCCTCAAAAAATTTACAGGCAGCTGGACTGAATCCGGTGGCGAAACGCTTGAGCTCCTTGTGAATACTCATTTTCCTGGCTGCGTAGCTGATATCCGCAGTCCAGAAACAGAGTCTCATACGGAAACCCTAGTACCATCGGATATTATAACGGAAGAAAGGATAAAATGGGCCATTCACTCCTTTTCCCCGTACAAATCCCCTGGTCTAGACGGAATCTTCCCTATGATGCTTCAGAAATGCATAAACCTTATCATCCCACACCTAGCTAGCATTTTCAATAATAGCCTTAAATGGGGGTATGTTCCCTTATCGTGGCGTGAGGTAAGGGTAGTTTTCATCCCTAAGGCTGGTAAACCTAGTCATACGGAGGCCAAAGACTATAGACCCATTAGTCTAACATCGTTTATTTTGAAAACTTTTGAAAGGCTAATTGAAATACACATCCGAAGCACCCTGAAACCGGACTGTATATCGGAATTTCAATATGCCTACATTAAAGGAAAAAGCGTTGACACAGCATTGCACAGTGTTGTCAGCGTCATAGAAAAATCACTGAATGACAAGGAATACACCCTTGCAACGTTCTTGGATATTGAGGGAGCCTTCAATAACGTGAAGAACGAAACAGTGAAGCAAGCCTTGGACGACCACAAAGTCGAAAAAGCAATAACACAGTGGATAATGTGTATGCTCAGAAAGAGACAAATTAACTCTGAGCTAGCGGAAGAAAGGGTGAGAGTAACCACATCCAGAGGCACCCCTCAGGGTGGAGTTCTCTCACCGCTACTTTGGGTTTTTGTCATGAACGGCATACTCTCTAAATTGAAATCAAGTGGAGTAAGGATAATAGCCTACGCTGATGATCTTGCTTACTAGCGACTGGCAAGTTCCTACCCACTATCAGTGAACAAACCGAATACGCCCTCTCGTTGGTAAGCAAATGGACTAGGAACTGTGGGCTGACAGTCAATCCAGCTAAAACAGAACTAGTGCTATTTACTAACAAGCGCAAAATACCTGATTTTAAAATTCCTTCAATTGAAGGCTGTCCTCTTAAAATCTCTGATCACGCAAAGTATCTCGGTGTGATCTTAGATAAAAAACTAAATTGGGGCCTGAACACCAAAGATAGATTCAAAAAGGCATCGATTGCCTTTTACTCCTGCAATAGAATTTTCGGGAAAACCTGGGGACCAAACCCTAAAATTATCAGATGGATGTATTCGGCAATAATTAGACCAATACTAAACTATGGTAATTTGGTATGGTGGAAAGCTTTAGAAAAGAGCACGAACCTGAAAACTTTGACAAAAGTTCAAAGACTTGCGTGCACTGGCATTACGGGAGCATTGAGATCCACTCCAAATGCGGGACTGGAAGTTATACTCAATCTGATTCCCCTAGACCTCTTTGTTCAAGAATCTGCGGCGAAAAGTGCCCTGAGACTTAGTCAAACTAAAGTCTGGATAAACAATTCCATAGGACATGCCCAGATCCTTCATAAAGTTATAGGTCATAGTACTACAGCAGACTATAAAATACCCGAACTTGATTTTCATAAACCATCCAGGCTGCCATCCCAAGCAGAGAGGAATGGATAGATAATATACCATACTCCAGTGAGTCGCCAATAGCTATCTATACTGATGGCTCTAAAATGGACACTGGTGTAAGGGCAGGCTTCTATTCTGAATCTCTCAAGTTGACCGCCTCGCTTAGGCTTCCAAACTACAGCAGCGTCTTCCAAGCGGAGGTCCTGGCAGTGACAACAGCTGCTAAAAAGGTATCAATGATGGCGATACCACGAGCTGATATCACCTTTTACATTGATAGCCAAGCGGCAATAAAAGCGATTACTGCAACTGAGGTAAAATCAAAGCTTGTTTCATGCTGCCGCGAAGAGCTTAATGTTCTTGGCGCACAGCACAACATACATTAGACTCTGCTGGGTCCCAGGCCACAGCGATATACTAGGCAACGAGAAAGCCGATGAATTAGCAAGATTAGGGTCAATGCTTGACGTAAGCCAAGCTCAGCTAGTTAGCACCCCTACCTGTTATTTAAAATAGGAAATCTCAAAAAGAATAACAATTAAGGTCGATGAAAGGTGGAACCTTCTTGACACCTGCGGTACTACAAGAAAGATCTGGCCCTGTTTTAACAAACAAAGAACGGAAAGAATATTATGCAGCTACAAAAGGATCACTTCGATCTCTTGTAAGCATAATCACAGGACATAATCTATTAGGTTATCATATGAAAAAGATGAGAATCAGTTCAGATGATCTATGCAGAGGATGCGGTGACGAGGAGGTGCATGAAGACACTTCGCACTTTCTGTGTCACTGTCCCGCACTCTCCCATCAAAGGAAGAAACTGCTTGACAACTTTTTCTTCGGGGATTTAAAAGAACTCTCTAGTACGCCAGGTACTAACATTCTGAACTTCGTCAAAGCCTCTAAATGGCTTGACTAACTGAACACATAGGTTTTTCTTATTAGCTTGAGTAGCAATACTCACGGGTATCACAATGGATCTGTATTGATCTAAGTGTGACGGTTAAGACATCAACTGTCAGCCCTTCAACCTAACCTAACCTATCATTAAATAAATCATTGAACTGTTTGAGATGGTTTATCATGAATGAAACAACATTAACTATTTTTGGCCACCAAAAAAAAAAACTTGGATGAAACACACACTGAATGACGATATTTCTAAAAGTCTTACAAAATATTAATAACAAGACTTTGTGTGTTATAAAAAAAGTTCGAAATCAAAACCTTTCTGCGTTTTCAAGATACCTAATACGAAAAAAAATTTGTATCAGTTTTTAGTTGTAAATATTTGTAGTTTTTCGTTTTTTTTTGTAAGAAAATGTTGTTGATTGGATTTGTCTAGAAAATTAACTAAAAGTTTAAATATTATTTTTCATACATATCTATATTTAATAAGGTTTTTTTTTTAAGTTTTCATTTCTTAAAAAATTAAAAACAATATTTTGTGTCATTCTTTCTCGAGATATTAGAGTTAAAAATCAGTTTCTTAAGAAATTTTGTGTATTATTTTTTGTATATTTTTATTTTTATAAAAAAAAACTGCCAATTGAATTTTTCTAAAAAAAATACCAAATATTTGAAACAATGGTTCTAATTTTAAATTGCTATATATTTGAGTCGAAAATCAATTTTTACCAAGTTTTGTAGTTTTTTTTTTTTTAATTTAAAAACGCTTTGATTTTTCTAAAAACATTACTAGATGTCAAAAACGTAATTTTTTATGCAACCACATTATTTTGGAGGTAATATCAGTTTTTGTTCGCAAAATATTCGAAATGACAAATATTTTTGGTCTACTTTTTTTCTTGATTTACAAAAAACTGTTAGTCGAATCTGGTTAGGTTTATGATATAAACCTTATTTGGGGTCTATTAAATTTTTCAATTTTTTTAAATTGCCAGAGTAAAAAACTTCCCACTCAATTTTTTTAAAGTCCTTTCTGCATACATTGATGTTATTATCTGTAAAAAAATGTATTTGAAGTCAATATCTCTGCCTGTTCTTCCGATACGGGCGACGAAAAAATGTATCCCGAATGTAGGGAATTGCAAACGCACGCAAATAAATCAAATTAATCTCTCTAAGAAATTTTGATTTAGATTTTTGGGGACCTTAAAACCTCGAACCTATTCGAAAATTTGTTAAAAAACTTAAACATTTTTATCCCCGGTCGAATTTTACATAAGAAAAATATTTTTAACATCTAAGAAATTTTTGTAAGTTAAATTGCAGCAGCTAATTGAACTACCATCCACTTGTTGTTGGGTCTAGATTTTTAAAGCGGTCTCTGTTTTTGAGTTATTGTAGAAATAAAAGGTTAATATCTCATGATATAAAGGCCAGCATTTATCTTAAAAAAGTTCAAATGTTCTTAAAAGTGTATTTCAAAAACCCTATATCGACATAAGATGATTTGTATTTTCTAAATTTCCTGTTTTTTAGAAATTTTATCATAAACTAATTAAAGCTTGAATGTTTTCTGTGATTACGTGTTATATTTATATAATTATAATTGCAATATCCTTTATAATATTAACCCAAGATAAAAATTATAATTGTACGTCTGCTTGAATAATTCTAATACAAAATCTTACGACCATTAAAGTCACTTTAGCTACTGCTACCATAAATATTGAAAGAAAGTTTTTTTGTAGGACTTGAAAACTTGCCAAATTGAAGAACATACGTCAATCTTGATCTTGTATTGATGTTAGCCAAGGTCCTTACTCAGAATAGGCCTTATTAATGTGGTCCGAGCTTTACCCAACTCTTGAGAACGCCACCGGCCCGTGGAATTGACTGATTTGGATCGTTTGCTGTAGACGCCTAAGCGGCAGCGATATTTTTGAAAATTCAACCAACCCATTGGCTCACTGACAAGGCAATATCACTCAAAAAATATACAGACTTAATTTTTGTACTAAAGTTGGTACTGACTGTCTAGTCTACTCGGTCGAGAATAACGATCCAAAATTTAAGTTAACGCTCTTGCGGTCACCGACTTTTTTAATTTACAGAGGTTGCAGGCAGAGAGAAAAGAACTAATAGAGAGAACCAACTTCGACGGTTGCTCTCTTTTTGCCTACAAGCTGTGATTTGGCCACCAACTTGCATATGTATTAACTCCATATAAAAAAAATGTGGGGAACAAATACTTATGCAAGTTTATGCACATACTCACCACGAGAGAGAAAAAACTTTTCTCTCTTTTCTCTCTGCTCACCACCTTTTAAAAATGGCGACCACCTTTGAAAAATGGCGGATGTAGTCAGCTGTTCAGAGGTGTTCAATGAAAATTCAAAATTGTGTATGAACAACTTTTTGGTACTCTCATTGTGTTTGTTTGAGAGTAATATCATTCGAATATGAAGTGAAATTAATTACTCTTGTTAGGTGCCAGAACAATGAAGATTTAGAAACAATTCTAAATTACGCATTTAGATAAATATAAGTTAGTTATTTGAAGCCAGTTTTAATCATTAAATAAGTAAAATAAATTAGGTGGTGCAACAGTCCAATGAGAATTAGGACCTAGAAGCATAAAACTCTGAAAGCACTACAACTATTATTTGTCTTATTAGCTGCGTTTATGCGTTTAATTTTCGCTCAGACCGTTGAAAGATGCAAAAAAACTCAGACTTAATTTTGTCGATGCGAGAGTTGCAGGAACATTGAAAACGAGAGTTACAGAATGTAAACATGGAACATTGAAAACATTTTTATACACTCATCTCTTTTTTCCATTCCTATTTTATTTGTGTGTACTCGTTGTTTATTTTCTTTACATTACTCACGACATTTCCAATATGCCGAAAATAAGTGATTTAAGTAGACACTAAATAAAAAGACCGTCAACTTGTTACTTCTGTTGCCAATTTTCATTGCATAAGATTTGTGAATAGGTGATAAGCTATTCTTACTGCTTTCCCCTAAGGTAGTGTATTGCTTTTAAAGGCTTAACTACATAAGCCGAAAAGTACTTTTGTACAAAAGTAAACATATTTGTATTCTCGCTAGTTCAGTGGTTTTGTGAAAAGAATATACAAATTTGTTCTTCAACCAAAATTTAAGTCTTATGCATCATTTTTATAAGTTTTCCAGTTCTAACTATTTATATCTTATCTTTCAGTTATATAGCGACAAGGAAAAATCTGTCAGGGAAAGTTCTAACTACAGTTTTTCTGAAAGTGCATTGTGGCTTATTCATAGATGTTTGCTAAACTTTTTAGGCTATTCATAAATAAATGCAAAGCAAAGTTAAGGGCTAAACCTGAATGACTATAAACATAGACAATGCTGTGTTCAAGTAATTATTATCGCAGCCAATTTTCATAATTGATTTTTTTGGTGTATAAAAAACCGGAAAAAATAATTCATGACAGATAAATGTTACGTTAACACTAAGTTCCAGAAAACATGGATTGATACCGCAATTGCAGAAGATATGGATATTTTTTAAAAATATTCCCGGCAAACTGTAAGACTTTATTAATTCCTCCTTTTATAATTCAATGTAAAATAATTTAATGCAGTATATTTTAGATAATACAGTAGTTAAGTTATTAGTTAAGGTATTACTATTGAAATAAACATTACATACATTTATTAAAAACATGTACTCGTTCATATATACAAATAAAGTCTAATCTAAAAAGCCTTAACCTTGTTAAACACTTTCTGCACACATCCTTTCTTGTTTTGGTTGTTCCTGCCATCTATCTGTAACTTAGAGAAAAAGAAGAGAAAAACAAATTCACCACGAACTACCGGTATAACTTCTTCCGTTGTTTATTGACAAACAAAAATGTTTTGCTAGAATTAATTTCAATTATAGGAGTATTTTTGTAGATATAAAAACGACAAGATGTTAGCAAAATTAAAAAAAAAATCATGAGAATTACAAATATTATAATGAGACTTTAAAAAACATAGCCTTCTTGGCTATCAATAAACAAAAATGAGAAATGTCGCATTTCCCGGAAATGATGTTTTTTTGTGTACTCTTCTCCGAGGTGAAAACATGTATGCACCGATACGAATTCAACACGCTATAAAAAATGAGAGTAAGAGGTTTCGAAGGAACGGAGACGAGGAAGTTTGGCTCTCTCGATTAGTTTTTTCTCTCTGTTGCAGGTTCGTGTACATACTTTACTATGATGAAAATGTTGAGTTTCCTAAATATATTGAAAATGACAGTTTGATGATTAGTAAAAGGATATGTTCGCAAATTAAATTCAAAATTGTCAAATCTCTTTTGGAAAATTCGACACTTATCTTAAACCCCTAAAATTAAAAAAGAAAATTCTTGAAGGTACTCTTATTTTATTCTTTTCAATACACATAAAGCTAGAAAATATAAAACAGAAGCATTGCCTACATTTCCCATTAGAACAAAAAGCAATAATCAAAATATTTTTAATTTTGTTAAAAGTTGCAGTCATAATTATAATCAGTTTATTTTATATAATCTTAACCGAACCTAATCTCCATCTCCTTTAATAACATCATTTTATCTACCTTACCATAAAGTTATACTCAAATAAACTCAAATATTCTCTCATTAAGTAATCATTTATCTTCAACCAAATGACAGCAATAACACATTAAACCAAAGTTTCAAAAATATCCTAAGGCAATAATGAAGGTTTAGAAATGTATATTTATACATATGCAAGCTATGTACTCGAAATTTCTTATATTATCCCATTTCAACAAAATTTTGAAAGAAAAAAAATTCTCATACCTTCTTGAAAAGTTCTTCACCTTTAGAATATTCCCTAAGGCACACAACACACGAGTGATTTAATACTCGAATAATTTACTTAACAAAACAAACATTTCTATTGAAATGTATATTAATGGAGAAGCATGAAAGAGTCTCAAGACTTCAAGACAAGGACCATTGAAAACAAAGATCGCTGACTTGATCGAAGATGACCATGGAAGAGGTCAAACATTTCAGAATTACCTCATAATAATATTTTTATCTATAAATCCATACAAGTTGACATATAGGCTTGAATTAAAATTTTTTTAACTAATGTGAGGTTATTGGACTTTTAGGTATGGTTAAGTTTTTGTGTAATAATTTATTAGCATTCATTATCGCACCTTGTTCGAGAGAGCAGAACACTGTTAACAAGGTATTTTTATTTCCATCAAATTTGCCAATAATATTACAATGTTGTAGACATCGAATTCCTGGCGGGCATATGTACAAGCTTAACTTTGTAGCCTTAAAAACGAATTGTTTTACAGGTACCCGTAATCGAACATGTTTGAAGTCAGTTGGAGTCTGGAAAACGTGCGTGATGTGTGCTCATTTTCTTCACAGCATTTTCTTTTCAAGACAGAATCTTAAAATGTATCTATTTGTGGAGTTTTAAGAAGAACTTTGTGACCTCTGTAACACATTTCCGTAAAGATTCTCTTTTGTTGAGTAATAAATTTTAACAAAAGGCAATGTAAAATAAAAAGTCTTAAAATATTAATAATATAATCTATTTGAATGTTTTAAAGTGGACTTTTGTTAATGATAGGCCTGACCTTATGTACTGAATACGAAAAGATGGGGCCAAATATGTCTTAAATCATTTTCCGTTAGATGATGGAAAGCGGATGTTATCTTTTAGGTTAGATGTTTTTCTTTTTTGGGAACTTACCATATTTATGTATATTCAAATTCAAAGAAGGAGAACCTAAGACAAATTGTTACATCAACTTGTATGATGATGATTTAATGTCAGTTAGGTTATTAAATATATATCTCAAATACAAATTGCATAACTTTATTTTAATTTTAATTTTTATTTTTTTAATTTATGTGCTTCAAAGTTAAGATATTATATCTGATGTGAATAAACGGTAGTTAATTACTTTTTATTATGTTAATTCGCCGTAAAGCCGTTCCACAATAATAAACCCAAATAATGGCGTTGAAGTTTTGGTAGTTAGACCGAAGACTTATACATATATCTACCTTACCTACAAACAATCGTACATAAAGCTTGAACCATTATTTTTATCTGTTAGACAAGACTTTCAATGTTCGTACATAGAAGAGCTGATGATAGTTGTTCGTTTGGATTCAAATAGCAATAGCGACCTGGAAGTGCTTTAAATTGTCTAACAAAGCGCAACATATTGTGCAGGTTTCTGGTTGTGTGTTAAATGCATATGAGTATCGATGTACACGGTCATAGATACGAGTATATGAGTTTTTGCAAGAAGAGACCTAGAGATATCGATTTAGGAAGCATAAACGAATACTTATACCTATATGAAACTTATGGTAATTATGTTCACATTCATTGTATCTACTATGTACTCTACATCTATATCTACTCTATATCTATGTAGGTACAAATGTTTGAAATTATGGTGTTTGCATTCGATTCGGATAGGAACTTGGAAAATTATTGGGATATTATCGTCATTAAATAATCTTTATGCGTTAACTTTTGCAGCTAAATTAGATAGATAGGTATAGGTCTAGATATAGATAAATAGTGGTGGAGAAATATTTATGAGAGGTTTGTAAAATGCCGGTCGGTTAAATTGACCAATTTAGAAAATGAACTTTGCAAATATGATAAGAAGATTAAGGTTAAGTGAAAGTGTATAGGAAAATGGTATATGAGGAGGTGTGTTGTTATTGCGTGATAAATTTATCTGATGCACTTTCAGGGTTGAACTCGAGTAAACTTTTGAATGTTTTTTTTTGTTTAAATAAATTTAAATTTAGTGAGAGTGCATTATTATAGTGTAACGAACTTTGAGTTTCAAAATTAATTGTACAATAGGTAGTCGATCATAATTTTAGTATAGTAAATGATCGATATAGTTTATATAAATTTCTTTAAGTGACATTTATTTTAATACTGGTCAAATTTTATCCCAAGAATTTTGATTTTATATAAATTTGTGATGCTTTGTTTTTTGAAATGGAAATCAAATTTTTGCAGTTGATTTTATTGAACAAAACAAAGTATACGTAGGTGATTATACAAAAGTTGGGTAACTCGATGTCATCAACCAATATATACAAAGTCTGATTATATTTTATTGAGATTGCAATTATTTTAAAACAATGAAAAGACCTTTATTTAGTCACCCGATTTCAGTTCTTCATTTTGAATACAAGTTATTAAAAAAACACAATTAGTTCTTAAAACGTCAGTCCTCTGGCATGTCACAACCCTGAAAACCAACCATTAAGTGACTGTCTATTAAAAATTATCATTGATTTGAGAAAACTTATCAATTTACTACAATCTGTGATGTATATAGTTAAATGTATACTACAACTTTCATAATGCAGTGTTCTCCACTTTATTTAAAAAAATAAGAAATTTTGTGTTCAGTTTTATTCGTCAGTTTCTTGTGTGTTATTTAAATTTAAAATTCGTGCGAAATATCGCCGACTCAACGTCAAATCCCACTTTGAATTTTAATGTTGGTAATAAAGTTAATTTGACGGGTTATGTTTGTTGTCTATATGGCGAGTCGTTATTTTTTTGTTAATCTAAAGTTTATTTTTATTTATTCGTATTAAACTTTGATTTGTTAAAATGTAGTTTGTTGATATTTGAAATTACAAAAAAAAAAAAAAAATTAGTCCAGATTATAATCTCAAATTTCGTCTTTTTCGTCAGTAGTGTGGCGTCAGTTCTGTGTCAGGTAAATTGTTATTGTTCTTCATTTCTTGATCATTAGTACTTTTAAGATGAATATTGTTAGATTTTGTTTGTTGATTACTTTGAAATATTTAGTAAAACTATGTGAAAGTAGTAAAAGATAAGTGAATAACGTTACGTTAATGTCAAAAGTCTGTTTTGAAAACGGATGTAGTATTTTCTCCTAGTATTACATATTAATAATTATTTTTAATTGTTTCTAAGTGATTTTAAGTGATCATTATTAAATTTTTACTTATTTGATTTTATTTCATTATAATACTTTCAAAACTGTGTATACTCGTCAGTCCTCTGGCAGTCAAATTCTGAAATTTTTAAATATCTTACAATGTACTCAAAAAAGTGACTGGTCCGATTGGGAACAATATATTAATTGGATTAGCTATCACATACACCCGAATTTATAAAAGTTTGATTTAAAAACTATCGTAAACAAAATATCCTCAAAAGTCACCCAACTTTTGTATAATAAAAAATGAAAATATTGATATATTGTTTTTTTTTTCACAAAAAAATAAAAACCTAAAATAAACACATTACCTGCTAAAAGTTATTAAAAAATTGATTTTTACTCAAATATCTTTCAAACATTTAAGACATTGGCTTCAATTCAAGCTAATTTCATCTTATAAAAAAGAGGCTTGAGATGTGACCCACACTGATAACTTCATATCCCGTCTGTCGATTTGTTTTGCTTAAAAGTTTGTAGGTTTTCGTGTTTTTTTCGTACGTACGTACGTCCGTACATCCGTACGGCCGGCCGTACGTCTGTACGTTCGTGACGTTTTTTTCGTCCTCCGTAGCTCAAGAACCAGAAGAGATTTGTTATACAGATAATAAGGCAGAAAGATGCGGAAAGGGCTCTCAAGAAAATTGCGTGGGTGGTTTTTTTACCATAGCAGTTTAAAAAAAAGGTGAAAATTTTGGTTAAACCTAAATATCTCATGAATCAATGATGCTAGAGACTTGAATTAAATTTTATAATACATATATATTGTAACGTAATACAAAACAATTATATTTTTGGAAAAAAAATCCAATTAACGGTTTTTTTATAAATCAAAAAAACTGAAAAAAAAAATTTGTCAGCTCGAAAATTTTACGACCAAAATATGATTTCATCTCCAAAACAATTTTGTGCAACGAAGAATAATGTTTTTGACATCTGATAAAATTTTGAGAAAAATCTAATTGAAAGTTTTTTTTATAAAAAATAAAATCCTAAAAAAAATTTACTCATAGTTGGTAAAAATTGAATTTCGACGCAAATATCTTTTCAAAAACTTGAGATTATGACTTCAAACTTTTTTTATCTTATAAGAAACATTGTTTTCAACATTCTGAAAAATGTTGAGAAAAATCGAATTGACAGTTAAAAAAAAAAAATAAAAACCTAAAAAAATTAATAAAAGTTGGTAAAAATTGGTTTTCGACTCAAATATCTTTTCAAAACTTTGAGATATTGGCTTTAAACTACTTTAATCTTTCAAAAAATATTGTTGTCAAGATTCAGTAAAATTTTGAAAAAATCGAATTGACAGCTTTTGTACAAAAAATTAAAAACCTAACAAAAATTTAACAAAAGTTGGTAAAAATTGATTTTCGACTGAAATATCTGTTCAAAAATTTGAGATAATGGCTTCTAACTAATTTTAACTTATAAGAAATATTGTTTTCAACATTCGATAAAATTTTGTGAAAAATCGAATTGACAGTTTTTTTTACAAAAAATAAAAACCTAAAAAAAAACAATACTAAAACTTGGTAGAAATTTACTTTCGACTCAAATAGCTTCTCAAAAATTACAAATATTGGCTTTAAACTTATTTTATTTCACAGAAAATATTGTTTTTGATATTCATATATCATTCGATATAAAAATCCAACAGTCCGTTTTTTCATAAAATCTACAAAAAATAGTACGCACATTTGGTAAAAATTGATACGTATACACAAACTTTAAAGCAAGACAAATCGACAGACGGGATGGGAAGTTATCAGTGTGGGTCGCATCCCAGCCTCTTTTTAATTTTTGTTTAGGTTTGTATTTTTTGTAGAAAAAATGTTAATTCGATTTTTCTCAAAATTTCATCAGATGTTAAAAACGTTATTCTTCGTTGCACAAAATTGTTTTGGAGATGAAATCATTTTTTGTTCATAAAATTTTCGAGGTGACATATGTTTTTTTTCCAGTTTTTTTTTATTTATAAAAAAAACCGTTAATTGGAATTTTTTCCAAAAACAAATTTGTTCGGTATCGCCTTGCAATATAATATAAAATTTTATTCAAGTCTCTAGCGTTATTAGTTCATGAGATATTTAGGGTTAACCAAAATGTTCACCTTTTTTACTTGCGACATATAGGAACTATGGCAAGTTTTGCATTCGTGCAAAATTTCGAACTCGAGATTTTAATCAAACATGATATTACGATGGTAGAGAAGTCGAAAAAAGTGGGTCCCGCGATTCCGTCCGGTCTGTTTTGTCTGTCTGTCCACGCTCCTACAGCCTAAACCATTGGGTCGATTGAGTTCAAACTTGGAAGTTAAGGTTTTCAGCAGATTCGCGTTAGGCGTTTTTTTCATTTTTTTTAAGACCAAAACTAACAGTCAAAAAACGAAAATTCGAATTTTCTCAAAAACAAACCGATAGATTTTTTTTTAAATTTTCTCTTAAATTTTATTTTTAAACTTGGCTTCTTTTCATAAGAAAAAGATATTTTTATATGGCTCAGGAAAGGTACCGTTCATAGAACCGTTATTTTGTTTCTTAATTTTCTCAGCAACTTATCAACCGATTTCAATAATTTTTTTTCTGAATAAGCTCTTATATTGCCTTAACAATATTTGATTATCAAAAGTGAAATTTTTTATTGTTTGGATTTTTAAAAAAATATTGAATTTTTTTTTCAAAATTCTATACATATCTCAAAAATGGGTCAACATTTTTTTACGAAATTCAAATGTAGAGCGTATATTTACAATCACTAAACAACTGCATACCAAAAATATTTTTAGAACAAAATTTAAAAATTTTATATATAAAAAATTAATTTAAAAAAAAACCGCTCTAACGATTTTCAAAAAAAAATTTTGAAAAATTAAGGGTTTTTTGATTTATAAAATGGCATCTAAATTTTTGAAGACAAACTTATTTTTCAGGTAAAATTTTGAATCTTAAAATATTTTTTTTTAATTATTTTGACTGTATATTAAATGTAACCCCCTCCCATCTCACCAGATCAAATCCTGTGCGTGAGCCCGAAAGAGCGCATTACATTGACAAAACTTTTATTATATTCAGCCCTATCATGAATTCCATCGTAATCGGAAATTTTTACGAATCCCGAAAAACTGTATCATGAAATCCGTTCGTAGTGGAAAATCTCATACAATTTTGCATTACGAACGGATTTCATGATACAGTTTTTCGGGATTCGTAAAAATTCCGACTACGATGGAATTCATGATAGGGCTGATTACTATCTTTTATCCAAATTAGATAATGCATTTGGTACATATGTATGAATTGTTTATAACTATAACTATTGTAAATACCAATTCATTTCCGGGATGAGTTGTCCTAGGATGAGTTGTGTCTTGGGATGAATCGCGCGGTGTTTTTGACAAATCGAATAGCATTTAAATCTTTGAAGACAAACTTGTTTTAAAGGTATAATTTTAAATCTTATATAGGTGCTTTTTTAAACAGACTCTTTGCATACAGGAGCAAGTTCGTGCGACCCAGTCGTGCATTTTATTTAAATTGCTATGGTAAAAAAACCACCCCTTTGTTTGAAGTCGATAGCTTTACTGGTTCTTGAGCTATGAACGAGGAAAAAAATTCCCGAACGTACAGACGTACGAACGTACACGCGCACGCACAGACATCTCTCTAAAAATCTTTTATTTCGACTCTAGGGACCTTGAAACGTTGAGAAATGTCAAAATTTTCAATTCGATAAATCAGACCGATTACAATTACTTCCTATGTTAAGTTAAAAAGAACTCATATTACCTTCTATATAACTTTATATACTACAAAGAAAGACGTATTTGACACTGTAAAATTCATAGAAAATTTCGATTAATTAATTTTTGCAAATATCATAAACAAATAAAAAAGTGACGTTTTTAAAAAGAATACATATGAAATTTTGACACTTTTCTCATAATTTGTAAAAAAAAAAATGAAAAATCATACCTTAGTATTCTTAAAAGTTGTTGTTTTGTTAGAACCGAAAATAAATTTTTAATGTCACTAAAAATATTGACAATTTCCATGAAAATCGTAAAATTTCAACTTTTTCTTTTTTCAATTAAGTAAAATTGTACTTAGTAATAAGAAAATCAAAATTGAATTCAAAATTCTTTTTTTCTGTCTTTCGGCTGCAGACTAAAGAATGAACATTTGTTTGTGTACAAAAGACTTGCGGTATATAAATTTGTACTCTGTCTTTCAGACTGCATGCGTGATTTGGTCCATATTAGCTCAAGGAATTCATTAAAAAATTTTCTCTGGGCCTTCTTCTTCTTGATTTATTTAAAGAATAATGCTCTTCTTGGTATGACCCAAGAATCCAAGGAATTTCTGAATCGTCACCAAATAGAAGATCTTTCTATTGGGATAGTCATTTTACCTATAATCTCCTCCATTCTCGCACAACAAATCTCAATATGGTTCCATTGACAACATTTTCTATTTCCATGTAAACTTAAATCATTTTTAGAGGTTTAAAATTTGTATTCTTCAAACTATAATGTCCATGTTTATAGTTTACAGACAGCCATATTGATCTTGTATGGCTGTGAATCCTTTTGGAAAGTAGTACCTACATAAAGTGGTATCGTTTTATCAATAAAATGTGAATCAAGGTTGAGTGGTTGTGAACCATAACCATTTTTTTCGAATTTCAAGTCCATAAAGAATTAAAAGAATTGAATTAGATTTCAATATTTTCAAAACATCAACCAAAAACCACTACTAAAATAAACATTTAATTTTCTTATTTTTAAAGATTTTGGACTTTGTCAGTTTTTTAATTAAAAGTAAAAATGTATGTGGTTCTTGAATGAAAGTACATATACTCTTTTTAAGTCTTTTTCAAAGTTCAAAAATTAAAGACTACCTTAACCATGCCTACAAAAAACCATACAACACAAGTTATGACATCAATTTGCAAACTTGCATAATTCAGGTAAAAATAATTTATTACAATTATTTGATATTTCGTCTTGACGCAGGTAGAGGTAACTACTTTATGGTTCAAGCATTCTTTAAACACTCTTCTCGTTTATTGTCTACTGTGAAAGTGATTTTCGAATCAATTTGCTATACCTTATGCCTCTGGTAACATTCTCATCTCCATTGATCTTGATGCAAACACAATATTATTGTCTTAAACAAATCGTTAGTCAATCTTAAATTACTTTAAGTCCAGACTTCCTGAGTCTCTTCAAAATCATTTCTTTAATTATATCAACATCTACATATATAGATACACGTACCTATGCCTTGCATTGCGTAAATGTAAAAAACAAACACACAAAACACAAACACTCACATAACCATCAAGTCATCTGTGTAATGAAACAATAAATATTAAACTTTTCCCCAAATCCCTTAAATTTTTGGTTCTTCCTGTGTCAGCCCATCCATATGATGCATCACACGCAAGAAGTGTGTTAGTCTTCTTCTGAGGTATGTATGTACGTTTGTACATTATATATTTATGTAATATTAATGTTATATCCATTTTACCCCCATTTAAAGTAAATAAAAATATACACTTTCGCATCTATATTCTGTTTGCCCAAAATATATACTTAAACAACAACAACAAGAACATCCTACGCCCATTTCACGTCATGACCCAGACACATCAAATATTTATGGACCTGTGTTTATCCCTGGGTATACGAGTGTATATAATGTATCTTTAAGATATAGGTACAACAAGCTCGTAGCTCATATCTGGCATGCTCATCATGCACAGGGCATATCATCAGGCAAATACACACGTTTACTAGCAAATCCGACAACTCTCACTGGCTGCTGATGACCACATTCGGCCAAAGTGAGGCACATCTTTTTTGGCCATTCGAGCCAAAAGACCAAAGATGAAGGAAGAGGTGCGTGGTGGTGCTATAGGTCTTTTATATGTGTGTATGCTTTTTGGTTTATTCTGCTTTGATAATTTTGGTTGCGATATGATGACGATGATGATGATAATGATAATGATGATGGTTTATAGTTGTGCAGTTTCGGAATCAGTTTCAAAAAAAGCGAAAATGTGACCAAGAAAACCCAAATGTGAAATGTGAAATCATAAACAACACTTTCGCTCCAGCTCTACTTAAGGCAATTCTATATACATAAATTTGTTGTTTTAAGTCATCACATAAAATATCTACAGATCTATACGTATAGGTAGGTACATACATAGCTAACTTACAACACGTATCTGGACTTTGACTGAAAGATTAATCTGTTACGAATTTGAATTTCCGCATGCAGACAGTCAGTGGACCGTCCGTTTTACATATATACATACATATACATATACTGAAACATCAGCTCAAGTTACTCCTTTATACCATTCCCTTTTACTCTGTTTTATAAACTTAATTTTTTTTTGTTGTAACTTTATGATTGAAACAAAAAATTGTTGTTTATTTTGCGGAAATTCCAACCCGTCCAAGGCTTGTTTTAAGCAAATATTTGACTTTAAAGTTACACGCTTACACACTGTGGGATTTTAACTGGGCTGAAATCGAAACTTTTTCGGTATAAATTTTGGTGTTTTTACTTTTTTCTTGAATTCATGCATAATGGGAAATATTTCTTTGGATAATGATGAAGTTTTAATAAGAGAGTGAAATGTGTTTCGGATTTGTTTATAGTATTTTAATGAGTTCCATATAAAAATAAACAACTTTGGGTTTAGCGTACATTGGAAAAACAATTATTAGAACTAGCTGATCCGACAGGCGTTGTTTTGTATTTCGTTGAAAGCTTAAAGGACAAATTAGATTGTAGAAAAAATGAATAAGAAAGGGGATGGGATGCGACTCACCAGGGCCGGCCCCAGCCAAACTTGCGCCCTGTGCAAGATTTGTAGAAAGCGCCCCACACATAAACTGATACACAAGCATAAGCCTTTCCCACTTTACCCAGGAGGTAGACTTTCAATGCGTTTTTTTATTGAGGTATGCCCAGTAGACCTAAACCATAAACTAAAACGCAGTGAAGAAATGAGCAGAGGGAAAACGTTTAAACTTGGAAACTTACTTTTCTGGCCTTACATTTTCCAAATTCAGAAATACTGTCATCAAAGTCAAAAGAATTTAATAATTCCTTTTCAATGGACATTATAGATAAACCTACCAATCTCTCTTGAGTCATGGTTGTCCTAAGATATTTTTTTTAATAATTTAAAGTTTAGAAAAACTACGTTCTCTTGAAGCTACCGTGACCGGGATTGTATTAGAGATTTGAAGAACAATTACTAAATTCGGAGCAAAATCTTCAAGGTTTGAACTAAAAATAAAATTTAACACATCTTAACTTGAGCTTTGTGGTGTAACAAGCTGGGATATTACGGTTAAATCTTGAAACAATTCTTCTCCATCTAAATCTTTAAAACTACTTTATGTTTATGTTATGTTATGCATGAAGCACGTAGATTTTTATTTTTTAAACATTCCCTTATGTTACTTTAAAATGAAAAATTGATACTACTACCTTTCAAGTATTTAAAAAAAAAATTCAACTTTAAATCTTTGTTTCGGGTCTAATATAGTTTCAGGACATTCATCAGCATAAAGTATTTTTCTCCGTTGAGATCGCAATGATGAAGCTACAAGAAACATATTTGGTATTTCTAGGGAACTAGCAATACGCTTGGTTAATTGAACATACCTACTCGTTAAATTTTTCATCGGAACGCATTAAAATCAAACTGTTTTTTGTATTTTCTAAAACTGTTATGCCAGTTGACAGATTAACGGACGGACTTTGCAAATATTTACTAGTTTAATTTATATTTTCTAAAATATCAAACCAAATTAGCAGGCAGCAAATAAATGTAAAATCAAAAATTTTATTTCCTAACGATTCTGCAATGTTTTTTGCCTCTAGATTTCTTAATTCTATAAGGGCTTCATATACATATTTCTTCTTAATTTGTTATTAAAGGCCTCAATGCATCTAACCTGCTCTCTCATCTAGTCTCAGAAGGGGGTTTCAAAGTACGACTTGGAATTTTTTTCTTATAAATATCCCACCTCGTTGTGGAACTTGAAAAAAGTTATACAAACATTGAATTGTACTGCATAAAATTTAACTGCATAAAATGAGCACCGAACCCCATCATGAACCACTAAATTTAAGAAATGCGGGCAACATGGAACGAAAAATGCTCTTGGTTCCAGCGTTCGAATTCGATTCTGAACACCCGCTTCTTTTCCTTTCATATTCGAACCATTATCATAACTTTGGCTTTGACAGTTACTTATTAAAATTTCATGTAATTCAAGCTTGTCTAAAATCAACTGAGTCAGTCACATTACGGTCTTGTCACAAAATACTTCACTTCTATTAAACGTTCTAGCCCATACGATTAATATGAATAAGTATTTTGCTTCGTCATACTCTCTATGTTAATTTTGGGACTCGGTGTGCATGAAATAAATCTTGCACATATGAGGTGGCATGGAAATTTTTTGTGTTGAGATTTTTTTTTTATTTTCTCTGGCATGGAACTTTTTTGTGTTGAGATTTTTTCTCTTGTATGAACAGGGTGAAATATTTGGAAATTAGGTAGGTAGGATTTGTAGTTCTGCGATATCTTGAGTTAAATTTTCATTGAATGCAACAATGAAAGTGATGTTAGTTAGTGCGCAAGAGATAATTTAGGACAGTTGTGAATTGTGATGGATGTTTTTTTGAGATTATTTTAAGAATGTTTGTGGTTAAAAAAATGGCAAATAGTAGTACATATTTGTTTGCGCAAGATCAGATTACATTTTCTTGCTCCTGGTAATGCGCCCCCAGAATTCTGCGCCATGTGCATTTGCACATCTTGCACATATGCTTTGTCCGGCCCTGCGACTCACTTTCTATAATATAACTTCATATTTCGATATTTTCAAAAGTTTATTGACTAATATTTATTTGTTCCAGTTGAAAATCAGTTTTTATCAATTTTGTGTAGTATTTTTCTTACATTTTTATCTATATATATAAAAGAAAGTCGTGTTACTTACACTACTTACAACTCAAAAACGGCTGTACCGATGTGGCTTAGAGCCAGGAGACGGACATAGGATACTGTTTACCCCGTTCGACAGCGTTCCCGTATGTTGACTATATTGAATAAGTATTCAATAGATATAGATGGCGCTATGTCAAACTTCCAAACGTTTTGTATAAGATACAATTTAATAGCATAACCACAACATATTGCTGTGGCTAAAGTATAGGTTACATTTATTTTGTACTAAACGAAATACAGTTTTTTCAATTTTTGGTGTTAGCATAGTCGGCCACGTGTTACTTAGAATGAAGTTTATTATAGTGAATATAATATTCGAGGGTGGGTCAATAAGTCCGTGACTTTTTGAATTTATGACCTCTTTACTGAAACAGCAACACTGCTCCTGTCAACAGGCATCTGTCAGTTGACTCCTGTCAAAATTTAAACTTGCTGCGTCAGTTAGTTTGTGTTTGACAGCTATTTTTATCAGACTACTCACTAATTTGAGGAGAAAATGGAAAAAAGTGAATTTCGTGTGCTTATTAAGCATTATTTCTTGCAAAAAAAAACCATTACCGAGACCAAGGCTAAGCTTGATAAATGCTATGGGGACTCTGCACCATCGATTTCAATGGTAAAAAAGTGGTTTACTGAATTTCGTTGTGGCCGTACGAGCACTGAAGATGCCGAACGTCCTGGACGCCCAGTTGAGGTCTCTACACCCGAAACAATCGGAAAAATTCACGATATGGTGTTGGCCGACCGAAGATTGAAAGTGCGAGAGATTATGGAAGCCGTAGGGATCTCGCATGGCTCAGTGGTTTCAATTTTGAATGATCACTTGGGCACGAGAAAGTTTTCCGCAAGATGGGTGCCGCGTTTGCTCACAATGCAAGGGTGCACACATGTGCAGTTGCCATGGCAAAAATCCATGAATTGGGCTATGAATTGCTCCCTCATCCACCCTATTCACCAGATTTGGCTCCGAGCGACTACGTCTTGTTCCCAAACCTGAAGAAATGGCTTGGTGGAAAAAGATTTGACTCCAATGATGAAGTCATCTCGCAAACAAAGGCCTATTTTGAGGACCTCGACAAATCATTTTTTTTGGAAGGGATACAAAAATTGGAGAAGCGTTGGACAAAATGTATAGAGCTCAAAGGAGACTACGTTGAAAAATAAAATTATTTTTTTATCAAAAAATCTGTTTTTTATTCAGAAAGTCACGGACTTATTGACCCGCCCTCGTACAATCAAATACGCAATAAACACTGCTAGACTATTTCTGCACTGTTCTTCAGGAAAAAAAAATGAATTGATTGAAGGTATTTTTCCGGATATACAGAGTAACTACTTAAATCATAACTGGCTCAGTCTACGGGCTATATTGACAGCCAAAAATGTTGACGAAACTAACTTCCAGATACAACAGTTTTTACCAGATTGGTCCACCTATTATTCTCCTGCATAATTTTAATCCACCTTAATTATGCAATGGTTCACGTTTGGTCACCAAAAAAGATCACCGGAAATATTCTTGAAGCAACCATTTTAATTGAAAAGTTCTAAGAAAAAGTGATCCTATTGCCATATATTCCAATGATACCGTCTACCATATACTTTAGAAGATTACAGTTTTTAATTCGTTTAGCTTTTGCCTCAAGGCCAAACAATGTCTATTTGTGGTTTAGATATAGAAAATCCATGTTTTTCTCATGAGCAGCTTTATGTTGCATGTTGATGTGTAGAAAAACCGTCGAACCTATTTGTGTTAGTGAAAGACAAGTTAACCAAAACTATTGTGCACAGATTAACAGAAAATTTAGCAAAAATCTATAGGCTCGTTTTTGAGAAAATTATTATTATGATTATACATGAATTCTGAAAACAAAAAACAGTATTTCGACTCGCTCCCGGGTAAATCGTGTGGAATAATAGAGGATCACTTTTTTTCAAATTGTAATATTCAAAAAGTTATTGCAAATACTGTTAAAATGTGTTGTGAGAGGTTGAATAGAATTTGTTCCCCTTTCTATTTTAAACCTTATCTAAAAAAACACAATTTTTTAAGACAATACATTATTTGAAAAGAGAAGAAACACATCATTTAAGCTAATTATTTTAATAATCCATAATAATTTGCTATGTTTTCAAATTGTTCAAAATAAAGCGTAGATATTTCGAAATTGCAATTATTTCTGAAAGTTTTGGGGAAGTGTTTAAAAAAATAAATATATACCTCAGAAACGCCTTTTTTTATTGTATTTTGTGTTTTAATAATTTTATTATTGGTGAGTAAAACGTGCATGTAGTTAAAGTTATTTAAATTTTTTGTCATAATCTAACTTTCATTCGTAAAGAATTTCCTTTGAATATTACCATTTTCATATTTACATAATAATATTACCAACTCTTTCAAGACCTCGTTTATTTCTGTACATAATTTCCATGCAAATATTTACAATTCATTTAGAATGGTGCGTAATATACCGCCGTCATATTAATGGCCTACCAAATTTATCGATTAAAATTAATTTTACAGATGTATGGAGAAGTTTTCGAATTATGTATCTTTTTAGTAATCTACTTTTAGTAATATCTATTTATTTAATATCTATTTATTTAAAATATAGAGTATACGTGATGTATGCCCCTGCCTTGCCATAATTCATTAATGTGCACAGCACTCTTGCCCGTACAAGTACACAAAATTTTATAAGCCACGGACTCTATATTCCTAATTGCGGAAACCAATTAAAATGTAACCAAAGGTTTGATTATATTATCAATTATTGATTTGCAGGTTGTTGTTGTTGAGTACTTGCCTCGTATATTATATACTTAATGCATCATGTGCTTCCGGAAACTATTAATTGAGATTGATTTTCTATGGAAAATTGTAAGTGATCCCTTAGTTGGTTATTTATGCAATTTGTATCGCATATTTTTTTTTTCCTCGGAAAGAAAACTCTTTTTAACGACTCAATAATCATATCTTCCTGGTAAAATGAAAATAGTTTGATTAATTTGTTAGTATTATCTTCTTGTTTAATGAATTCATTAAACTGTTGGTAAAGAAAATATACTTTGTATTTAGTTCTAAAATTTAATATAATTTGTGTAATTCGTGTATTCTAGGGATTATTTTATATATTAATTGTTGGTGCCATAGGGTAATCTATTAATGGCTTCTTAGATTATAGTTTCGTCTTAAGAGTTTCTTGTATTGTTGAAAGCTAAATTGAATACCAATACCGTCAGTAAATCGATCAATATTGATCATATGACTCAAAGATATAAAAAAGTCTTGTGATTTCCAAACAAAAGTGCCTACTAAAAATTGGTTTGTCACTAAAATATCGCGGGAAGAAAAGCAGATACTTTTTGTTTTCTTTTTTTTTAATGTAGTAAAATATAGATACTTTATGAAATATGGCAAAATTTACATAGATATGGTTATAAACTACCTTACTAATGACAATTAACATTTTTTTTTTAAATAGGTTTTGATTGAAATTTGAATTTATTCGAAGGAAAAACTACAACAAAACCTTCATTCAAAATAATAACAATAATAATACATAATACAATAATTTATCGTCTTAGAAGATTATACAAAAGTTGGATAACTTTTGAGGGAGTTTTGTTTATGATATTTATTCAATCGAACTTCTACAAATTCGGGTGTATATGATGGCTAATCTAATTATAATATTGTTCCAAATCGGGCCAGTCACTTTTTTGAGTACATAGTAAGATATTTTTCAAAAAATCAGAATTTCACTGCCAGGGGCTGACGAGGTTACATAGTACTGATAAAATACACAGTTTTGAAAGTATTATAATGAAATATAATAAAAATTATTAAATATCTCTTAGGATTTAATAATGGCACATGTGTTTTAAAAGTATTAAAATCACTTAGTAACAATTAAAAATAATTATTAATATGTAATACTGGGAGAAAATACTATATCAGTTTTCAAAACAGACTTTTGACATTTACGTAACGTTATTAACTTATCTTCTACTACTTTCACATAGTTTTACTAAATATTTTTAAGTAATCAACAAAAAATATAAACAAAATCTAACAATATTCATCTTAACAGTACTAATGATCATGAAATGAAGAACGATAACAATATACCTGACACAGGACTGACGCCAACGGACTGACGAAAAAGACAAAATTTGAGATTATAATCAGGACTAAAGATTTTTTTGTAATTTCGACTACCAACAAACTACATTTTAACAAATCATAGTCTAATATGTATAAATAAAAATTAACTTTAGATTAACAAAAAAAAAATAACGGAAAAATAAAAAGGAGGCTGGGTTGCGACCGAAACTGATAACTTCCCATCCCGTCTGTCGATTTGTGTTGCTTGAAACTTTGTAGGTTTTCGTGTTTTGTTAAAAAAGTTGTCAGTTGAATTATTCTTAAAAAATTTAAAATTACCAACAATATTTTGCATATAATGAAATAGTTTGATTTCAAAATCTATTATTATAAACGAGATTTTTAATCGAAAACCAATTTTTAACAATTTTAGTAGCATTTCTTAAAAGTTTGTATGTCTTATAAAGGGTGTCCCAAAATTAACGCAAGATTTGAATTTGCCGCCATTTGTGCAGTAAAGTGTTGGCAACCCTGAAAAAAAGCAATTTGACAGCTAACAGTATAGGGTTATTAAAAATGGAGCGTTACACGATAGAACAACGTGTCTTCATTATTAAAAAATATTTCAAAAATAGTGAAAACTTGGCGGCTGCAGTTCGAAAATTTCATACAAAATATGGTCGGAATAGTGTTTTAACTTCGTCAACTGTGAAGAGATTAATTGAAAAATTCATGGAGACTGGATCCGTTGGAGACGCCAAACGCCAAAAATTGGATGATATTGATGTGTCCAATATGTGGTTTCAACAAGACGGTGCCACATGTCATACAGCCCGTGAAACAATTCAATTACTGCATGAGACATTTCCAGGTCGTGTACTCTCTCGTTTCGGTGATCAAAATTGGCCTCCTAGATCGTGTGATTTAACACCATTAGACTTCTTTTTATGGGGTTATTTGAAATCACAAGTCTATGTCAACAAGCCCACAACCACCCGTGCATTAAAGGAGGAGATTCAACGCTGCATCAACGAAATTCAGCCACATTTATGCAGAATGGTCATGGAAAATTTCAACAAAAGAGTGCGCATGTGCATGCAAAGCCGTGGAGGCCATTTGTCCGATGTGTTATTCCATACATAACCCTATCCTATGTACTTTACGAGTCAATAAAAATATAACTATCAAAAGACTAAAAACGGCGTTTTCTATTTAATTCAAATCTTGCGTTAATTTTGGGACACCCAAACAATAACGCTTTGGGTGAATGAAATTAATTTGGAGTCAATATCTTCTATTGTTCACGAGATATCGAGAACATCAATTTTTATAAAATGTACGTACTATTTTTTTGTAGATTTTATTCTTTTATGAAAAAATGGAATGTTGGATTTTTATAAGAAATTCACTCAATGTCAAAAACAATCTGTGAGATAAAATAAGTTGAAGCCAATATTTCTAATTTTTGAAAAGATATTTGAGTCGAAAGTAAATTTTTACCAACTTTTATCAATTTTTTTGTAGGTTTTCATTTTTTGTAAAAATAAACTGTCAATTCGATTTTTCTCAAAAATTTACTGAATGTTGAAAACAGTATTTTTTATAAGACAAAATTAGTTTAAAGCCAAAAGATATTTGAGTCGAAATCAATTTTTACCAACTTTTATTAATTTTTTTTTTTGGGTTTTTATTTTTTTGTAAAAAAAAAACTGTCAATTCGATTTCTCTCAAAATGTTACTTAATATTGAAAACAATTTTTGTTCTAAGACAAAAAAACTTTATATAAAGCCATAATATGAAATTTTTGAAAAGATATTTGAGTCGAAAATCAATTATCTTACCAACTTTGAGTATAATGTGTTTTTTAGGTTTTTATTTTTTATAAAAAAAACTGTCAATTTGATTTTTCTCAAAATTTTACCAGATGTTCAAAGCGTTATTTTTCGTTAATAAAAATTGTTTTGGAGATGAATCATTTTTGGTTCGTAAAATTTTCGAGATGACAATTTTTTTTTTCAGTTTTTTTGATTTATAAAAAAACCGTTAGTGGGAATTTTTTCCAAAAATATATTTGTTGGGTAACAAGTCACAATATATAATATAAAATTTAATTCAAGTCTCTAGCGTCATTATTTCGTGAGAAATTTATGGTTAACCAAAATTTTCAACTTTTTTTTAAACTGATATGGTAAAAAAAACCACGCACGCAAGACCCCTTATGGGCTCTCGAGAAAAAAACGTCACGAACACACGGACGTACGAACGTACGTACATATCTACGCACCGACATCTTTCTAAAAATCTTTTATTTCGACTCTAGGGACCTTGAAACGTCGAGAAATGTCAAAATGTTCAATTCGAAAAATCGGACCGATTACAATAACTTCCTATGGGAAGTTAATAATATCAGTAAATCGGTTAATATTGATCATATGACTCAAAGATAATAAAAAGTTATGGTTTTCCATTAAAATATCCCAGGAAGAAAAACAGATCCTAAAATCAAAGTTTTTTTTATTAGATATATGCATAATGATGTTTTTGACTTGTAGGTAGTTATTTTTTTAGAAACTGACAACTTTGTCTTACAAAAAGTTTAAACGTACAAAAACAATTAAAAACTGATATAAAATGGTTTTTGACACATGTATCTTTAGAACAAAGGAAGATATTAACTTCAAACTTTTTTTATCTAACATAAAATATTGTGTTTCAGACTTTTAGAAATATCGACCGACGGACACGACTGGTAAGTTATAAGTGTGGTAACCCTCCCAGCCTCTTTTTCTTTCCTATTTCAGAACACTTTAATGATATACATACATAAAGGGTGTCCCAAAATTAACGCAAGATTTGAATTAAATAGAAAACGCCGTTTTTAGTCTTTTGGTAGTTATATTTTTATTGACTCGTAAAGTACATAGGATAGGGTTATGTATGGAATAACACATCGGACAAATGGCCTCCACGGCTTTGCATGCACATGCGCACTCTTTTGTTGAAATTTTCCATGACCATTCTGCATAAATGTGGCTGAATTTCGTTGATGCAGCGTTGAATCTCCTCCTTTAATGCACGGGTGGTTGTGGGCTTGTTGACATAGACTTGTGATTTCAAATAACCCCATAAAAAGAAGTCTAATGGTGTTAAATCACACGATCTAGGAGGCCAATTTTGATCACCGAAACGAGAGAGTACACGACCTGGAAATGTCTCATGCAGTAATTGAATTGAATTCACGGGCTGTATGACATGTGGCACCGTCTTGTTGAAACTACATATTGGACACATCAATATCATCCAATTTTGGCAGAAAGAACTGTGTAATCATGTCGCGATATCGAGCACCAGTAACAGTCACTGCTTGACCAGCGTCATTTTCAAAAAAATATGGCCCAATTATGCCAGCCCAAAATCCACACCATACAGTCACGCGTTGTGGATGCATTTGTTTTTCGACAATCACATGTGGGTTCTCCGAACCCCAAATGCGGCAATTTTGGCGATTGACAAAGCCATCAAGATGAAAATGTGCTTCATCGCTTAGGATGATTTTGCTCGAGAAATCAGGGTCCATTTGTTGATGTTCAATAATCCATTCAACGAATTCTCTTCTCTGTCCATGGACATTAGGCTTCAATTGTTGTGTTAATTGAATTTTGTAAGCATGAAGACACAGATCTTTGGTGAGTATACGCTGTAGAGAGGTTCTTGAAATTTGCAATTCTTGTCCACGACGTGGAATTGAGGTTCCTGGATTGTCAGCAACACTCTCACGCACTGCTTCGACATTCACATTTGAACGGCTTGTTTTTGGACGACCAGTGTGTTTGGCGTCTCCAACGGATCCAGTCTCCATGATTTTTTCAATTAATCTCTTCACAGTTGACGAAGTTAAAGCACTATTCCGACCATATTTTGTATGAAATTTTCGAACTGCAGCCGCCAAGCTTTCACTATTTTTGAAATATTCTTTAATAATGAAGACACCTTGTTCTCTCGTGTAACGCTCCATTTTTAATAACCCTATACTGTTAGCTGTCAAATTGCTTTTTTTCAGGGTTGCCAACACTTCACTGCACAAATGGCGGCAAATTCAAGTCTTGCGTTAATTTTGGGACACCCTTTATAAGGTAAGTTTTTACGCTAAGATGTAATAATTGAACATCGAAAGTCTTTCCTGAAATTTTAAGAGTGGAAAACAAACGCGTTTCTGGGTAGATGTATATTATAATACCTACTAATCAAACAACCATATAATTACTTTGCAACGCTGCCACTCAGCCGCGCCGCCGTGGCAAGATATCAACCAATTATCTTAACAAAACAATTTTGTTATTCTTAGCGTGTCATTTTTCAAAATAAATTAATCTAATAATATACCTATACTAATGTAGAAAGATATAGGTTATATATAAACTACAGTTCTCATGTTAAGGGTTCTATTTCTATACACAGCATTACAGTCTTAGCTTTTTTCGCCGCATTTTCTTCTAAAGTTTTGTAGGTAGGTGTACGAGATACACATATGTATGTATATTTTCTAATCATCTCATAGTTCTAAGAAGTAACTCTTGCGAGCTCTTGCTATAACCTAAGAAAAGTCTTCACTTCAGCTCATTAAAACTTAGTCTCTCTATATATTTCGAAAATCATCTTGGATATACATAGGTACATACGTATGTACATATGTAGCTACGATACCGGTAAGAAATCCA
Source organism: Eupeodes latifasciatus (assembly GCA_920104205.1). Classification (NCBI taxonomy): domain Eukaryota; kingdom Metazoa; phylum Arthropoda; class Insecta; order Diptera; family Syrphidae; genus Eupeodes; species Eupeodes latifasciatus. The sequence continues at coordinate 133,172,245 of OV049926.1, read as the reverse complement.
AACCATACGCCTTGTATCTCGCGTAGTTCACGGATATGAAATGAAAACAAAAGAAAACAAGAAAAAAAAATGTAAAGAGAGAAGATGATGGAACAAAAACGCACTTCGTCTATACCTCAAAGCGTCATCATCAGCAGAAAGCAGAATTGCTTAGCTTAGCTTAGCTGCATTGTGAGCTCTGTGATGCATAAGCATCATGATGTGCTATCATTCTCCTTTATCACGGTGCAATCATCACCGAATAAACTAACCTAATGAGATCAATCTGTGCCCACAACCTCCACCAAGGTCTGATGGCTGGTGGTGGCGTCTTTTGTCGTCTAAAGGTGTTGATACTACGTCAATATAGAACTGTATAAATCTTCCCTATTACTCCTCATGCTGGCCGTCACCACACTATTACCACCGCGCCGGGCCGCGCCGCCCACCGCGTAGCGCAGGTAAAAATTAAAAAGTGGCAAACTCTCTTACGTACCTATACCGACGACGATAGGAACAGTTGTTCGCCAGAAGAAAGCACACATAGTCGTCGCGGTAGCGGCTGTGGTGGCGCACCAAACAAGATGACGATGACGACGAACGTCTACGAAGAAGAAGACACAAACTCCATCGGTATAATATTATATCGGGATAAGGTACCGTTTCTAAGCTGGTTTATTGCAGCACCCAGCTTTGAATACATTAAACCCACCTACCTACTACTTTGAATGCAAATGCAACCAGAACCAGCAGACTATTCGACACGATGACGAAGACAACATGCATGCAACAAAACGCCTTTCGTCTCACCAGCTCTACGCGACGCACGCGAAGCCTCACATCATCTCACCCAGTTTGAGTCTTTAGTAGGTAGGTAGGTATTTATCTTAAGAAAGTGGGCCAAACACAAAGAACGGGTTCTGTAAATATTCCTTCGGGATTAGTTACTGTACGAGTAGTAGAATACATTGTTAAGAGTTTCTTCGGCGTGTCCCCTCGCTGACTTTTGTAGTTGCCAGTGTCAACTTTATATATACCTAGAATGAAATGAAACTCAATGACAAATATTAGAAGACTCACCCGGGCTCAGACGGTAGTCAAGACCTATACCAAACCTATATGAGTGTGAGTGTTCTTAAATTTATAAATTTAATCATTGGAAAAAGATGGTGCCCTCGCATTGACATATCAGAACCATATAATTCGTCTTATAAGACGTACAGTGGAGTAGAAAGCTGATAACTTGCATTTAATTTTAGTCGAATCTTAAAAAAATTCAAAATTTAAACAAAGAATTGACATCCTATTTTACAAATGGGGCTCCAAATTATCACTTGTCAAAGTTTGGTAATAGTTAATGAAAATTTCTTGAGTTCTCCATTAAATAAAGTTATGTTAAATATGTTTGTTTTGAAATTCCATGGATTTGGACCCAAAAATAAGTAGCTTACAAAATACTTAAATATTTTCCAGGAATTTTTTAATGTGGTTCCATTGTATACTTCGTGCAAAAATTTCGTATCACTTTATTTGACAGAAGTTCGAAATTAAAAGAGATTTTATATGATGTTTAAGTTTCAAAGTATCAACGCGCTGCCATCAATACATAAAACTTGGTGACTTCGACTACGACGACGACGATGTCAAAGAAGATGATTGGTTAGTCTGGTCAGACGGGCAATGATCTCGGTTAACTCAACTTCTTCCATACTTCAAGTTGATCGAATATAATAGTACCTACATCAGCAGCACCAACAAAGTTGTAAAACAATTCTTTAATTATTTGTTTCGTGCTATGCATGCTGAAGCCATTTATTTATCAACAATACACTAAAGCACGATACGATACGCGACACGCTTGCCTTGTTGGGCTGGGTTGGTTTTGTTGTCAAAAACAAACGGCATCAGCATCAGTAGCAGAAGTGGCAGCTCTGAGCGCGGCGCGATGGCGGTGGAGGCGTCAGCGGTGGTGATGGAAGTTTTTCAATAAAATCTTGTAAGCTCCCTTCTTGATGTTTACATCCTTTTAATTAGGCAAAGAAAATAAGCAGGTAACTTTCAGATGAAAGTTGAACCAAGTAAATTGCTCCTATACGTAGGTTACCTTTCTCGTATACCTTTACTCAACGATTTGTATGAATTTCTGTTAAGCTTTTTTCGGTGGAAGGCGTAGTTAGATACTTTTTGTAAAAAGTAAACCCTGCTATTGAGATGAACGAAGAATGTAGAATTTAAATTGTATGAGGTAGGTATTTATATTGAAAAGTTTAGTTGGAAAAATTCAATAAAAATTAAATTTAGGTACTCATTCCCATTGAAATGGACCTGGGTAAGAATAGAAAGAGCAAATTATATTTTGTTTGTAAGAGTTTGAACTTTAAACTCAATTTGACGAAAAATTCAAGGTCATATAACTTTGCGAAGTATTCGAGTATGTATTTGGTAAAATTTTATTAAGATAGCCAATTATTCTAGAATTTTGAGTGTATTTTGGGATAAAATATATATTTATACATACTTTAAATCTTTTTGAGAGAAATATAATTTCTATCAAAATGCATAGTTAAAAAAAAAACTTAGAAAAAGTTACAATAAAGTCGCCAAGGACACATCCACAAATTATTAGCAGTCTGAAAATTATCTCAGAGACCCGCGTGTGTGTGTTAAGCTTAAAGAGTATGTCAGCTTAAAGTTTCTTTTTAAACTAAAGGGTGATTTTTTAGCTATAATCTTTTTGGAAACACTGGTTTAAAGAGCTGACAAAGGTTTCGTGTTTTATTTCACTGTCAAACATCTTTAGTTTGGTCTATAATTTAACCAATCGTTTTACAAACGAACAACGCTTGCAAATTATTAAATTTTTTTTTTAACAAAATACGTGCTCTGTTAAGAAAGTTCTTCGCGCGCTTCTTCCATTTTATGGTCAGTTTAATCGACCCACTGAAGCGGCTATTCGGGCTATTGTGACTAAATTTCGCACCAAATTTACATTGTTGGTCATTAAACCACCAACACGCTTACGTAGAGTGCGAACTGAAGAAAATTAATATAGCAGCTGTATCGGTCAGTGTTAATGATGACCATCAATTATCTATTCGTCGCCGTTCGCAGCAATTGGGCCTCTGTTACTCGACAACGTGGAAAATTTTGCTCTTGGAAAGTTGGCCGAGGATCCACTTTTTTTAACCGAAAAATTGTGTTCAGCGACGAAGCTCATTTTTGTGTCAATGGGTACGTTAATAAGCAGAACTATCGATTTTACAGTGAATATCAGCCAGAAGCATTGCAAGAGCTACCAATGCATCCATAAAAAGTCAAAGTTTGGTGCGGTTTATGGGCTGGTAACATCATAGGACCGTCTTTCTTCAAAGATGATGCGAATCGTAACTGTGAATGGTGAGCGCTACCGTGAGATGATATCCAACTTTTTTTTTCGCCGAAAATGCAAAAGCTTGACTTGTATGACATGTGGCTTTAACAAGACGGTGCCACATGCCACACAGCACGCGCAACAATGAACTTATTGAGAGGCGAGTTCGGTGAACGTTTTATTTCACGTTCGGGACCGGTCAATTGGCCACCTAGATCGTGCCATTTAAAGCCTTTAGACTATTTTTTGGGGGTCTATGTTAAAGCGTATGTCTATACAGACAAACCCGCTTCAACTGACGCATTGGAAAACAACATTGAAGCAATTATTCGTGAGATACCGGCTGAAATGTTGGAAAGAGTATGCCAAAATTGGACTAAGTGGGGGACCATTTCAGGCGCATTCAAGGTCAACATTTGCATGAAATAATCTCCAAACATTAAATTATATGGACCGTACTATCGAGTCAAATAAAGATTTCGTGCATTTTTCTGAATTGTATGTGTTTTTTTCTTTGAAAAACTTTCTTATAGCTTTTAAAAAATCACCCTTTATAAGTTATTTTGACACCGACAGATTTTTCCTGCTCCAAATCTTGAAAGAAATTCTGTATTAAAAGTTGTGAAATATTTAAAAGTTATTAGCAAAATATGTGCTGTATAGCCTAAATAGTGCATTTTTAAAATAGAATTTTTGGCCAAAATTAAGCACCCAGCTCGCCTGTTGAACGCAGGTTTGGTAAAAACGTTCAAAACACCGAAACAACACTATTGTTTTCCGTGAGCAGAAATGTCTTGGAAATAAATGCAGTCTTCGGTTTTTAACTGTATATTAGTTTAAAAAAAAGTAAGAATTTTAAATACATGTAATTCTCTCGAAAAACATGCCATCCACAATAATTAAAATTAATTAAAAAAAAAGAGGCTGGGATGCTACCCAAATTGATTATTTCCCTTCCCGTCTGTTGATTTGTCTTGCTTAAAACAGTTGTCAGTTGAATTAGTATTGTTAAAAAATTTAAAATTACCAATAATATTTTGCATATAATGAAATAGCTTGATTTCGAAATCTATTTTTGTTAACGAAATTTTTAGTCAAAAAACAATTTTTACCAATTTTAACAGAATTTCTTAAAAATGTTTATTTCTTATATACCCAAATACAAACTGGATGAATTATTATTAATTAATTTGAAGTCAATATCTTCTATAGTTCATGAGATATGGAAAATCGAACATCAATTTTTACCAAATTTACGTACTATTTTTTGTTGGATTTTTATAAAAAAATTTGATGAATGTCAAAAACAATATTTTCTTTGAGATAAAATAAGTTTGAAGCCAATATTTTTAATTTTTGAAAAGATATTTGAGTCGAAATTTTTTCGAATGTTGTAAACAATATTTCTTATAAGATAAACTTAGTTGGAAGCCATGATCTTAAATTTTTGAAAAGATATTTGAGTCAAAAATCAATTTTTACCAACTTTGAGTAGGTAATGTTTTTTTTAAGTTTTTATTAAAAAAAATTGTCAATTCGATTTGTCTCGTTATTGTTCGTTGCAGTTTTGGAGATAAAATCATTTTTTGTTCATAAAATTTTTGAGGTGACAAATATTTTTTTTCAATTTTTGTTGATTTATAAAAAAAACGTTAATTGAAATTTTTCGAAAAATATATTTGTTTGGTATCGCGTTACAATATATAATTTAAAATTTAATTAAAGTCTCTAGCATTATTGGTTCGTAAGATATTAAGAGTTAACTAAAATTTTCACCTTTTTTTAAAATCGCTATGGTAAAAAAAAACACCCACGCAATTTTTTGAGACTTCCTTCTGCATTATTATCTGTTTAACAAAATTTATATGAAGTCAATATCTCTACTGGTTCTTGAGCTATGGACGACAAAAAAAACGTAGAGAACGTACGGACAAACGTACGTATACACAGGCAATTTCAATTTGACAAATCGGACCGATTACAATAACTTCCTATGGAAGTTAAAAAACGAACTAGATTTGTTACAAAACTTTAATAAATAAAATCCAAACCAACAAATTTCTATTTCTGACCCCAATTTTATGAGCACTCCCTGTTTATTTTTGCATTGTATTTTAACATAAATTAAGTTAAATTAATTATTTACGATATTGACTTTAAATCGATTTTTCTTTTGAAGAGTCACTTTACTAAGCACATAAATTAAGTGATCTGGTTAAGGCAAATACAATGATTTAAGAATCATTTCGGAGGATTCTCAAACATTATTTGCATTGAATTTTTGAAGAATGGAGATTTGACGAAAGAACTGTTCACATTTTAAAATGCTTGATTTGACTTCTATTGACTTATTTTAATACCGTGGTGTGCGAAAAAAACGCAGACTTCAGTTCATAGAAATATGTCCAAAGGTAAGATTATGTAAAAATACCCCACCACCTGAAAAAAAGAAGTATTTTTCATAAAAGTTGTCCCATAATGAATGGTGTAAATTCAGTTTAAAAGAATTTGGTAACTTGTATGTCGGTCCGTATTCTAAAGGGTTTCAATCATCAGCTGTTTAAATACAAATTTTAAAAACACCTAATTTCAGTCAGTCCGCTAATGACTTTTGTTTTGAATGTTTATTTTTGCATATTTAAATCGACATATGAAGAAACCGATAACTTTTAACAACAACAAAGCAACTAAAAATTAACGAATACCTTGAGGTTTAAATCAAACATAATTTTGCACTCTTTGGTGATCTGTTGTTAAACGTTGCAACCACTTTTGTTTTTTGTGCCCCTTAAAAAGAAAGTTAATTACATTTATTAAATTATTGTAAATTAAGAGAATATAAGTGGTACACTTGGGCGTATACGCACATTTTTATTTCATTGTATTTTAAATTGTATTTTTCTCTCACTAAACAAAATTTGTTGATTTAACAAGGTTAAACAATTTTAAGAGTTTGTTTCCATAAGAAACTGGCAATAGTTCAAATTGTGTTTCAGAAGAATCTTATAACTGCCATGTCCAATTTTAACAATTTTTAAATAATATTTTAATAAGTCTTAGTAATAAACAAAAACTTAATTAACCAAAGATATTAGTATTTTACTTAACTATAAAGTTAACCTATCTACGAAATCAAAAAGTGAGAAAAACAATAGCACAATAAAAAAATAATAATAAGGCTTTAATTCATTCAAAATGAATGGAACAATAAAAGTTTCGACACAAAAAACAAAGAAAATTAATACAAAACTCAATTCAAATTAAAAAATTAAAAAGAGTTAAATTGGATTAACATCATTATTTTAAAGCTAATTAACACTTTAATTTATCACTAACTATCCGAAAGTATATTTATGTACATATATACATTTTTTTATTTCATTCCAGACAATTAGTTTACCCAACCCATTTAATTAATCACACTATGAGAATCTGCATATTAATTTGTCAACAATATGAACTTTTCGAATTTGAATGAAGCACAAAGTATAAAGGTATGTATCATTTACCATTAAATGTTTTTAATTATTTTTTTTGTTTATGTTTACCTTTTGGTATTTTAATATCTATACCAAAAAGGTCTAATAATGAGTTTGTAAAAAGAAGAAAACAATTCATTCACACTCGATAAAGTTGCTTGTGTTTTATAAGTTTCAATTAATTTTAGATTAAAGCATTTTTGTAAAAAAATAATATTCTGATTTAGAAAAAAGGTTTTACACCTCAAGATAATTTTAATTTTGTTAATATCCAAGTAACAGCAAGTAGTAGATACAAGTACACCTAATTCACTTTATGGTCCAGATACTAACTATACAGACAAAAAAATGCTAACGTAGTTGTTGTACCGCACATCAGCATAACACCACAGCAATGGCACAACACCAGGTTGCAGTTAGATGATACAAATTTTTCACACAAGTGAAAGCATCATTTAATGTAATTAGCACCTCTCAAAGAGAAAGAAAAACAAAAACAACAACAACTACAACTACAAAATTGGGGTGGTATGGCTTTAATAATTTGAACTGATTTATACGATTATTATACATATGTATACCTGGTTATAGTATAGTTAGTTTGTTTGTATTTTTATTTTTATTTTTATTTTCGTTTTATTTTGGGATTATATAAACGTGCAAGGCATACATAAGTAAATGTGGAACACTTCACGGTTTTAAATCTCGATATAAACAATTTCTCTTGATATAATATTATGACCAAATTTGGAGTAACGAATGACTTTGCCATGATGTTGAGACTTGAGACTGAGAGTATTTTCTATATATACCTAACCTATAGACAGAGATAAAGTCGAACATGCATGACCTAGATAATGATGACCAGATCCCGGAATTATAAATAAAAAGTTCAGCAATATAATTGAAATGAGAGAAATAAATTTAATGTACAAATTCACTTGGCTTTCAGAACACGAAATTTTTGTTTTAAGCACCAATACATCAGAAGCGTGTTATCAGATAAAAATGTGCATTAACCTATAAATGGTATACAATATTAATAATAATAAGTAGGCCCTACTCTTATATGAACAAATCTTGTTCATAGGGTGTAATAGGATAAAAATCGGCTTGAAATAGGAAAAATGTAGTTTGTATTATAAAATGGTAACCTATTTTCAAAAGCAAAGTATGAAAACGGTTTCACTTATTATTTACTTAGTTCAAAGTCCAAACAAATTGTTTCAACAAATTGGGATTTAAATGAGAATGTGCAAAAATTTATGTGACCTGAGGCCTATTTCATAAACATTGACAATTGCGGCAGTTGACAATTTGACAATTGTCAAAATCTGTTCTGTAGAATTGTAGGACCAAACCCAACAATTGTTATCTTTACGTTTCATAAAGAAATTGACATGACAATGAATTGTCAAGTATATTTCCACAGTTGTCAGGAATTTCCAAGAAATTTGTACTGACAATTCTTTTACAAAATGAAAACAAAATTTATATCTGTCAGTATTTAATTGATAATTATGGCAGGGGACTCATTAACGTTAAATGTTTGACAGTAAAAATACCTAAAATAATAGACGATATATTTTCAAGTGAAAGTAAAAGTTGGGTCACCTTGTAATACGTCGCCGGCAGCCTTGGAATTAAATTCAAAGAATAAATAATAATTTCGAACCGTTAAATGATACCTCGAAGGTGCTTCCAGTCATTGCATGAATCCATTGCGTTGCCTTTTCTGCGATATCCTTAATTTATTAACATTCTTATCATAGCTCAAGGTTTCACTAAATTTTGCGAATAAAATATCTTTATTTTCTAAAAGCAACTTTGCTACACTTATTTTAATAATATTATTCATTTCTAGCTTCACTTTTTAATAATAAAACAATATTTTGCAAACTGTGACATTTTAAAATTGAAAGAGTGCGAGCGTTCTGTTACTTTCAACATCAAAGAAATTTAACATAACACATTTCAAGATTATACATACAGTGAAATTGTCACGACAAATTTTTCAGCAAGTATAGGTAAATATGACAATGACAAAATTGTCAGGACAAATGTGTCAGTGTATGACAGTGGCAAAATTGTCATGATAAATTTGTCATTGTATTTTTCGAACAAATTTGTCACCTCACAATATTTTATGAATTACCGATTTGTCAAACAAGTGTGACAAAAGGAGAATCTTCATGTGAAGTTTTCAATAACCATTATGTTATTTGCTATTAAAGGGTGATTTTTTAAAAGCTATGCAAGTCAAACTCTTGCATTTTGGGCAAAAAAAAGTTGGATATCATCTCACGGTAGCGCTCACCATTCACAGTTACGATTCGCATCATCTTTGAAGAAAGACGGTCCAATGATGTTACCAGCCCATAAACCGCACCAAACTGTGACTTTTTGTGGATGTATTGGTAGCTCTTGCAATGCTTCTGGCTGATATTCACTCCAAAATCGACAATTCTGCTTATTTACGTACCCATTGAGACAAAAATGAGCTTCGTCGCTGAACACAATTTTTCAGTAAAAAATTGGATCTTCGGCCAACTTTCCAAGAGCCCATTCACCAAAAATTTTACGTTGCAGTAGGTCGTTCGAATTCAATTCTTGCACCAGCTGTAACAGAGTAACAGAGGCCTAATTGCTGCGAACGGCGACGAATCGATGGTCATCATTCTCACTGGCCGATACAGCTGCGATATTTTCTTCAGTTTGCACTCTACGTAAGCGTGTTGGTAGTTTAATGTCCAACAATGTAAATTTAGTCACAATAGCCTGAATAGCCGCTTCAGTGGGTCGATTAAACTGACCATAAAATGGAAGAAGCGCGCGATGAACTTTATTAACAGAGCACGCATTTTGATAATAAAATTCAATAATTTGCAAGCGTTGTTCGTTTTTAAGACGATTCATGGCTAAATTATAGACCAAACTGTAGATTTTTGACAGTGAAACAAAACATGAAACGTGCGTCAGATGTCATCTTTTAAGGGCTTTTCAGTCTCAGAAAAAATGATCGCATGACAAGCCAGAAATTAAGCGTTTTTGGAGAGTATGAGATGAGGCGAGCAAAAGTTTTGTCAGGTTTCCAATTTTAGACATGCCTTCTTAATTGCACTTAAATTTCTTTTTACGGACACTAATTTTTGAGATTAACTTAAAAATCTTTAATTAAAATCACCAAAAATTCCTTCTTAAAATTAATTAAAAAAATTTGGTATGGAATTGTAAATAGAAAATTTTCATACAAACCGAAATAGTTAAGAGCTATTTTTCACTGTCCAATTTTTCTTGCATGAAAATATGAATAAAAACTTTGTTCTTAAAGCTTTTGTATGAAATAGAATGTTAAAAGAAAATCCAAGCACATTCTTGTGAAAAAGTCAAATATTTTATTTTATACCTCTGACTTATAAATTTAATTATCTATTGGTTAAAAAAAAATGTTTTCCTATAAATTTTGTTCACGAAAAATCTGTGGTTTTAAACCAAGAGTCTTTCTTACTCAATTTTGAAATTAAAACAAAATCAAAAGAAATATTCAATGTAATTTGTATGTACTTTGGTGATCTATTTTGAAGTTATTTTGAAATTTCGAAGAACCTGCTGAAAAAAAGATTATCAAAAAACACGCAGTTAAAACATGTTCAGAAAGTAAAAGTATTAAATCGGTATCCCATTAATATAAATAATTGCCTTGTATCTCTAAGTATTTACGGTCAAATTTTTAAACATAATAACACCATAATAATTGTTGTCCATTGAAAATGTCCATACCTACACTTAGAAATAAAAACATATTACGAAACCATTTTCAAGCCGGATTCCACCCTGTCCAACATTATTATACTTTGATTTGATGCTGGCTGATGGCTGATGGCTAATGGCTGCTAGCTGGCTAGGCAACTGGCTCCATCCAGAGCTACCATATATAAATTAAAATTGCACTGAATGCATAATATAACCTCAAGCCAGTCATCAGCCTCAAAATTACATCCAAACATGCCGCAAAGTCCAAACACATTGCAATATCTCCGTCGTCGTCGTGTTGTTGTCGTCCATTTATGTGGCTCCATTAAAAAATAAAAACAAAGCAGAAAAAATAGTAATACTTTAAAGAACGTACCTATGGCACGCAGCGTACATAGAGCAGCTTGCAGCTGAAACCAAAAACACACATCACGCTAACCAATTAATACATAAACCTATTAAACAAGAAAACTAGATCAAAGCCTGACCACTTACACAATCTGCTCGCACAAAGTCCCTGAGAGAATCTCGCTGATACTGGTGATGATGATGATGACGACGACGATGACGACGACGTACGACGAAGACTCTCAAGACTTCAACGATCCATAAGTTACATCTGGCTGTGAACTAGACACAGACCACTAGCTAACCCATAAGCTTTGTGTAATCCATAAGCTACTATATTGTTATTCATGCGATGGAACTGGATAACCATTATCATCTTTTGTTCTTCTTTAAAAGTCAGGTTTTCAATTATTATTATGTTTGCAACTCGGCGCGTCCTATGGGAATGTGTCTGATATCGTTTTCCATTCCACATCGACATCAGCCCTCCCTGCTCCCTATTCTAGTATGGTATATGAAAAATAAAAAAAAATCTAATCCACAAGATTTTGAGCTCAATTTATACCGGTTTCCAATTAGATCACCTTATAGAATATAAGTTCTTCGATTAACTGGCAATATGGCTGCAAAAGACACTTCATTGAACAAAAGAAACTATCTAATTCAGCTTGGTTTCGAATATAGGCATTGGGTTCTGGTATTATAAGAATTGGATTTGGCTTTGGCTTGGTTGGGGTTAGAGAGGAATTCCCATAGTGATATTGGAAGGGGGATAATGGCTTAAAAAGGACGTGTTGTTTGATGCGTTGCATTTGAGTGAAAAAGAAAATTGATGGAAATTGTGTGTGGTGGTAGGTAATAGAGCGAACCCTGATTAGATTCAGATGAAGAATTTTGCAATTTATAATTTTTCTTTGACTACACTATGAAGCTCTGTAATCGTGACATTTGAATGAGTTTCTCTTTTAAATTGTGTAAAAATCTTGTCAATGAGAAAATTAATGCAAATTTCACACTCCGAAACTGTATTTAAAATGAGCCATTGTCTTTTAAAACTATTAAGTTTCGTTATTAACAGCTGTAGCTATGATTATTCGATTTTGATGTTTTTAGAAGAAACAAGATGAAAAGCATTTTTTTTTCTTTGAGAGTTTAAAAAACTTTCGAATAATATAAGGTATTATATAATTATATTTCGAATTCCAACGTGGCGCCATCTATGAGAAGTTCACGATAGATGGTCCGACATTTTCTGTAAAAAATCTAATTTAAGGCGCCATCTGTTCGAGACTTATGAAACTTCCGATTAATAACAAACATCAACATTGACAATCAGTTTATTGTGAATTATAAATTACTGTCGGATCCAATGTAAAACATTCCAAAATCAACAACTACTAATAAATTAAAAATTAATTAAAAAAACATTGTCCAGCGGACAAAAGTGTTAATCTAAACCATTCTCAGATCCCCTTGAACACACACAAAAAATTTCATCAAAATCGGTCCAGTCGTTTAAGAGAAGTTCAGTGACATACAAACTCACAGAAGAATTATATATATATTAAGATTTTAATACTAGATTTTTTAAACTAATGACAGGGATAAGAACGCTCTTGATTTTAAAATTGGATGCAATTATTAGGAAACATTAAATACGTAATGATGACTTCTTCTATATACAATTTCAAATATTAAGCTAGATGATATTGTAAACAGAATGCTCCTAAGATGCGTCCAGACCAAAGAAACATTTTTGAAAATTTTCATAAACATTTAAAAAACATTTCAGAAACTTTAAAAAAACGTTGCAGAAACAGAGAAAGATTTCTGAAATGTTAATGAGCATATCATCAAATTAATAAAAATTTATAAATTAAAAACTGTTTTGTGGGACACATTTGACGAAGATTTTAAAAATAAAATTAAAAAAGACAATGCTTTTTCTCAAATTTCCAAAAATACAAACTAACAAGACGATGACGTTGACAAAAAATCAAAAAAAAAAAAACAAAGATACAGATTTGGGAAACAAAGAAACATTTCAGAAATGTTTCTAAAAGCGGCCAAAACAAACACTCAAACAAATTATTTCTGAAATGTTTCTAAAAAGTTTTTGAAATATTTTTTTTTAATTTAAGAAACGTTTTTCAAAGAATATTTCCTAAAATGTTTTTTTTTTTTATGTGGACACACCTTAAGAACTGCAATTATAGTTTTGACAAAAAAGATGACTGCATTTTCCAAACATTTCTTAGTTTTTGATGATAAAAGTCAAGGTCTCAATTTAAAAAAATGAAGGCTGGGATGCGACTCACACCGATAACTTCCTATCCCGTCTGTCGATTTGTCTTGCTTAAAAGTTTGTAGGTTTACGTGTTTTGTAAGAACGTTGTCAGTTGAATTATTCTAAAAACTACCAACAATATTTTGCATTTCATGAAATAGTTTGATTTCAAAATCTGTTTGTATTAACGGATATTTTATTCGAAAACAAATTTTTACCAATTTTATTAGAATTTCTTAAAAAATGTATTTCTTATATAAACAAATATAAATTGGATGAATGAAATTTATTTGAAGTCAATATCTTCCCATGTTCACGCGATATCGAGAATCGAATATCAAATTTTACCAATTTTGCTTACTATTTTTTTTGTAGATTTTAATTTTTATGAAGAAAACTGATTGTCAGATTTTTATGAAAATTTTACTAAATGTCGAAAACAATTTTTTCTATAAGATGAAATAAGTTTGAAGCCAATATTATTAATTTTTGAAAAGATATTTGAGTCGAAATTTATTTTTTACCAAGTTTTAGTATTGTTTTTTTTAGGTTTTTATTTTTTGTAAAAAAATTCTCAATTCGATTTTTTTTTTCAAATTTTTACCGAATGTTAAAAATAATATTTTTTATAAAATAAAATTAATTTGAAGCCTATATCTCAAATTTTTGAAAAGATATTTGAGTGGAAAATCAATTTTTACGAACTTTTAGTAATTTTTATTTATTTTTTATAAATAAAACTGTCAATTCGATTTTTCTCAAAATTTTCCCTGATGTCAAAAACGTTTTTTTTTTGTTGCACAAAATTATTTTGCAGATAAAATCGTTTTTTGTTCGTAAAGTTTTCGAGGTGACAAAAATTTTTGTTCATGCATAATTTAAAATTTAATTCAAGTCTTTAGCGTTATTGGTTCGTGAGATATGTTGGGTTAACCAAAATGCTCACCTTTTTTTAAAATTGCTATGGTAAAAAAATCACCCACTCAATTTTCGTGAGAGTCCTTTCTGCATCTTTCTGCATTATTATCTGTATAACAAAATTTATTTGAAGTCGATATCTTAACTGGTTCTGAGCTATGGACGAGGAAAAACACTTCCCGAACGTACGTACACATACACACGCACGCACAGGCATCTCTCTAAAAATCTTTTATTTCGACTCTAGGGACCTTGAAACGTCGAGAAATGTCAAAATGTTCAATTCGACAAATTGGACTGATTACAATAACTTCCTATGTTTAGTTAATAAGACGAGATGATGCTTTTAACAAAGCATGTGTTTTCATTTTGTAAGGTGTCACACAGACCATATCATAAAGGTTATTTATAGTTGAAAAACATATGTGGTATTCTCGTTGTAGGATATTTTTTCACCTCTAACACTACTTATAATGTTAGGCATATTATGGTTAAATTGCTATATCGATTGGATATCGATTTTTTTATTTAGTTTAAAAAAAAGGTATAAATATTTACAGTCTCTGTAACTATTCCTGTAGATTATTATCAAAGTCATATTTCGGGTTCTTAATTTTTATTTTCTTAATTGTATATGCATTTTTTTTTGTCAGGAACCCTTTATCATGTACTGTTTTCTTATTTTTTATAACGAGAGCCAAATTTATTTACTAAAGAATATTTTTTCTTCACATTAAAGAGTACTTATACGCCTGATGTAATAATTTCGATTTTTCAATTTTATTTTTTCATTGATAAAATAACGTTAAATATAATCTTATGCACAAAATAAATAAACAATGCTCACAATTTTTCAAAAATTGAAATTTTGATAATAAATATTTTTATTTAGGTATTAAAACGACTATCAATTATTTAATATTTTAATACGAAGTCCTAACGCTGTCCTTAAAACCAAGTACTAAGATACATTTCGCAATTTTACATTTCGGAGTATTTCTTTTGATATGGCCTTTTATATTTTTGCTTCAAAGTCAAGATTTCAGTTTTTCAATGGTCAATAGATATAAACAAACACATTTAAATCTAAGATTTTCATATTAATATTTAACATAAAACGAGCTTTTTTAAGAAAGAACAATAATTTTTATTTTTAATTAACAACGAATTGCCACCAAGGCTACTGTTGCAGTACCATCTTTTTTATGAAATTTTTCATGACCAATCCGCTCTGGATTTATGTGTTTGATAAATTCCAGAATTTTATTTTTAAGATGGATTTTAGAGTAAGACTTTGTCTTTTCCTTGACCCTGAAGAAGCTTTAAATAACAAGGTATCTAGGTTCCTAATTGTGATTACCTATTAAATAAATAACATACGACCAGGAACTGTGACTTCAAAGTTTCATCATTTTTGTTATAAATTTTAATAATTTGAGTAGATTGTTAAAGATTGTATCGTTACATGTTAAGTAAAAGTTAATGGTTTTAACTGCAAAAATGTTAACTACCCAAAAAGCGGACTATTCAAAAATTAAATATTACAGACACAAGATGAAATAAAGTGACTGGGCACGTTTCTTAAAATCTGAATAAAAATGTTTTTTGCCAAACTTGGTTTATTACTCGTACGTTGTATTCAACAATTATTTTTGTAGTTTGTTAGTTTTTTTTTAGACCGGTATTTTGGAAAATCATTAGCTGATTCAGATTAGATTAAGCCGGAATTTTTAATAGTTTTTCAAAATGTGAATTATACAGCATGTTGGCAAAAAAGCTGATAAAATGTTTGGAGAATTTTCTCTGTCTATGCTTTTAAAAATAGTATTACCCAACAGTACATGGTCAGTTAAACCTTTAAAAGTTTAAGTCTTCCCTATTGTATTAAACCCAAAATTATTTCAAAAGTAATTGCTATACTGAACTATATTTTATAAGCAATCAAATTGCATTTGTCCAATGGATTTTAATGGTCGTAATTGAAATCCTACTTCAAAATTTCGTAAGGTTTTTTAGGCTATCTTAATTCATGAGGTAGCTTTTATTCAAAAAAATTCGTGAGAGTTTTCCAAATCTATATAATCTCTTTTCCCAATAGCCCGTTGAAATATTTATAGTATTCTATAGAATGTTCGAAAAATCTTCATAAGTTGTTAGTTTTCACGGGTCTCAAATTAATTCTAAGGATACGATGAACCATTTGTGCTAAAACGGTTTTCAATAGAAAAAGGCAAACACGGATTAAATGTAAGTTTTGTTCTTAAAACGAATCTGTCATGTTAACAGTATTATCATATCAAGTTTTTGAAATATAGAATATACAAATATTGTTGAAAACTGATATTTTTAAACTTGAGCTGATAGTTAAAATTGAAGTTTGATCGAAATCAGCGCTAAAAATTAACTCCAAAACATATTTTAAAAACTATAAATGTCTTTAAATCAAAGGTTTGATCAAAACATCATACAGAGACAAATAAACAAAACTTAACTAACAAGAATTTACGGAAGCTAAGTAAGACGCTCAAGTGATTTAAACTGTATTTAGAAGACAAAGAGTTCAACTCTGCCTTAAAAATCCCGTTTTGTGTTGTCATTAGCATTTTTAAAGTTACATATATTATGAAAACCTGATACGAGTATGATAGAAAAATTGTAAGAAAACATTCGACTTAATCCATTAGAAAAGTATTGTTTTGTTTGTGTGGCAGAAAAAAGAACGTAATTTTGTCGACCATTGTAATTTACAAGTCTAAAGTAAAGTAAAGTTTAAAGTGAAAAAAAAAATGAATTTAATAATGATTTGATAATAAATCACGTCAAAAAAAATATAAATTTAAGTAACAGATCATTCGATTCAGAAAAAAATTATGGCGAATTTTCAAAGGATTGAATAAAATTTTCAAATTGTTTTTTTTTTTTACATAATTTGACTTTTTATTTGTTTTAATTGACAATTTTTATAAAGTAGGATCATTATAGCTTTGGTTTAAGTATTTTTTGTTATTACTTTATTTTTTACTAGCGGCCCGTCCCGGCTTCGCACGGGTAGACATAAAACGACCATGAATCTCTAAATTAGAAAACATTTTTTTGTCCTATCTTTAATACTCTTCGCAGCGTATGCGATAAAAGACATTTTATGCCTAATTTTTTTACACCTTCGGTTGGTTTTAATAGGAATTTCTAAAGATTTCTTTAGTAATCTAGTACTTAATATAGCCTATGTTTCTCAGCGATAATGTAGGTTTTTAATGAAAAAAGAATTATTGAAATCGGTCCAGTACTTTTTGAGTTTATTCGTGACATACAAAAATACAAATATTTCCTCTTTATAATATTATTAGTGTAGATATATTATTTAAAATTTGATATGTGTATTTGATTTTTGAATGGATATATTCAATATTGTTATCTTAAATGAAAACTGACATGTTTTCTTTTTTAACATTTAAAACGTTTAAAGTATTATAAATTATAAGAATCACAGATGTTATAAG
The DNA here is from genome assembly GCA_920104205.1 of Eupeodes latifasciatus. Taxonomy (NCBI): domain Eukaryota; kingdom Metazoa; phylum Arthropoda; class Insecta; order Diptera; family Syrphidae; genus Eupeodes; species Eupeodes latifasciatus. Next base: position 133,154,611 of record OV049926.1, on the reverse strand, counting down.
TTCTTAGCACAATATTTTACTCGGAATTGTTAAAGTCATGGATTGTCTTCAACTACTTTTATCAAACGAAAGTAAACAAATATTTACTCAATAGGGTGCGAAAAAGTAAGTAGGCCACACACAAAAAAAAAACCAAAATCACTCATCTTTTCAAATTTTTCGGGCTTAACTGCTTTCAAATTAAATAAACAATAATTAGCTAAAAATCGAAAAGGTTGTACATATATGCTAATACTATATTTTGCTTTGTCTTGACCCTTTTATACCAACATGATTCTTTAAACACCAAAAACTAACTTAAGAATATCTATTGTAATAAATATTCATATTTTCCCCATCCACTTTAAAATATGGAGAATTTGTTCCTTAGTTTTTAAACAATGTCATCAAAAATCTCGTTAATCATTTAAAAATCAATGAGTAACAAATTCAATTAGCACCTTTATGTTTTAATAGATAAGTGTGAAAAAAGTTTGGTTCATTAAAAGTTTCCTTTGTGTTTCTTCATAAACAAAACTTTGAAATCCCATAAAGTTTTAAACATTTTCAACAAGTATCATAGCTCTAGAAATTTCAAAATGCCCATTCGTCTTCTTACAAAATTCACGTCATCTACTCAAGAATGTTCTTAAAGTAGCACATCAAAACAAAACCAGGCAACACAATTTATGTTAGATGTTTAGAAACATACAAAAAATACACTTAAAAGTTTAAACTATTTGATTGGCTTACCTTTTTGGATAAGGTATCCGTCTATATCGAAATGCGTTCTCAACATCACGAATCTTCATCTTCATGCAATTCTTGTCAACCATCAAACTCATATAAAATTCACTACACACTCACACAATTGACACACAAATCTAGATTGATTGACAATCACGGATTGGCCTCAAGCTTTTTAAGATCCAAGAACCGAAAAAGACACTCAAAATTTTATCAAAAAGAAAAACCTCTTCGCGCTTGTGCTTGTTTAGATTGATGCTGCTACAAGTTTTGGTGGTAAAAGGTATACTTAAACTTTTATGATCGGTATTATAGTGTATACGTCTTGAGCGATTGAGTATCGCGAAGCAACTGATTGTTTCGAATAGCGTTTGACCGCCTTTTGGAGCAGCCAATGTTTAGTTGATGATGGTCTGAGTCTGGCTTCAGTTTTGGCTTCAGCTTTAGCTTCGTTTTAAACTTGGGCTCTGGCTTTGAAAATCTGACTCTCCGTCTCCAGAGTCCGGAATGACTTACCTAGTGCTTTACAATATTACAATACGGATGACAAGGTAGCAAGAAACAAACCGCTTATACGACAAACAGATACACTCCACGAACAGTGACAGCAACAGCAACAGCAACAACAAAAACAACAACAACAACAATAACGCTTGCAGAAAAGTGAACGAACTTAATATTTATTCGTGGCGCACCTGGTTAGATGTGTGTTCCGTTTCGTCTGTCTAAGCTTAGCACAGCTAAGAAGAAAGGTATACTAAAAGAAGTAGCCTTATACCGCACAACAACCGGCACTTATGAGCTTCAGCTCGGCGCATAGTTCTTGCGCGATGCCGGTTTTTATTTTGTTGGTTAAAATGGTGCAAGAAGTATAAAAATAAATTTAAGTCAAAAGCGTAGGATCATGTGAAATGGATGGTGAAATGTGAAATTGCGCTAAAAAGAACTTGCCTGCACATTTGAGCCAGGTTTGATTCGAACACGGAAGATGTTTGGAATCGTTTGTGTTACTTCTCGCTTGGTTTTTAGTTGTGTTTTGGCCTGAAGTGCCAAATTTGCTAAGATAGAGATTTAAGATAAGCATCAATGTCTTTTGGTTTTAGCTTAAATTGGAACTAACCATTATAGCGGAAAAATTGAAAAATTGTGTGTAGGTGTGTGGCTGCGTGTGTTTGTGTATGGTTTTTGTTTTTGAGTTTACCAGTTTGGTTTTTTAAGAGAAAACCAATTTTGATTTGATTATACAAAATTGTATAATAATTCATTATAAATACTTTTGGTCTACATTTGAGTTTTTGATTTTCTTTCCTTTTCTTTATTTCTGTTTTTGTTATTTTTAATGATTTTTGTTTTGTCTTTGAAGACAACTTGATGTTATTGTTAATGATGTTTATATGATTAGGTTTACTTATTAACAGCGGATGGCAAGCGTGGCACATAGGTATACATATTTGTTGTTGTTGTTTTCGAAGAATTATATGGAGTTATTATCCAATAGATATTTGCTGCATTAGTGCATGAAGTAAAGATGCATAAAAGTGTAGCTAATTCAGGTAGGTATAATGAATAACGGATTTCTTTATTGAACCGTTTCAAATTGGTTTAATTAGTTTGACGGATGAAATATAGATACATTATGTGTCTCATTTTGAATGAAGGTGGATTAGAATTTGATTGCTGAGCCGAAGCCCCATTAAAGTTAAATAGAGAGGATTAGAGGAAAGTGGGACTCGAGATAATAATCAGTTGAAAGCATATCACATAGAATTAGGCCTGACGAAATTAACTGCTTTGCCTGTCATTATTTGAACCTTCTAGATGACTATAGACATTTTAATTGAGCTTGTTTGGGTCTCATTCTCATGGGTTAAGAAAAACAAAATAAAAAAAAACGTTATAATGTTGAAAAAGGTGAGAGTAATAATTATTATTAGATATCTATTATTCATGACCTCTACATACATACATATTTTTTTTCTCATTTAAGTTGACAACAAAAGTGCAATTATTATCAATTTTGTCTTATTCTTAAGTATTTTTTATACTTTTAAGAGCTTATAATCTTAGGTTCTACTTAACTTGTCTCAACTATGTGTTAACTTGATGTTTTAGTCATTTTACTGTAGATTGTATTGTTTTCAATTTAATTAAAAAAAAATGTGTTGTCTATAGTTAGATGGCTTAAGTAGGTTACGAAAATAAAATAAAATTTGTTGAATTCAATTCACAAGTTGTTTAACAATTTTAAATTTCCATTGTAAGTTATTTTAATCGGTCCAAATTATCAAAATGACAATTTTGACATTTTTCGACGTTTGAAGAGGTTTAGAATCTGGTTATCAAAGTGCTTTTTTGGTGAGAGTACGATAACTCAGGCGACAAAGTTTAATGACGGATTTGTATAGAACAGTTAAAAACAAGCATTTTTTACTATGGGAGGGGGTCTATCTCCCCCCGTTTAGGCGGTAGGGGCAATTTAAAAAAATCTGTTCGTTTAATGAAAAAAGATAATTAAAAAATATTGGTAATACTTACAACTAAGTTTTATACATTGTTTTAAAGGAAACACTTTTGTCTATTAGCTTGTTTTTAAATCAAGTCAAAACTATGCATAGTTTTAAAAAAAAAAATTTTTAAACTCAAAATTTGTGCAAAAAAAAAGTTAAAAAAAAGTTTTAAAGTGTAATCTTTCACAACTTTCATATTATCTACTATTTTTTTAAGAATTCGTTGCTCTTATTTGTTTTTGATCAAAAACTGAAAACTAGATGATTTTATGTCTTCTAGTTCTTGAGAAAATTGAAAACCTTACTGTTGCATACACCCAAACTCGCACCTACCATTGTTACTATCAAAATAAGACCACTCAAGCAAAAAAAAAAGAATTAAATTAAAATACTAGTTGTGGTTATTTTCAATTTTCTCAAAAACTAAAAGGCATAAAATCATGTAGTTTTAGGTTTTTGATCAAAAACAAATAAGAGCAATAAATTCTGAAATAAAAACAATGGTAGATAATCTTGAAGTATTGAAAAAATTACACTTTCAAACTTTTCTTACTCAAATTTTGAGTTTAAAATTAAATTTTTCAAAAACAACCCATAGTTTTGACTGGCTAATAGAACAAAATGTTGGCTTTAAAAAAATGTATAAAACTTAATTGTAAGTTTTACCGTTATTTTTGAATTATTTTTTTCCATTTTAAATACTATTTTTTTTAAATTGCCCCTCCCGCCTAAATGGGGGAGATAGACCCCCCTCCCATAGTAAAAAATGCTTGTTTTTAACTGTTCTTAAAAAATCCGTTATAATATCTTGTCGCCTGAGTTATCGTACTTTTGCCGCTTTTTTTCACAAGAAACAAAAAACAAAGAACAAACGAAAAGTTTGTAAACATTGATTCGACTTATAAGATTGTTAACATTTGGTAGCATTTTTAGAAAAATCAAATAAGACACTTTTCTTAAAACAAATAAAAATCTTCGTAAAAATTTTTTCTTTAACAAAAAATCTCGGGAACGAAAACAGATAACGAAATTAAGCTTATTTTATCAAATGAAAAATATTGCTGTTAACTTTTCTTTAATTTTTTTTTAGAAAAATTCACTTGAAAACTTAAAAAAACGAAACGAAAAATTAGAAAAACTGATAAATAATGGTTTTAGATTCAAGTGTCTTTGAACAAAGAAAAATGTTTACTTTTTTTTAATTTTAAACAAAATGTTTTTATCAAAATTTTGTAAAACTGTAAGAAATATCGACAGATTACCAAAAAAGCCTGATTTAACTTATAAATTATCTTTCTTAGTTCTCATAATGATATTTGAGTGGAAAACCATTTCTTATCAGTTTATTGTCATTTTTTTAGGTTTTCGTGCTTTGTAATAAAAAGTTGTCAATTGAATATTTCTAAAAAATTAACTAACGAAATTAGCAACAGTATTTTACATAAAATAAAAGAAGTTTGATTTTAATATTTGTTATTGTTCCCAACATTTTTTTGAACATCAGTTTTAATGTTTTTATTTTCAGTTTAAGAAAAATGACTATTTGATTTTTCTAAAAAATTTAACAAATGTAAAAAACAAAATTAATTTTTACCGAATTTTAATAGCTGCTTTAGGGGAGAGTACGATAACTTTGGCGACAAAGTTTAATGACGGGTTTGTATAGAACAGTTTAAAAAAATATGTACATTAAATGGAAAAAAATAATTAAAAAATAACGGTAATACTTATAATTAAGAATTATACCTTTTTTAAAGCCAACACTTTTGTCTATTAGCTTGTTTTTAAATCAAGTCAAAACTATGCATAGTTTTTGAAAAAAAATGTTTTAAAGTCAAAACTTGTGCAAAAAAAAGTTAAAAAAAAAGTTTAAAGTGTAATTTTTCAAAACTTTCAGATTATCTACTATTTTTTTCTTATAATTCATTGCTCTTATTTGTTTTTGATCAAAAACTGAAAACTAGATGACTTGATGTCTTCTAGTTCTTGAGAAAATTGAAAATTACCAAAACAAAATATTTTAATTAAATTACTTTTTCCTTGCTTAAGTATTAACGTAGTCTTATTTTGATATTAATAATCGAATATGGATTAAGATACACCTAGGGTAAATTAATTTTTCTTAAATCCAGCTTATTTAAATGCAAAAGAAACTTTGCATGCACCCCATCTTGCACCCACCGCACCTTGCACCCTCCCCACCTTGCACGCACTCCAACTTGCACCCACCCCAAATCCTATAGTTTGCCCAAGCAGGGGGGTTGCAGGGGGGCAGCATGCCCCCCTTACAGATCCCACTGTTGCATACACCCAAACTCGCACACACATTACTGTTGCATACACCCAAACACGCATTACGCATACGCAAATACCATTAATACTATCAAAATAAGACCACTCAAGCAAAAAAAAAAAGAATTAAATTAAAATAGTAGTTGTGGTTATTTTCAATTTTCTCAAAAACTAAAAGACATAAAATCATCTAGTTTTCAGTTTTTGATCAAAAACAAATAAGAGCAATAAATTCTGAAATAAAAACAATGGTAGATAATCTTGAAGTATTGAAAAAGTTACACTTTAAACCTTTTTTTAACTTTTTTTACTCAAATTTTGTGTTTAAAATTAAATTTTTCAAAAACTACGCATAGTTTTGACTTGATTTAAAAACTGGCTAATAGAACAGAATGTTGGCTTTAAAAAAAATGTATACAACTTAATTGTAAGTATCACCGTTATTTTTTAATTATTTTTTTCCATTTTAAATAATAACTTTTTTAAGTTGCCCTTCCCGCCTAAACGGGGGGAGATAGACCCCCCTCCCATAGTAAAAAATGCTTGTATTAAGACCCTCTACCAAAAACCGTGCCTTGATTTAAGTTTTTATTCTGTTTATGAAACCGTTGCTTCGATTTTTTTTCAAAATTAATTCATATTCAAAGTGACAAACATTTTTTTAACTCCAAATAGGAAGTTGTAATCGGTCCGATTTGTCGAATTGAAAATTTTGACATTTCTCGACGTTTCAAGGTCCCTAGAGTTTTTTTTCGTCGTCCATAACTCAAGAACCAGTTGAGATACGAGTATTGACTGCAAATAGATTTTGTTATACAGATAATAATGCAGAAAGGACTCTCAGGAAAATTGAGTGGTTGGTATTTTTACCAAAGTAATTTACAAAAAAAAGGTGAACATTTTGGCTAACTCTAAATATCTCACGAACCAATAACGCTAGGGGCTTGAATTAAATTTTATATTATATATTGTAACGTGATACCAATCAAATATATTTTTAGAAACAATTTCAAACGGTGGTTTTTTTATAAATCAAAAAAAACTGAAAAATATTTGTCACCTCGAAAATTTTATTTATTTTACAAAAAATGATTTTATCTCCAAAACAACTTTGTGCAATGAAAAATAACGTTTTTAACATCTGGTACAGTTTTGAGAAAAATCGAATTGACAGTTTTTTTTTAATAAAAACCTAAAAAAATAATAAAAGTTGGTAAAAATTGATTTTCGACTCAAATATCATTTCAAAAATTTGAGATATAGGCTTCAAATTAATTTTATTTTAGAAAAAATATTATTTTCAACATTCGGTAAAAAATTGAGAAAAATCGAATTGAAATTAGATTAGATTAGATTAGATCAATAAAAAAACCGTTTATTGATTTTTTTTTTCAAAATTATATTAATTTGGTATCACGTCACATTATATAACATTAAATTTAATTGAAGTTGCTAGCGTAATTGGTCCGTGAGATATTTGGGGTCAAACAAAATGTTCCCTTTATTTTAATTGCAATAGTTAAAAAACAACGAAACTCAGTAATTTCTGCATATTTCGATGTTAATTTTGGAAAAAAAAAAATGATTTTTTTTTAAATCGATTTCTCTACTGTATATGGAGATATCTTTGATTTAGATTCTGAGGACCTTGAAACGTCGAGAAATGTCAACATTTTACATTCGCCTAAAATGTCTCAATTCCAAAGACTAGCAATAGTCAAATGTTCAGGTGACCGTTGGACTTTTACGTTAAAAAAAAAAACAATGGATGTTAATCTGAGTTCCAACATTTGCGGCTGTCTATGTCTTCGATAGCTTCACAATTTTTATCATTTTGATCACATCTTCGAGAACTAGTACGGTCAGGAAACTATTCGTGCAAAATTATAATGTTGCGTATAATAGTGCGTTTTTGAAGCGAACATCATTTTAAGTAATGACAACGTTTGTGTTTTGTCAATTTTCGAAGAATTACATCATCAAAAGTGACAGCTACCCAAATATCGGGCTATTGAAAAAGAAAATCTATAATTCTAAGAGTGTAAGCGGTCCGAAAAATATATTCCAGGTTTTTGTATGACATTCAATATAATTGAGATTTTAGCTAATATAATATAATTAATTTAAAAATCATGATTTTTTTTCAAATGTGATTTTAATGTCGATTGAATTTGAGAAAATTTAAAGCAAAAGTTTCAGCTCTATAGACAATTGGAATCAAAAGTACCTTAGACTATATTTAATTCAAATCGCCTGATATTGCTCTAAGTATTATGTTGTTACCTGATGTCTAACAAAGGAAATATTGTTTCCACATGAAATAAAAACCAATCTAAAGAAAGTAAAAAACATATAATAAATTATTTGTTGTGTTGTTTAACTACCTCTCCAATATTAAAAGAAGTTATACCCCGACCACGAGTATTTGCTATACATCAATAAGTCATTATTTTGTACAATCTCCTACTGTATAAAGATTTCATTCATATAATGCTGGGGGCGTGAATAAATATAATAAATATTAACTTAAAATTAATACATTTATGTCCTCATCCTCATCTAACATATAAGCCATAATAAGTTAGCACTCACAAGGCCAACAGACAGGTGTTTCAAAATAAATAATGAAATTAATAGATGGATATTCATTTAATACTTTCATTTGTTGGTACTTTTGTGAAAATTAGTAAAAGTGATTGAAGAAAGGTGTGAAATAGTTTTATCTATGTACCTATCCATACATAATCTGCAACAAAATTGATGCGTGTTTCTGTTTACATAAGACTTATGATGTTTTTGGTCAATGAGAAATTGTTATATGTCCGTAACGAATCTTGTTACGGAAATTACTTTCAGTTGATTGATTTTATGTTATTGATAGATGATATTGGATGTGGCACTGATGTCTGATTAGAATGGAAACACTTCGGGAGTCATAAATCTTTTCATATAATAGTCATCAAATTCCTTTCTTTAAAAATATTAATTTAAGTTTGCGATTTATTATTCAAGTCATCATACAGGTGAAAAGAAAAGATTGAATATAGACATAAGCAGGTGATAAAACATGGATAAAGACAATGTGGTCAGTAGTTATTTAACAGGACATACAGGTAGGTAACTATCTCTTTAATTCTTGAGCTTTAAAGCTTATAAATTACCACATTATAATTATAATCTCATACTTATAAAAGGTGATTTAAATAAATTTAAAAAAGGCATAAGGAAGACCATTAAAATGACATAAAACATATATGACTCCATAAATAACACACGATTAAACAACGATCAATTCAATATCAAAATTTTAAATTTGAATTTTACAAGATATACCTACATACCTAGAAAGATTAACGACTATCAAATTTCACAGTTTCACATTCATTCATTTTTAATCTCCAATAAAAAAAAGATTAAAAATGTTTGCATACTAAAGATAAGGGTAGGATTTATTTATCTATTGGCCAATTTGTTTTTTTTTTTTTTTAAATGACATGATCACTATGAGTGTTAATATATTTTTATGTCCTAAAGGGATATTTATATTTCATTACTTATTGATCTCAGACTTTTTTATTGAAATGTTTTGACATTTTGAGCAAATTACATTCAAGTTTTTATAACGCCAAACTTTCCATCATTTTAATACAAAATAAACATTTTTCTAAGCTGTAATATTACAATTAGATCTAACAAAAGAAGTTCAGAAGGAACCAAACTGATAACTCAATATTCGTGCCCGTTTGTAGATGTTTTTTAAAGTCCTACACAATATTAATAACAACATTTTGTATACGATGAAAAAAGATTGAATTTGTTCTAAAGACAATTTTGTCAAAAACCATATTTTTTGTATTTAGTTTTAGTTGTTTGTTGGATCTATCTAAAAAAATTCACTAAAAGTTAACAACAATATACTTTGCATATAAATGTGATTTCCATATTTGTTTTTGTTTGTTTAATTCTTAAAACTTTTTTTTATCAATTTTTAGTAAAATTCATTGAAGGTTTTTATAAAAAAATGCAGATTGGATTTTCTAATAAATTAACCTATTCACGAGATATTCGATTCCAAAATCAGTTTCTTCAAATTCTGTGTAGATTTGTATTTTTTATAAAAAGAAACTAACAATTGGATTTTTCAAAACCTTTACTAAAATGTTAACAATCAATGTTTTTTTAATGAAATAAATAAGTTTGAAATCAATATATTTGATTGTCGCCAGAATATTCGAGTCAAAAATCAATTTTTACCAACTTTTAGTATTTTTTATTTTCTGTAAAAAAAACTTTCTTTCGATTTTTTTAAAAATATCATTTTTTTGTTCGTATACAATTTTCGAGGTGACAAGTATTGTTTTTGAGTTTATAAGAATTTGATTTCGTATTTTTTGATGTTATCATCTGAAAAAGTAGTACCCGTGGCATGATGGTTAGTGCGTTGGATTGTCATGCGAAAGGTCTTGGGTTTGATCCCTACCTGTGCCACCTAAAGTTTTTTTCACGGGTAGGTACTGCCTCTTGCGAGGAATTGACAAATTCTCCAAGAGTAATTCTTGTCATGAAAAAGTGCTTTCTCAAATTAGCCGTTCGGATTCGGCATATAAACTGTAGGTCCCCTCCATGCCTGCAATTACTCGCACACAGGAATGGTTGAGAGTTGTAAGTCACTAGGCCCTGGTTCTCTACGGACTGTTGCGCCACCTAATTTATTTTATTTTTACATCTGAAAAAATAAAAAAAAAAATCTATTTGAAGTCGACATACCTGCTTTAAAGCTTAAAGAATATGATTTACACAAGTGTTAATTTGTGCAAACAATTCTTGAGACAAGAATACTCAATTCAAGGACTTCACCTCTTCATCGATCTCAACATTTCAAACTGTTGGTAATCATGTTTCCCTGTGTTTTGTTTTGTATTAGCTACATGCAACATTATTATTTGTTACTAACAATAAAACCCTATCGAAATATTTCTTGTATTGCCTGAAAATATAATTTAAGTAGAAGGTACAATTTTCAGAGACTATCTATATACATATATATAAGGATAAACAGTCTAGCTAAGATAGTTTTAATTTTGAATATTATTTTTTTATTAATATTATTATAATTTTATGTTTTGTTTAAGGTATTTATTAAAAATTTTAAAAATAATCCCCAAAATACTTTAAATATTTTAAATGTTTTTACTAGTGTATGTATATATTTTTATCAGCCCAATTTTAAAAATCCCCGGGGAAGACAACTTTCCGTGAGACTTGTTCTTCCGACAATAAAATTCTCCTATTCCTATTTCTCCTAAATAAATCCAAATGTACGAGTATGTTAGTATTTTAAATTTAATAATGTTAAGCATTGCAGCAAGAATTTTGTTTAAAGAGGAGTTACAAGAACATCAAAACCCAAAGGCTGCTAAAAGATTCTTGAGGGACAGCTTGAACCCTCCGAAGTTGCCTCAATGGCTGGTAAATTCAAAAAGGTATTTTCTAAATTTGTTTTTCTAGTTTTCTTAAAAAAACTTGGTTCTTAGGTTTCAAAAACATTATAGAGTTAACAAGGTTGTCTTCAAGTATTTTTTTTTTATAATTTACAGGCACTCAAGGGGTTAGTAAAACCCTTTATATGTTTATATCTAAACTCAGTGCAAGCTTTAGGATATTCTCTCTAGGTCCTGTGATCCAGCTAAAAACAATATTGCAATTTCACCAATAATAAAATCGAGTGCATGTTTTGCGTTTCTTCGCTGGAAAAGTGTAACCAAAACTGAGTGGGAACATAATCCAGTGTTGGACTTGCCGAAGTCTTAAACGTTTTGGAGGAGCAAGTATGTCCAAAATGGATACAAGTATGAAAAACGGCAGCAGACACAAAACTTGTGCTGGCCTTCGACTCTTAACATATAATTTTCCTGGCATTGTAGGGTGCGTTGATGGAACGCACGTTCAGGTCATTGCCCCTTCTGTAACAAAAAAGGAACATACTCGTACCAGCCTAAATGTTATGCTAGTTTATGATGCTCAATTGAGAATTCAATATGTCACCCATCCAAGCGCGTGTCATGATTCCCTCTGCATCAAATTTTAAAGCAATTACAGTTGTTTTTGACCCCAAAATTAAAAAGTCAATTATCAATTATGATTGCAAACAAAAAAAACTTACATGTTATTTTCGTAAATTTCCAGCTAAAATGTCGAGAACAAACTCGTGCTAAATGAAATTTGTATTTTCCCTGTTTTTGACATTTAGAATGGCTTTTCTCCCGGAGTATTTTTTTTCCTATTTTCGAACTTCTTAAGAATAAGAAAAAATTGAAAAGGGAAACAATCCCTATGAATTTTTTATTTGGAAAATATTTCCCCAGGAATTGTCATTTAGAATTTGGCTGAATATGAATTTTTTTCAATTGTTCTTCTTAAAAAAGTCCCCCTTTAGCGTAATAGTTATTGTGCCGGACTGTCATAAGAGAGGTTTTTGTTCAATTCCTACCTAACCCACCTACAAATTTGTTCACGGGTACTGCCTCTTGCGAGGGGTTAACAAATCCTCCAGGAGGAATCCTTGTCGTGGTTCGGTTGTTGCAACACTTAATTTTTATTTTATTTTAAATAAATATTTTTAAAATTGCAAAAAAAAAAACATAGAATTAGGCAACTTTATCCCCCAGACTATATCAATGTTCCTTTAAGACGTATGTTGACATTTTAACATGAAATTGATTTTATTTTCGGTATTTATTTGTAACGATTTGTTCGGCATTTCGGCAATCATAACACGTAAACGTGTTGTCAAAACATTCGGTAACAATTATTAAAAAACTATGCTAAGAACATGAAAATAAAAACATGAAAACAAAAATATTTGTAACATTTGTGTTGAATAAATTGCAAGGTTATCATTATATATTTCGTATTTTGTTATATTTGTTTTGATTTTGTTGTTGGAATGTTAACACGTTGCAAAGGTGTATATATAGCTTTGAATTTGGATATTTATTGGAAGAAATGCATATTTAGCATAAAATCATAATGTTTTGAATAAATGCATTATAGACGCGTGTTTGGTAAAATTTTATTTATAAGTTTGTTTGTTTCAATGCTTTATCAACAAAAAAATAATTCAAATAATTTATTTCGTTTGTTTGGTTCCGATATACTATAAAATTGGTAGGTATATAGAATGCCATTGCGTGATTCGTAGTCGTAAAAACGTCAATTCACTTGAGAGGGTTAAGAGGTTGGCAATAAATTATGTAATATATACATACTTGTTGCAAAGTTTGTAATATAACATAAATATATAGTTTTTATTGATAGGTTTCAACTAGCAATAAAGTTTTCAAATGAAAGCACCCTTTGATTTTAGGGTGTTTCTTACATACATATTTTTTTCATAATTCTTAAATCTCAAAAGTATTGAAATTGGTTTGAACATAGCCATTGCAAACAGAGAGTTATTCAAGAAAAACTTGTGTCGTACGGACTTTCCATTACTCCGCCAGGGCTAACATTTTGAACATTAATATTTTTTAATTCTTTATGTTAAGGTTTACAAGTTTAAAAGCTCTAACTTTGGCCCATAAAGCTTGGTTGTTATTATTTTGTCAAGAATTCTATTATTAACTTCCCATAGGAAGTTATTGTAATCGGTCAAATTTGTGCAATTGAAAATTTTGTCATTTTTCGTACATCCGTACAATCGCGACGTTTTTCATCGTTTATAGCCCAAGAACCAATAAAGATATCGACGTCAAATAAATTTTGTTATTCAGATAATAATGCAGAAAGATGCAGAAAGGACCCTCAAAAGAATTGCGTGGTACAAAACAAATATATTTTTGGAAAAAATCCAATTGAAGGTTTTTTTTTATAAATAAAAAAAAAAACTTGAACAAAAATATTGGTCACCTCGAAAATTTTACGAACAAAAAATGATTTTATCTCCAAAATAATTTTGTGCAACGAAAGGTAATCTTTTTAACATCTAGTAAAATTTTGAGAAACATTTAATTGACAGTTTTTTTTTTTATAAAAAAAAAAAAACTAAAAATATTACTCAAAGTTGGTAAAAATAGATTTTCGACTCAAATATCTTTTCAAAACTTTAAGATATTGGCTTTTGAACTATTTTTATCTTTTAAAAAATGTTGTCGGTAAAATTTTGCGAAAAATTAAATCGACAATTCCTTAACAAAAAATAAAAACTTAAAAGAAAAAAACATTACTACAAGTTGGTAAAAATTGATTTTAGACTCAAATATCTTTTCAAAAATTTGAGATATTGGATTCAAATTAATTTTATTTTATAAAAAATATTTTTTTCAACATTCAGTAAAATTTTGAGAAATATCGAATTGAGAATTTTCTTAAAAAAAAATAAAAACCTTAATAGAAACAATACTAAAACTTGGTAAAAATTTACTCTCGACTCAAATAGCTTTTCAAAATTTTAAAAATTTGTATCTCACAGAAATTTTTGTTTACCCAAAAGTGGTAAAAATTGATGTTAATTTATGAACGTCCCCTTTCACCAATCATATATCCCTGCCGTTCAGGTTTGTATAGCAAATGATCCAAATCAGTCAATTACACAGCGACGGCGTTCTCAAGAATTGGAAATCGCTTGGATCATTTTATGGCTTATTTTGATATAAAAGATCAAGCTGACTCAAGAATTAAAGCCATTAAAAGCGACGTAAGTTCTTCGATTGGGCAAGTTGTCAAGTCCTTATTGAAAAATCCTTACATTGTGGGCCTTTTTGTGTGTTATTTTTAAATGATGACACTGGCAGCTGTTTACTCTTGAGATCTTATCAGAAAGTCAGTATTATACTCATCCGCGGAATGAGATGACCTTAAGCTAAAGCCACCTTGGGAAGTATTGTGAACTTTTTTCCAAAATTACTGTTGTACAAACCAAATATTGTATTTTTAAAAAAGAGTTTTGCCGAAATTTAGTTGACACTTCTAAGACTGCAGGATCTAGCCCCTAGCCCTTGAGCATCCAAAGCAATTTTTCATGTTCTAGTGACAAAACCCCCCAAAATCGTTTTAAGGGTTGAAAATTGATTTTTCACTTGTACTAGGAAAAGATGCGCCCAGATCTGGCCCATAAACGCTATAAAAATTCTACAACAAGGACCTTGCCAGATTCCACACAGATTCCATTATGATCGGAGTAAACCGAATCTGCTTCGAAACATAAATAATGGAACTTTTAATAGTTGCATAACAACACTTGATACAAATATGATAACTTTTCACGATCAGGTCGGGGCATAAAAGATTTTGTTTCACTAAAGTTATGAAAAAAAACGTAACTTGATAGCTTTTACTTTTCGCGATAGTGCTAACCTAATTTTAGTAAAATTTAACTACATTTTTCTTCTTTGTTCAAAAAGCTATTAAAACATCCGTAATAACTATCATTAAACGGGATCAGTAACTTTAATTACATTATAAATATATTATGGAAAGGCAAAATCTATTTAAACATTTTACACACATAAAACAGCGCTAAACATAGGTATCGGCTTTGAACCGTTTCATTGAATGAATTCCGTGCAAAAAAAAAGAAGAAGATTGTATAATCGATTTGTTTTACTTTCATTCAATGCGATTGTAAAATGATTAGAGAATCGAATCATCAATGCGGCCTCAACTTCGCGATGATCATCATCAGAAGGTAGGTATAGTGCATGCACCTGAATTACAGTGTATCGCTTTTATGTTAGATACGTATGTACATATATCTATGACTTTATTATTATGCACAACAACAATAACAACAACAAAATTAATACATAGTCGGTTGGTGGTCGTAACTGTGCTGTGGTTAAAATTAACTAATAGATCGCCGCATGTCACGGGTTACCACAAGATGGATGCCTCAATTACCAACATCAACCGATCAATCCATTGTTAGACGACCATTCTCCGGCTTGAGGCTATAAACAATTTTTATTTACCTACCTTTACCTTCTCTAAGCTCAAGCTGAAACCTTCTTATAAGCTACAAGCTATGAATGTGCGATGAATAAAAGCGTGGGTTTTTTGTTCGAGTATATTTTTTTAATGAATTGTTATATAGACGATAGTTGGGGCTTTTTGTTATTACATTTTTTCTTGTGGCAGGTTAAATGACCATTAAACTGGTTTGCATTAGATGGAGTTCAATAACTTTTTAAATGTGATCTTATAGTGTGGTAAATGTGGTGGTGGTAAATCACTTGAAATTATATAAATCCATTTGAAATCATTTATTAAAGATTTATTTAGTTTCTTGGAAACTTTATAAACCTTTAGAAAAATTATGTTTTTTTCAAACATTTATTACTGTTACTATAACTCTCTTAAAATATGAAATTAATTACAATTCCAAGAATTAATAGATGGATTTCTACCAGGACTTTTTGCTAAGATCTTTTTCAAACAAAAAAAAACATCATTATTTACGTTACACTCGATTTGTAATTCAATGTTTAAAGTATCCAAAATTAAAATACTGCGGCAGCAACTTAAAACAAAACAATAGTTTGAAATCTCTTCCGTCAAACTATTATATTATTTTGGGATACTATTTATTTTAGCTAAATTGTATTTATTAACAAAAATTTAATTTAATTTTAAATCAAACAAAAAAATTGTAAATGTCTAACAACTTCCAATGCAGAACTTATCACATTTTGCCGTAACTTAACCTCAATGATCCTACCGAATAATTCTTATTGAAAGCAGCAAAGCCTCTTAAAAGACCCCAGGCACAAAACCCGATAAATAAATCTCAAGAGATGGGAAATAGGTTGGAAACTTGAAACAGTAAGCTGATCCTTTAACTGAACATCTCAAAAATGTTAAACTATATTGCCAGACATGGCTTTCTAACAATTTGTTGATAGGTTAGGTTAGGTTAGGTGAAAGTGGCTGTCCGTGATGGAATAGGACACACTTACGTCAGTTTAATGGCCCATTGTGATACCACATGAATCTTGAGGCTTCCTCCTAAGCTCAATGAAACCAGTTTGAGTCCCTTATGAAATGTGAGAGGCTGATTATGCTAATATGATTTAGATTATTATAGAAGAATTATCCTAGGTAATTCTTGCGTTTTTGAGCTAGAGCAGTGCATGTACAGAGAAGGTGAAGAAGTGTTTAATCCTCTCCCTCGTCCATACAGCTTCTGCAAAAGTCATTCGAGAATACGCCTAGCCGCGTGGCGTGCTTTCCTTTTAGACAGTGCCCGGATATGACACCTATTATCGAGCTTATATGCGATCTGCTTAGAGATAGCAAGCACCTTGATCGCTTTAAATCTAGTGTTGGCCAGATGTTTTTTGTGGCCTGACACGTGGTGATGTTGTTCCACCTGGTATTTGCCTTCTTCATAGCGTCCCGCATTAGAAATAGTTTACAAGTAGTGATTGGTATGTCAGCATTTGCCAAACGTGGTAGAATGGGTTGTACAGTTCCTGGCGAGTTCACCTGTCTTACAGTTACCTGGAATGTCTCTATGGTCCGGCACCCAGCAAAGTTAAATATTAAACTTTTGTGCCATCTACATTAGAGATGATCAACAGTTATGAACTGTTATAGAGTTTGTAGAGACAGAGTCCAGAGATTTGATAGCGGCCTGACTATCTGAGAAGAAACGGATATCAGACGTTGATATCACGTTTTCTTTAAACCAGGACAAGACTTTTTTATCGCCAAAAGTTCCGCCTGGAACACGCTACAATGATTGGGAAGGCGGAATGAGAGACTTAATTTCAGTCGTTCAGAGTACACACCTCCACCAACCCCTTATTTTGTTTTTGAACCATTTGTATAAAAATAGATTGACTCGTCTTCCAGGAATGCCATTTCCTCTCCGAAAGATCTGGAAAGTATAGAAATCTGGAAGTGGAAGCGATCCGCTTAAACATAGACAAGCTGAACTTTGGACTTTATTTAATTTGTTGCGGTTGTTGATAGGAAGAATGTAAAATTTCTTTTGTCTAACAAAAAATCACTAGCTGACGAAAACCACTGCTCAGGTTTTTAAAGAAGTGCCCTAAATAGCCTTCAAAAAACTCTAATTTTTAATAAATACATGCCCTAAACTAAGATACATATATACCACAGCATTGGGAAATTGAAAAAGTCGTTGTTTTACCTGAACATGGTAAGTCACCAAACAGAATAAACATCTTACAGGCCAACATCGCTTGTACCAATCATGGTAAACGTTCTCGAAAAACTGCTACTAAAAAAGCTCAGCCAAATAATAGAAGAAAGACGGCTTATTCCGAACCATCAGTTTGGATTTAAAAATAATTATTCCATAATAGACATAAAGTTTGCTGTATTCTTATTGTATACGAAATATTGAAATCATGTTACGAACCGACTTTTTATAGTATGGTATCACCAAAATTACTGCGAACAGAAGATAATAGAATCCGGTGTACCGCAGGGAAGTGTCTTAGTACCAAAATTGTATATTTCTTATATTCTAGTTTAAATTACAAACGCTACACAAAAACCCCAAAATGCACTCTGTAAAGTAAATGTTTGGTTGCAAAAATGGCGTATCAACATAAAGGTAACAAAATCGACACATACTTATGAATTGTACAAAAAAAATCATTTCTATAAACAGTATAGAAGTATTTTACATCAATACTGACAATTACCTTGGAATGACTTTGGATGCACAGCTTACAAAAAAGAAAAGAAAATAGCTAGACTTGAAGTAAGGAAGACTGTACTGGTTAATAGGAATAGAACAAACTAATGATATATAAGAAGGTATTTAAATCCGTTTGGAATTATGACATCCAACTATCCAAAACTTCCAAAACAAAGTCCTTCCCAAAATTAGAATGGTTATAGAAGTGGTAAAAAAAACAAGTTGTGCATCACACATTCGGCAACTACAAAGTTATACCAACTCCATAACGCAATTTCATTTTCAGCGCCAGAGAATTGGAAACTCAGCTTCTTTGAACTTTTTGCCATACATAGATGCAGAAGAACCTTTATTTCTTGATTAAATACTTTAGCTACTTTACTTACTTATAACCATCAACTTTCAGTGTTGTAGTTCTTCTAAAACCTACTACTCATAATACTAACTAAATCAATCAACGGGTTGCTTCTCAAAATCAAGATCAAGTAGGTTTCATAAATTCGGACAAGATTAACAAAAATTAAGAGTCTGGAACTATTATAGATAAAAATGCTAATGACAATATGAACTATCAGAAGATTGTTGAAGATCAACATTACAATAATCTACTGGCCATCCATCAAATGGATAATTTTTAAAACCTCCAAACTCGGTTGTAAATGAACTCTTTACAAATTAAGTTATGTGCATGTAGTCAGCTCATCAAGAAATGTAGTTGAAAAAGGCGAAAGTCAGATTTCTAAGAGGTTAACATAAAAGCAATTTATTAAAAAATGTTAAGCCTTTTTGTGTTGAGTCCACTGATATCAAATTGCTCATGGATTATTATTTAATTGAAACCTTGAACAAAGGGTTCTCCATCAAAGTACAAACTAAACCATTAAAATTTTCAATGTTGCTATTTGTACTTAAGAACATCACTAATTTACATACCAAACTACTTACATACTTACATACATACATACAATGAATAGCTAGAATAAGTAAGCTTTTTTTGAGGTTTGTACAAAAATAAAAATATAATATGTAAGCCAACAAGTTTTCCCGTGTAACCAACCACAACTCCGATCCAACAACAAAAACAACAACATCAACAACAACAAAAACAAAAACAAAAAAATAAAAATATTAAAACTCTAACATCGCCATCAAGCCTAAGGCTAACTTGTCACATGCAAAAACCCCAACACAATCCAGGTACATAATTTAATCTCCATTTTTCGTTCTGAAATTGAAACAAAAAAGCTAAAAAAAGAAAAACTAAAAATTCGAACAAAAGAAAACAAATCCTCAAATGAAAAGTTCATTTCCTGCAGCAGCCCTTCAACGCCTGGGCCATACATATAAACCTTACAACCACCCCCTACCCCCGCCATTTGCTCCGAGGCATAGAAATAGTTCTGTTGTGGTATTTATATTTTCTTCTTTCTTTCTTTCTTTTTATTTACCTATACAATTGTTACTCAACAATTCTGCCGGTTTTGTTCTCGTAAACTTTGCAAAACTGTTCACCCTTAATACACTTTGTCCTGCAAATCAAACAAGTCCTCTCCATAGTCAGATCCGCATCCATGATGGGAAGGCAAAGGTAAAGGCAAAGGCAATGGCTGCTGGTGGAAGGTGCGGTGGATGGTGGAGGTGATTTTTTGAACTTCATTACTTTTTTACCGCTTCTTCGTCGGAAATATTGTTCTGAGAGGATGAGGGATCGCATATATACAAGTTGAAGGAAAAAAAGGATATTATTCGTGGAATGAACGGTCAGGTTAAAATGATAGTGAATTGACAAGCACGCACTGCAAAACAAGTACAGTGGCTTCGTTTATTAATTCTTCTGAGTTATGATGAATTCCATGTAATAAAAGACTTCAGAATAAAATTCTGGGCACTTATTGTAATTCCACTTACAAAATGTGTCCTTTCTCTCAAACAGAGCTAAAATGGCACACTCTTTGATAATTTCCCAATATGAATCAATGAATTTTGTCAGGTGATTGCGATCATATTTTTGAAGTTTCATAAAGTCAAATTGGCAGGCATTTTATTTTGATTTTATAAAAAAGAGAAATGTTTGCCAATAATAATACCTGTGTTTTTTCCGTAGTACAGTACAAATTTATAAAAACAAATAAACGTAAAATCACTGAAGATAAAAGGTTAAGTGAAATCTTGCTGCCGATAAAGATTAGACTTTGCTTCAAGTAACGAAAGCAAATTTTCGACGTTCTTAGACGTTCGTACGTTTGATACCACTGGTCGGCAGGGATTTCTTTCTTGCAATAAAATTGCACTTTTGTAATAAGTTTTGAAATCCTTAATTCAAATATGTAGGATGGCTTTCGACGGAGCATAAAAAAAGACAGTTTATTAGAGAAGAACGCTTAAACAGCTTCGAGAGCTATGCTTGAAGACTCATTATTACGGAATGTATGTATTACAATTTAATAGCGGGAGGATCATACGATTGAGATTGTTTCTGTTTCTATTTACAGAGCTGTAATGTGAAAAGAGAACAGTCGGTCGTGCAAGAGCACTTACAACAAAAATTTAATGCCTACAAATATGACTTCAAAATTAATATGTCACGTCAGATTTTTGAGATATTATTTTTAAAAACTCGAAAAAAAGGAATGTATTTAGGTAAGGCTTTTTCAAGCCAAATTTATGAAGTAGCTTTTTTTCAATGAAATCCGTGATGGTTTTCGGAATCTATAATCGCTTTGCTCAATATTTAGTTGAAATATTTATAGTATTTCATAAAGTTTTCAAAAAATCTTCATAATTTGTTAAGATTTCACCTGACTTACTAAAATCTTAAGGAAACGCTGAACCATTTATGCTAAAACGTTTTTCAACAGAAAAAGGCAAAACGGTTTGAAAGTAAGTTTTGCTCTTGTAAAAAATCTTTTGTCTAAAAAATTCTATTATTAAGTTTATTTAATATAAGTTTAAGAAATATCTTATTAATATTATAAATGCGAAAGTAACTCTGTCTGTCTGTTACTTAATCACGCCTAAACTACTGAACCAATTTGCATGAAATTTGGTATGTAGATATTTTGATACCCGAGAAAGAACATAGGCTACTTTTTACCCCGGGAAAATGATGCATTCCCATGGGTAAATTCAGGTGGGCCGATCGCTTTTGCCTAAACTACTGAACCAATTTGCAATAAATTTGGTATGGAGATATTTTGATACCCGAGAAAGGACATAGGCTGCTTTTTACCCCGGGAAAATGACGCATTCCCATGGGAAAATTCAGGTGGGCTGATCGCTTTTACGCCTAAACTACTAAACAGATTTAAATGAAATTTGGTAAGGAGATAGTTTGAGAATTAAGAAAGGACATGAGTTACTTTTGACCTCGGGAAAACAACGCATTCCCATGGGAAAAATTACTTTCCGGGGAATCTGATCGCAAATTCAGTACAAAAAATAGTTTTTGACACAGTTATACACAAAATTTCCAGCGGAGAAGGTGGTTTGCTATTTGTAGATGCTCTAGGAGGCACAGGCAAAACTTTTCTTTTGAATCTATTGTTAGCTCAAATTCGGTAAAACAATGGAGTTGCTTTAGCAGTAGCTTCCTCAGGAATAGCAGCTACGCTGCTTAGTGGTGGACGGACAGCGTACTCGGTTCTGAAACTGCCGTTGAACTTAGCTTATGAGGAAACGCCAGTATGTAATATCAGCAAAAGTAGTGCGTGGAAGAATGTTGCAGCAGTGTAAATTGTTGGTTTGGGATGAATGGACAATGTCATCTGCGTATTTCTTTTAATATTAATACGTGTTTATTTTTTAGTTTTAAAATAATAAACGGTATACAATACCTACTTAATTTCTATTTATTTTCTTTACGGCACAATTCAAACATACATACGTACAAAAAAGTACAGCTCAGGTTTATTTATACTACTTTCCAAAAAAAACTATCTAATGCGGACGAAGTCGCGGGTAAAAGCTAGTATTTAAATAAATAAAATAATACAATTTATTGCTAAGAGATATTTTGAGTTTTAAATTATCCATAAAAACCTCCTGTTTGGTCGTTTTTATCATTTAAAGGGACATATTTCAAAAACCTGATGTGATAGGAATACTTATAGGCTATATTCAAATTGATGACATCTTAATTCTATAAAAAAAGGACTGTTTTGTTGTGTTTCTTGCCAAGTCTTCAAAAAACATTAAGGTAAGCAAATTAAAATCTGTTTTCAACGTTTTCCTCTGTGAGTTGTTGTAATCGTTTTTTATAATTAATTGTAAAACTGAATAAAAAAAGAGGCTGGGTTGCGATCCACACTGATAACTTCCCATCCCGTCTGTCGATTTGTCTTGCTTGAAAGGTTTGTAGGTTTTCCTGTTTTTTAAGAAGGGTTGTCAGTTAAATTATTCTAAATTTAAAAATTACCAACAATATTCTGCATATAATGAAATAGTTTTGATTTCAAAATCTATTGTTGTTAACGATATTTTTAGTCGAAACCCATTTTTTACCAATTTTAGTAGCATTTTTTTAAAGTTTTTATTTTTTATATAAACAAATACAAATTGGATGAATGAAATTAATTTGAAGTCTATATCTTCTATTGTTCACGAGATTTTGAAAACCGAACATCAATTATTACCAAATTTGCGTAGGTACTATTTTTTGTAGATTTTATTTTTTTATGAAAAATTGGAGTTTTATAAAAAAAAACTAAATGTCGAAAACAATATTTTATGTGAGATAAAATTAGTTTGAAGCCAATATTTTTAATTTTTGAAAAGATATTTGAGTCGAAAGTAAATTTTTACCATGTTATATATGGATTGTTTGTTTTAGGTTTTTATTTTTTGTAAGAAAATTGTCCATTCGATTTTTCTCAAAATTTTACCGAATGTTGAAATGAAATTTTTTTATAAAATAAAATTAATTCTAAGCGAATATCTCAAATTTTTAAAGAGATATTTGAAAACAAATATTTTTTATAAGATAAAACTAGTTTAAATTCAAAATCTCAAATTTTTGAAAAGATATTTGAGCCGAAAATCAATTTTTACCAACTTTTAGTAATGTTTTTTTTTGTTTTATAAAAAAAAACTGTTAATTCGATTTTTCTCAAAATTTTACCGAATGTTGAAAACAATATTTCTTATAACATAAAATTAGTTTGAAGCCATAGTCTCAAATTTTTGAAAAGATATTTGAGCCAAAAATAAATTTTTACCAATAATAATACCTGTGTTTTTTCCGTAGTACAGTACAAATTTATAAAAACAAATAAACGTAAAATCACTGAAGATAAAAGGTTAAGTGAAATCTTGCTGCCGATAAAGATTAGACTTTGCTTCAAGTAACGAAAGCAAATTTTCGACGTTCTTAGACGTTCGTACGTTTGATACCACTGGTCGGCAGGGATTTCTTTCTTGCAATAAAATTGCACTTTTGTAATGAGTTTTGAAATCCTTAATTCATATATGTAGGATGGCTTTCGACGGAGCATAAAAAAAGACAGTTTATTAGAGAAGAACGCTTAAACAGCTTCGAGAGCTATGCTTGAAGACTCATTATTACGGAATGTATGTATTACAATTTAATAGCGGGAGGATCATACGATTGAGATTGTTTCTGTTTCTATTTACAGAGCTGTAATGTGAAAAGAGAACAGTCGGTCGTGCAAGAGCACTTACAACAAAAATTTAATGCCTACAAATATGACTTCAAAATTAATATGTCAACGTTTTTCAACAGAAAAAGGCAAAACGGTTTGAAAGTAAGTTTTGCTCTTGTAAAAAATCTTTTGTCTAAAAAATCCTATTATTAAGTTTATTTAATATAAGTTTAAGAAATATCTTACTAATATTATAAATGCGAAAGTAACTCTGTCTGTCTGTTACTTAATCACGCCTAAACTACTGAACCAATTTGCATGAAATTTGGTATGTAGATATTTTGATACCCGAGAAAGAACATAGGCTACTTTTTACCCCGGGAAAATGATGTATTCCCATGGGTAAATTCAAGTGGGCCGATCGCTTTTGCCTAAACTACTGAACCAATTTGCAATAAATTTGATATGGAGATATTTTGATACCCGAGAAAGGACATAGGCTACTTTTTACCCCGGGAAAATGACGCATTCCCATGGGAAAATTCAGGTGGGCTGATCGCTTTTACGCCTAAACTACTGAACAGATTTAAATGAAATTTGGTAAGGAGATAGTTTGAGAATTAAGAAAGGACATGAGTTACTTTTGACCTCGGGAAAACAACGCATTCCCATGGGAAAAATTACTTTCCGGGGAATCTGATCGCAAATTCAGTACAAAAAATAGTTTTTGACACAGTTATACACAAAATTTCCAGCGGAGAAGGTGGTTTGCTATTTGTAGATGCTCTAGGAGGCACAGGCAAAACTTTTCTTTTGAATCTATTGTTAGCTCAAATTCGGTAAAACAATGGAGTTGCCTTAGCAGTAGCTTCCTCAGGAATAGCAGCTACGCTGCTTAGTGGTGGACGGACAGCGTACTCGGTTCTGAAACTGCCGTTGAACTTAGCTTATGAGGAAACGCCAGTATGTAATATCAGCAAAAGTAGTGCGTGGAAGAATGTTGCAGCAGTGTAAATTGTTGGTTTGGGATGAATGGACAATGTCATCTGCGTATTTCTTTTAATATTAATACGTGTTTATTTTAATAGTTTTAAAATAATAAACGGTATACAATACCTACTTAATTTCTATTTATTTTTTTTACGGCACAATTCAAACATACATACGTACAAAAAAGTACAGCTCAGGTTTATTTATACTACTTTCCAAAAAAAACTATCTAATGCGGACGAAGTCGCGGGTAAAAGCTAGTATTTAAATAAATAAAATAATACAATTTATTGCTAAGAGATATTTTGAGTTTTAAATTATCCATAAAAACCTCCTGTTTGGTCGTTTTTATCATTTAAAGGGACATATTTCAAAAACCTGATGTGATAGGAATACTTATAGGCTATATTCAAATTGATGACATCTTAATTCTATAAAAAAAAGGACTGTTTTGTTGTGTTTCTTGCCAAGTCTTCAAAAAACATTAAGGTAAGCAAATTAAAATCTGTTTTCAACGTTTTCCTCTGTGAGTTGTTGTAATCGTTTTTTATAATTAATTGTAAAACTGAATAAAAAAAGAGGCTGGGTTGCGATCCACACTGATAACTTCCCATCCCGTCTGTCGATTTGTCTTGCTTGAAAGGTTTGTAGGTTTTCCTGTTTTTTAAGAAGGGTTGTCAGTTAAATTATTCTAAATTTAAAAATTACCAACAATATTCTGCATATAATGAAATAGTTTTGATTTCAAAATCTATTGTTGTTAACGATATTTTTAGTCGAAACCCATTTTTTACCAATTTTAGTAGCATTTTTTTAAAGTTTTTATTTTTTATATAAACAAATACAAATTGGATGAATGAAATTAATTTGAAGTCTATATCTTCTATTGTTCACGAGATTTTGAAAACCGAACATCAATTATTACCAAATTTGCGTAGGTACTATTTTTTGTAGATTTTATTTTTTATGAAAAATTGGAGTTTTATAAAAAAAAACTAAATGTCGAAAACAATATTTTATGTGAGATAAAATTAGTTTGAAGCCAATATTTTTAATTTTTGAAAAGATATTTGAGTCGAAAGTAAATTTTTACCATGTTATATATGGATTGTTTGTTTTAGGTTTTTATTTTTTGTAAGAAAATTGTCCATTCGATTTTTCTCAAAATTTTACCGAATGTTGAAATGATATTTTTTTATAAAATAAAATTAATTCTAAGCGAATATCTCAAATTTTTAAAGAGATATTTGAAAACAAATATTTTTTATAAGATAAAACTAGTTTAAATTCAAAATCTCAAATTTTTGAAAAGATATTTGAGCCGAAAATCAATTTTTACCAACTTTTAGTAATGTTTTTTTTTGTTTTATAAAAAAAAACTGTCAATTCGATTTTTCTCAAAATTTTACCGAATGTTGAAAACAATATTTCTTATAACATAAAATTAGTTTGAAGGTATAGTCTCAAATTTTTGAAAAGATATTTGAGCCAAAAATAAATTTTTACCAACTTTTAGTAATGTTTTTTTTTTAAGTTTTTGTTTTTTATAAAAAAAATGACAATTCGATTTCTTTTCAAAATTTTACCAGATGTTAAAAACGTTATTCTTCGTTGCACTTAATTGTTTTGGAGATAAATTCATTTCTTTTTGGAAAAAAATATTAAAGGTGACAAATATTTTTTTTTCAGTTTTTTTTATTTAAAAAAAATAAAACCGTTCATTGGATTTTTTGCCAAAAATGTATTTGTTTAGTATCACGTTACAATATATTGTTAAAAATTTAATTCAAGTCTCTAGCGTTATTGGTTTTTGAGATATTTAACCAACATTTTAACCTGTTTTTTA
This sequence comes from Eupeodes latifasciatus, assembly GCA_920104205.1. Classification (NCBI taxonomy): domain Eukaryota; kingdom Metazoa; phylum Arthropoda; class Insecta; order Diptera; family Syrphidae; genus Eupeodes; species Eupeodes latifasciatus. The sequence goes on along the minus strand of OV049926.1, from coordinate 133,127,986 downwards.
AATTGCTATGCTAAAAAACCACCCACTCAAGTCCTTTCTGCATCTTTCTGCATTATTGTCTATATAACAAAATTTATTTGAAGTCGATATCTCTACTGGTTCTTGTGCTATGGACGACGAAAAAACATCGCGAACGTACGGACGTACAAATGTACGTACCCACGCACGCACAGACATCTCTCTAAAAATACCTTATTTCGACTCTAGAGACCTTGAAACGTCGAGAAATGTCAAAATTTTCAATTCGACAAATCGGACCGATTACAATAACTTCTAAAAAGAGAAAGGTGTTTCATAGCCGGTTTTTTTTTTTTTTTTTTTGAAAAAACCATTCGTAGTACAGTACAACCTTAGAAAAAAACATATGCAAGTAAAATCAGTGACGTTATAAAGTAAAGTAAAATCTTACTGTCGATAAAAATTAGACATCTCTTCGAGTATCAAAAGTAATTTTCGAGGTTTTCATTCTTAGACGTTCGTACGTTTGATGCACTTGAAGAAAAGGATTGTAGATTTGAAAAACCATTCATTTTGTTTGAAAAAAAGCTATTCAGTTAAAATATTTACATATATTTTTCATACAATATTCGAAAAGTCTTCATAAGTTGTAAGATTATATTATTTTTTTTTTAAATATATAATATAATAAAAATTAATAAATAATTTTTATTAGTATAAAACATAATTAAATTAATTATATTTTTGAATAAGTAAATTTAGGTAATTCCTCCCAAAAATATAATAAATTTAATTACCTAAATTTATTTATTCAAAAATATAATTAATTTAATTATGGTTTATACTAATACGAATTATTTATTAATTTTTGTTATAATATATAGTTTAAAAAAAAAAATAATATTAAGAAAGTTCATCGCGCGCTTCTTCCATTTTATGGTCAGTTTAATCGACCCACTGAAGCGGCTATTCTGACTAAATTTAGCACCAAATTAACATTGTTGGTCATTAAACCACCAACACGCTTACGTAGAGTGCGAACTGAAGAAAATTAATATAGCAGCTGTATCGGCCAGTGTTAATGGTGGCATCATTGGACCGTACTTCTTCAAAGATGATGCGAATAGTAACGCAACTGTGAATGGTGAGCTCTACCGTGTGATGATATCCAACTTTTTTTTGCCCAAAATGCAAGAGCTTGACTTGCATGACATGTGGTTTCAACAAGACGATGTCACATGCCACACAGCACGCGCAACAATGGACTTCTTGAGAGGTGAGTTCGGTGAACATTTTATTTCACGTTCGGCCGCCTAGATCGTGCGGGCTATGTGAAAGCTCATGTCTATACAGACAAACCCGCTTCAATTGACGCATTGGAAAACAACATTGAAGCAATTATTCGTGAGATACCGGCCGAAATGTTGGAAAGAATATGCCAAAATTGGACTAAGCGGATGGACCATTTGAGGCGCAGTCAAGATCAACATTTGCATGAAATAATCTTCAAACATCAAATTAAATGGACCGTAATATCGATTTAAATAAAGATTTCATGCATTTTTCTGAATTGTATGTGTTTTTTTTTTTAAACTTTCTCATAGCTTTTAAAAAATCACGCTTTACAATTCACTACTTCCTTGATAGACGAGAAGTTCTGAAATTGTGAGCAATAAAGTTCTTTAGAGTTTATTTTTGGTCGTGCACAAGAATTCGAACTTTATAATAATTGAATACCTTTGTTCCGTCTAATTTTATTTAATTAATGAGCCAGAGATATGAAATTTTTACGTTTTTCTTGGCAGACATATAATTATGTCTACAAAGTCCTTCATTACAGTGAGGATGAGAAATATAAATTTTTAATTCGTTAGTAGAAAGCTGACCACTGTAAAACAAAATCACAAGCACACGCTTAACCTTTTCTATTATATGCATGTTTGACTTTTTTTAAAAGTCTGTCAACTCACTACAGTTTTGTTTATTCATAAGTTCGAGTATTTGCTTTAGAAAAATTTCATATTCAATACAAGTTGGAATACCCTAGCTATGTAGTTATCATTGACCATAAGTACTATTTGAGTGCCCGCCGCTGCGCGCCGCCGCTCCGCTCCGCACCGCTCATGACCCGTATGACTGTTTTATGTTGTGTCACTCAAAATACACATCTACATGTGTTAATTTACCATTTTATATACAAACGATGATGTTTACAACATTATTAAACTTTGTTTTTTAATTTTTTGTAATTGAATGTTTGCTTAAAGTTCTTTTTTGTCGTGTTTTTATGTAAGTATTTTGTTGTATTTTTAGATTTTATTTATTTTATAATATTCGCTGAAGTGGCAATAAACAAATTTAAGTACCTGCAATAGCTGTACGACACTGCATTTGCACATAATATAATTTTTTGTTTATAAATCGTCGTATATTGGCTTGAATAAGTTGAAATTTGGTCAAATTTAGAGTGTTTGTAATGTATATTAACCGGAAAATGTTTTTTTTTAATTGGTTATTTTTTTAATTAAATTAATATTTATAATAATATTGTGATATTTACACTAACATGATTATTTAGTATACTTTTTTAATCAAAATACTAAAATTTGTCTAGGTTGAATGTTGTGGTGGCATTAAAGAAGTCTTGTGGGAGGTCAGTCTGAAGCAGGCTTACAGATCACTAACGGAAGCTTATTAAGTATGTAATACTACTAGAAAAACCTTTTTATATGTTATTAGTTTTTGTAATAATGTATTTATTCTAGTTAAAATTAGAAAATATATATTAAATATTTTTTATTTTTTAGTGCACAATGCAAATATACTTTACTTTTTTTTAATTTAGAAAAAAAAACAATTTGTAAGTTAATTTATTAAAAATGATTTGTTTTATTTTTTAACGTTTGTAAAAGGTGGTTAAATTTCAAGGGCCGATGTTGAATGTGAACTACACCTAAACGTCAAGTTCTAGTCTGCATTTCATTTGACATTTCTCAATTTCAAAATAAGAATGGTCAGCCAGTTACTACGAATGGTGTTCGCTATCGTGAGCTGAAAACGAACTTTTTATGCCCTAGATTAAAAGATACTGATGTGTACGATATGTGGTTTCAATATGACAGTGAAACTTGCCACACAGCTAACGAGGCAATGGCTCTTTTGCGCGACAAATTCAATGGCCGTGTTATCTTACGTGATGGCGATTGTAAATCATATGATTTGACACCGTTGGGCTTTTTTCTTTGAGGTTAATTGAAAGAAAAGCTGAACGTCGATAAGCCAGCAACAATTCAAGAGCTAAGGGATAGTGCTAAATCTCCTATGTCTCGCTAAGGAATCCAGATAGACTTAGTGCGGGGCCAAATCTTTTGCATAAATACTTGTTAGTAAAAGTCCACTAAAAACATGATTCTCGATTTTAATAATTTCCACTTTCGACATTATTGACGATTCAAGTTTTAAAGATGGCGAAAATTCAAAGTTAAATTTAGTTCATGATAATCCCTGAATAGGGTTTTGGAACTAGGATCAAGTACATTATTTTGAAGCTTATCCAACCATCCAGACAGAGATTGTTACAAAATGAATAAAATGAATATCCTAGGGGCCATAAATGTTAATTTAAAATGGATGGATACGATTCTATTCTAAGGAAATTGGACAATGGCACACCTCAAGGTTCACCACTTTCTGTATAGTGTTGTACAACGCATACATAGACTCCTTGATAACTGAGCTTTCACAACCAACTTACAATCTCGATTTTATTGGAGTTTACGCCGATAATATCTATGTTATAGCGGCCGGCATCTCAAGTTAGGTTCAAGATATTCTTCAAAAAGCGGACTTGTCAATGTCAAGGTGGTCCGAAAAAACGGGTGCAATTATACCACCCTCAAAAATTGAGACACTTCATCTCTGCAGAAAAAGAAAATGTATTTGCATTCCACTCTCCTTACGTAACAGTCCTATTCCATTAAAAAAAAGAAGCAAAGATTCTTGGAGTTATGTTTGCAAGGAACTTGAAATGGGATAAACATGCCAACAAGGTGATAAGCGGATTAAAATCAAGGAACAACGCATTAAAATGATCTGTTCAAAAAAAAAAAGGACCACATAAAGAAACAGCTCTTCGAATTGCTAAAGCTCTGTTGGAAGGGACACTACAACACAGCTTAACCCTCTTTATGTGTACTACAAAAAATAACATCTCGAAAATCGACGCAGCTATAAACGAATGCTTTAGAACGACAACAGGTGCCCTTAGATCGTCAAACATTGAAGCACTTAGAGTTGAAGGAGGTTATGTATCCTTAAAACATCTCGCTGAAAAAAGGGCAAACAATCTTTTAAGCAAAGCCATAGTTAGTCCAACACACTCATTGTTCGAAACTGTCGAAAAAGCTATTTCTTCAAACACAAATAGGGAAAGTGACACAGTATCTGCTTTAACTAACATGGTCACTTTATCTGTATTCCCCCGAATCGCTCTAGAACAGGATCTGATAACAGTGTCTCATAACGCTCAACTATGGAAAAGAAACACTCTAAAAATAAACATCAGTCTGGCTAACCACAAAAAAGTAAACACGTCCGACGCTATATACAAAATGCTACATGAAGAACTTATCGCAAACATATGAGCTGACAGAGTCTTTTACACCGAGAGACGGTTCGCAAAAAGAAAATCATTGGTGCTCTTATGCTGTTGTAGAGTTCCAACACAATGCCCAATTCTCCACTCCTCACCAGGCTCAACTTCCAAAATATGCGAGCAGTTACATAGCCGAGCTAGCTGCAATTTACAAAGTGATCTCTGCAGCTCAACTAAATTCTGAACGTTTCTTAATCCTCAACGACAATCTTGGCATACTCAAGGGGCTAAGCAATGTTTATATCAAAAATCAAATGTCCATCTCTCCAAACCTTAAGAAACTGCTTGTACTACAACACAAATATCACTTTAGCTTGGATACCCGGACACTGCGGAATAGAAGGTAATGATGCCGCTGACCATGCAGCAAAACACGATATTCGCTACCCTCAGATAGTTGAGTATCCTAAACTACACCAGCTTTTAAAAACAACTTTCACACATTTTCAAAAGCTAGATCTTTCAGAAAAGTGGCGAAGCGCTCAAACCTTTCTTCGAAAACATCAACCCTGTAACACACGTGTTCAATATAACCAATCCTTTAGCAGAGAAAAATGTAAGTATAAAAGTATTAAGAGTTAAAATAGGAAAAACACTGTTTACAAGCAAACACTTCTACACTTGTGAAGCTCCAGAGGAATGCTCAAACTGTGAAACACTTCTTACAATCTGGCATATTTTTGTAGAGTGTCCTGTTTATCGACAAACAGATACTGAAACAGACGACGTAGTTGAGACTCTAGAAAAAATCTTAGATCCATGAAATGCCAACACTATCCTTCGAGTTAAAGCTGCCATATTCACCCACCAGAAGTTTGATGAAATTTAAATAGTTTAGTTCCTATAACTGTTATCTTTTCAATGCTAAATAAAAAAGGTTATGCTGACTCAAAAACTGCCCCCCCTTAAGTACTATACGTACAAAACTCTGTATCTCGCTGAACGAACTAAAGAAACACTCCAGATAAGGGTTTTGTGCAAAAATACAACTTTTCTTCCAAAGTTAACGTACACCATATATATGTAAATTTAATTAAAACAAAAAATACAAAATTTAAAAATGTACATAATTACCTTGATAAATCACAGATGAATTTGTTTATAAATATTTTCTTAAGAACACTACATGAATATTCTAAATAAAAACACGATACCAATAAGAAATAAAATAACCGAAACGATTACAGTCCGAAATAATTCTAGTGCGTCCATTATTATTTGAACTTTAAGAAGAAAATATGATTGACATATAGGATATTCGACATTACGTATATTCCAAAACTATTAGATTTTCGTATTATTTGACAGAAAACTAATTGTTACTATTTCCAAAAACTGCTGAGATCTTTGAAATCTTTTACTCCTATTTTTTTCGATTGGCAATAGAAAATGAATGACTAAGCCTATCAGGAATTTCATAGTTATCGGTGTTCACATTGTTCTCAATTTGACGTCTCAAAGTTTTATTTATATTTTTTATTTTAAGGTAAAATACTACCCAAACGTTCCATCTTCTCCTCCACTCCCCTTCGATGCATACGGGACTGTAGATCACACGAAGAACTTTTCTCTCGAAACGAACCAAGGTGCTTTCATCCGCTTTTGTCATAGTCCATGCTTCTGCACCGTATAGCAGGACGGGGATTATAACGGTCTTATATAGTGACACTTTGGTCTTTCGAGAGAGGACTTTTCCACTCAATTTCTTTCTTAGCCCAAAGAAACAGCGGTTAGCAAGAGTTATTCTTCGTTTGATCCAGCGCTGGTGTTGTTTTCTGCGTTTACAGCGGAGCATAGGTAGACGAAGCCCTTGACTACCTCAATGTTACGTCTGTCGATGGTGACGTTTTGATCAAGACGTCGGTGTTGTAGGTCCTTTCTTGTTTTTCCCTCATTAACCGTTGAACCCATTTTTGCCGCCTCTGTCTCAATACTCACAAAAGCCCCGTTGACATCATGCTGAGTTCTTCTGATTATGTCAATGTCATCAGCATATGCTAGTAATTGGACAGACTTTTGAAAGATAGGGCCTCTAGTGTTGACGTGTGAGCTTTGCACTATTCTTTCGGGTACGATGTTAAAAAAATCGCATGACAGCGCATCACCTTGTCTAAAACCTTTTCTGACATCGAAAGGTTCTGTTAAGTTGTTTTCAACCTTTATAGAGCAGCGTGAATTTTCAGTGGTCATCCTGCACAAACGGACGAGTTTTGCAGGGATGCCAAAACTAGACATGGCTGTATACAGCTCGTCCCTGTAGATGCTGCCACATGCGGCTTTGAAATCGATGAAAAGATGGTGGGTGTCGATTTGGTGTTCTTGGGTTTTTTCCAGAATCTGCCGTAATGTGAATATTTGATCGACTGTGGACTTTCCTGGCCTAAAACCACACTGATAAGGACCTATCAGGTTGTTGACGATGGGGTTTAGACGTTCACATATTAAGGCAGAGAAGATTTTGTAGGCGATGTTAAGTAGACTGATTCCTCTATTGTTTGTATTGGTGCAGTTTAGAGGGTCTCCTTTTTTCAGAATAGGACAAACAATACTGAGGTTTCATTCATCCGGCATGCTTTCTTCCGACCATATACAGTCTGCAGAAGTGGTCCTTCCATATCCTTAGCATTGACTGCGGTTCCGCTATGATGTTTCCACTTTCGTCTTTGCAGCCTTCTGTTCTAGGTTTATGTTTCTGTGAATTTCGTTTCCCCTATTCATAAAACTTTCGAACTTCATTCCTGCTTTTAAACCTCTCAACATCTTCGACCGCACGCTTCTCATGCCCCCCTTTTTTCCTTCTGAGAAGTCGGTGTTCCTCTCGCCTCTTCTGCTCGTAGAGCTCATGGTCAGCTCTCGTCCTTCTAAGCAGCGCCAATTTGCATTCCTGTTGTTTGGCTACATTTGCCTGCCGACATTCCTCATCAAACCAAGGTTTCCTTGTTGGTGGTTTCTTGAAACCCAGCACATCAGAGGCGGCTTCTCTGATTGCATCTTGGCAATGTTGCCACTGGTTTTCGATACATTGTGTTGGTGGCAGTGAACTTCGAGAGAGGTTACTTGTAACTCGGTCGGAAAAGGATTTGGCGATCTCTTGCGATTGTAGCAGTTCGACTTGGTATCTTCTCCCAGAACCTCCCTGTTTTCCCTTGGGTCTGGAAACCCGAAGTGTTGCGTTATAATTGAACGCAACAAGTTCTTTTACTTTTTAATTTTTAATAAAAAAACGATGCATCTTGCACCCACTTTTACACTTTTGTTTTGTTTATTTTATTCAATTTGACAAATGTCACAATTCCTTCTACACGAGGATGAGAGAGAGCGGGACGGCCATAGTCCTTCTGACCATGGTTCTCTCTGTCATTTTCGTGAGGAAAAATAATACCAAGTTTAGTTTCAGATTCCGATAGAAGGATGGTTTCCATGGAAGTGAAACCAAACCAGATGGACGGTCTGGTCGATACGTAAAGTTTCATGAGAAGTCACTCCAAAGGGAGAATGGCCTACGGCCCAACTTAAAATTTTATGAAAATTGTAAACTTATATTTTTTAGTTAAATTCATTTTGTATATATTTAATTTCTTTTATTTACATTGCTAATTTTGTTTGTTTAACGTTTATACTATTAAATTATTAATTATTTGTAAAACTCTAAACAAATTGTATGGACTGATGGACGGTTAAGTTTCGGGTAACTTAGTTCGGGGTTTAGTTAACAGATCCAAAATTGTTACTAGTTTGTTTTTCTTTCCTTTCGCGCGATTGTTTTAAAGTTAAAGTAAAAGTTAAGTTAAAGATTTTTCTCAATCTTAAATTTCTTAGTCTTTGTTCGATATCAAGTAGTCAGTGGGGGTGGCTGAATGCAGCTCCTGGAATCGACGTGACCTGGAAGTGAATCCAGCGGGCGGCGAATTCCAGGATGACTGGCATTTAGCTGTGAGAAAAGAGCGAGTAAGCGGGATCGCGAGAATTTCATCACAAGTTGAGATCAACAAGCCGATCTCCGATTGGCTGTTGATGATGTGATTGAAATCCGCCACTCCATATTGGCTGAAAGCTAAAATTGGCGGGAGATGAAAAAAAGAGATAGGACAGATCTTGGAATCTGGCCGTCAATTCTTACCAAACATTGAAAGTGAGGAGACAGAAAGTTGAGTTGATATCGAAACAAAGACAAAGTGAACAAAAAAATTGAGAAAAATTTAGAAAAGTGAGTTTTGTTGTTAAAGTAAAATTTTAAGGAGAAAAGGAAAGGAAAAGAAAGGAAAAATAATACATAACTAGTTGGGAATTCTGGAGTAAAAATTATAAGGAGAGAAAAGATAAGTACAAGTTTTGTTCTGTGATTGAATCGTTTTAATTCTTTTTTTTTTCGTCCCAATTTTATTTGTGGGAATTAAGACCTTAACGGTCCATTGTCCATACAGTTATTTAATATTGAAAAGATCCTGAGTTTTAGTCCTACTCTTGTAAGGTTTCTCAGGCAGATTTAAATTAATAAATTTATCTAAAAAGGTATCCATTCTGTTCTTTTTTTTATTTCTACAGTGGTTTTATCGTTGTGTTGGTATTTCTTCTCGTTGTTCTTCTTAAAGGTTTGCAATTTCCTTTTTATTATTTTCAGAAAAAAATTGCTGGCGCCCTTTTACTTACTTAACGTAAGAACGCCCCTGTGGCAATTTCAATAAAATTATTTCTTTCTGATATCAAAGTGGTATCAACTAAATCGCGAGCAACTTAATCAATCGACCCTTCGATTAATTAAATTGTGTACTGAACCCACCCCCTTACTGAGCTCGTCGTGGTGGCAGCACTTAACTTGCTGCCTGTTGCAATTTTGCCTCTTCGCCGCTGTTATTTGACAGTTCGGCATAATCACATTTCATTACATCTTTCGCGGTTAAATTTATAAAGTGTTTTCGTTTTTCTTTTCGTTTGTTTTATTAATTTCGGTTATAATTTTATATAAATAATTGCTCGTCGGGAAAAATTGCAACAGAAGTGCTACCTTGGTTACAAAGAGGTTGTGGTGCGAGTCGATGTCAGCTCCTCGGAAAGTTTGAACACCCATGATGCTGGAAGCGGGGCTAGCATCGATCGCAATATGGTCAATCTGGTTGACGGTAGATTGATCTGGCGAACTCCAAGTTCCTTTGTGGATGTTGAGGTGTGGAAAACGCGTACTGGCTACCATGACGTTTCGTCCCGCAGCAAAATCTATGAGCCTGAATCCGTTGTCGGAAGAGTTGTCGTGCAGGCTGTTTTTCCCGATTATTCCACCAAAGATGTCTTCCCTTCCTAGCTTGGCATTAAAATCGCCCAGGACAATTTTAATATCGTAGGAAGGACACTGCTCATATGTTTTGTCTAAGAGCTCGAAGAACATATCATTGGTGTTGTTATCCTTCTCTTCTGTGGAGGCGTGCGCGCATATCAGGCTAATGTTGCCGAATTTTGCCTTGATGCGGATGGTCATCAGGCGCTCGTTGATGCACCTATAGCTCAAGACTTTTTGCCTAAGTCTAGCTCCAATGACAAAGCCGCATCCAAATAAGCGCTGTTGGTTTTCTTGGTAGCAGTCACCATAGTAAAGGTCGCAGTTTTTTAATCCTCTTTTTGTCCGGCCCATCCCATCGTATTTCCTGGATGGCGGTGATGTCTGCTTTATAGCAGTCTAGGGCCTCCGCTAATTCTTCGCCCGCACGTGGTCTGTTAAGGGACCTAACATTCCACGTGCATATCCGAAGTTCGTTGTCCTTAATTCGTTTGCGTAGGTTGTCAACAGTAAATCCGTCCGTATCCGAAGCTTGTTGGTGCTGCGCAACTATGACGTTTTTACGTGACCAGGAAGTCACCCCGACGGCATAACACCCCAACCTGGAGGGCCAGATCCTTAGTATAACTCCAAGGACGGGGAGCCGGATAAACGGCTCCTTATAAGCTTGGGCTCCGAATAAGTCGTAGAAAGCCCTATAAGGTGTTCACTAAGTAGTTCAACCTTACTGGAACTGTAGACGTCACCGTTGATTCCATCTTGGGAATTCCTCCGCTGCAGTCTGGATAAGGTGCCTTAGTGGCGAGTTACAGTGTCTAATAATACGTGCAAGTGATAAAACTTTATTATCAAAGGGTGTTAAAAGTTGATCCCGATTTTGGTGGAAACATCATTTTTAGCGATAAGGCCTATTTTTGCATGAATGGGGACGTAAATAAGCAGCATTTTATTTATTAACATTTGGGACGACACCACAATCGACGCGAGATTCACTAGGTGTCAATGCATCCAAATAAAATTACTGTTTAGTGTGGATTTTGGGTTGTCATCGGTGATCGATATATTTTCCTGATCCCATAACTCTGGTGATGTAGACTCCGAAGACATACCTATGGTTTCAACAGGAAAGCACTACGTGCCACACAGCTCAATAAATAATCGATATTCTGCGTGAACGGTTTTATGGCATGGTTACGAGTATTACGTGTATTTTCTACCAAAATTGTGTGATTTGACCCCTTTTGACTTTTTCTTATGGGGCATTTTAGAGTCGCAGGTCTATGCGAACAAGCCACAAACCACCGGAGCTCTCAAAAAAAAAAAAAAACATAACCGATTCTATCTGCAAAAACCAGCCTTATTTTTAAAGTTATTGAATACTGCACCTTTTCTTAACAATATTATATTTCACACATATAATGTCATTATTGATGGGACTTTTAAATAAAGATTAAACCTTATTGATATCTTATATTCAACTTCGGAAACTTTATATTATATGTTGTTATTCACGTAGTGCCGTTCTATTGGAACCACCTAACGCGCGACGCCGCCGCGCCGGCTTATAATTCTCATAAGTTCAATTGGTTACACTGGACAACAAGTCTTTGTAACTGGCAATCAAATTGCACTTTATCAATAGGTTTTGATGACCTTAATTTAAATACATACCACTTAAATATTATTATATCACATCAGGTTTCTTAGATATTATATTTTATTAGCAAAATCAGTGTTCGGTTCGAAATGTGTTTCGCGCTTTACGCAAATTTTATGCGTTTTTTTTTAAAAAAAGTTCTCAAGCTCTTAAAAAATCACCCATTATGTATTTATTGTCCTCCATTGAAAAGAGGACATTGTTTAATATAATGGGTGATTTTTTAAGAGCTTGAGAACTTTTTTTTAAAAAAAACGCATAAAATTTGCGTAAAGCGCGAAACACATTTCGAACCGAACACTGATTTTGGTAATTAAATTCAATGATTTTCAAGCGTTGCTCGTTAGTAAGTCTATTCATGATGAAATGTCAAAGCATACTGAGCATCTTTCTCTTTGACACCATGTCTGAAATCCCGCGTGATCTGACAAATACTAATGCATGAAAATCCTAACCTCAAAAAAATCACCCGATATTTTCAAATGCTTCTGCACCGTATAGCAGGACGGGGATTATAACGGTTTTATATATAGTGACACTTTGGTCTTTCGAGAGAGGACTTTTCCACTCAATTTCTTTCTTAGCCCAAAGAAACAGCGGTTAGCAAGAGTTATTCTTCGTTTGATCTCAGCGCTGGTGTTGTTTTCTGCGTTTACAGCGGAGCCTAGGTAGACGAAGTCCTTGACTACCTCAATGTTACGTCTGTCGATGGTGACGTTTTGACCAAGACGTGCGTCAGTGTTGTAGGTCCTTTCTTGACGACAGCATGTACTTTGTTTTGCCCTCATTAACCGTTAAACCCATTTTTGCCGCCTCTGCCTCAATACTCACAAAAGCCCCATTGACATCACGCTCACCTCATCTCCTATAAATGTTGTTATGTTTCAAAGATTTTGAATTTTATTTTAAATAAGAAACGAAATATTTTTTTATAATCAAGTGTAGCATACTATTAGGGTTAGTAAATAGAAATAATATTTTTATTTCATTGCCCCTAATTATATGGTACATACATATGTGAACACCATTTGATTTCAAATGACAATCTATTACAATAATTATTAACATAAGTTTTCTCCAACACAAATAAAAGACAAACACTAATATTTTTTTGTAATTTTATATAATTTATTAATTTTTTTCTATTTGATTCAGTGCATCATTTCATAAAATAATAAATATAGTTTTTTTTCTCTTGTTTTTGTTTCATTCATAAATACATCTCATGTAAGTATAAATTTAATTAATTTTTTTTTTGTTGTGTTTTCTTTTGTTTTTTATTTTGAAATACCCTCATTTAAATCAATACAAAAAGTCTACATTATATTATTTACAATACAAATAGTTTTAGAGTAATAACTAGTTAACTTAACAAATTATGTTTTATTTTTTTCTGTTAAAGTTTTATTAAATTTAAAGAACAAATAAAAAATAAAAATATTCAAGCAAAAAGGAATAAGTTCATATAATATAGATAAAATATTATAGACTAGTTTTTTGTTTTTAATTTGTTTGTAATTTAGTCGTTATATTTTGTAAATTAATTCTTGGTTGTTGCCATGTCGATGGTTTAAGTTGTTAGTGTGGCAAAATTTGTGTTGCCTTATTGATTTTTGTTGTTTGAAGTCAGAATAATTAAATACATAATTATTTTAATTGTATGTTGATTGGTGGATGAACATGTTCACACTTTTTTCAATAAATTAAAAAAAAAAAAACATCGATCGTTCAGATTTTGGCAGTGAATTTTGTTACAAACATAATTTTATTTAGAGAAGAACTTAGATAAAAATTAAATTAATTTTAAAATCCATTATGCGCAAACAGAATGTTAGACCATCAACTGGGCAGTGTGTGATTGTTTTTATCGTCTTAAATTAAATTCATTTCGTTATCATTTTTACTTGGCACCATTTGGCATGTTTGACATTGACCAATTTTCTTTGTTTTTTATTTTGTATTTTCTTTAAAAAAAAGTTATATCATTAGTGTTAAAATAATACCTAAAAGAATGTTTCAATAAAAACAAAATTTTGAAAAAGTTAATTTATTTATATAAATATTTTTTAATTTGCTTTTGTTTCGGTATAGTAAGGAAATTTTGGATTCACAACCTCGTTCTAAGGAGGGATATTTTCAAAACAAAACTTATTTATTTTTCTTTATCCTCTTTATTTCGAGGAGTCCTTGAACTACTTTTATTCTGTTGCATTCTGAGAAATTATGCCTTTTCTACGTATAAGTGCTATTTGTAATTCCATCATCAAAATGAAATTTCATATTTTTCATAGACGAGACAATTTCGGAATTCGTAAGACTTACATACTTACAGAGAAAAACCGATATTTTTAATATCAAATTTTAAAATAGCTTTCCCAAGGAAATTTTCTTTTTTTTCATGTTGGTATCTATTTAAACCTACAAAAGTTTACCTATGGCAAATTAGATGTTTTTATTTTTCAGATCATGTCCATATTTGAAAAACAAAATTTTATGATTCTCCAAAGAAACGCTACGAATTAAAAAAGTCATAACAGAAGAAACGTAAAGACTTGAATTTTTTCGATGTCAGGTTCATTTGGCAATTACTTACTTAAAAACACTAAGTTAGTTAGATTTTCGTACATATTTTTTTCAAGAACACGTTTCTTAGTCTGCTTTAACTTCGAAAATGTTATTTGTTTTATGATTCTTGTGTTTAGTTTAATATTAGAGAACCACACCATATTTATTGTTCCTTAGCAAATTAGTTATGATTATGATATTCAATTCGAAAATATTGAAACAAGCCAGGCTTCTAAAATAATGCAATCTTAATCTTGGAGAATATACCATCATTACAAATTATTAATTGAATTTAACTTAGAGATTTCATTCATTGATTTCATCTAAAGTGTGGATCCTCAAATTTTGCAATCAGCAATTATTTGACTTTAGAAAGACTGCAATCATTTTTTCTCCAATCATTTGACTGCAATCAATTGATCATTCACTCTTTGTATTAACTTGAAGTCTTTACATTCTTTTGAAGTCTTTAGATTCACTTGAAAGAGGTTTGCACTAATGTTTCCTACTTCCCATAACAACCCAAAAAATGGCCCAGAGTTGTTAAATCGCACGATCTTGGCGCTCACCAAAAGTTTCCTTAAATAAATTGATGCGTCGCTCGTCGAGCGAACCGAACAATAAATTTGACGATTCGTAAACGTTGTTTACGAGTATGCCTATTTATTGCATAATGACAAACCAAACTGAGGATAAATCAAGTGACAGCTGTCAAAATTACCAACTCAGAAAAATGTATTGCCAGACAGAAAACCACACGTGAAAAGAAACATCGGTTACATGGTAGTGTTAGTGGTAGAACCATAGAATTCTTAAGAACAAAAAGACCGGAAAATAAATGTATTTGTCAAAATTTTTCAAAAAAAGAAAAATTCTTTTCTTTATATAAAAAATTCATATGAATTTTACTTTCAAAATCATTAAGTTAACAAAATTCCATATTGTTGTTGTTTAGGAAATTATTTCATGCACAAAATTCCGAGGAGATGAACAATAAATTCATGAAATTAAGTACATACTTATCTCTTTGCTTAAATAATTTTATTTTCATCTGAAATTGTTAAAATTTAATGCAACAAGCTCTTTTATAATCAAAATTCATATGGACATTTTAAAAATCGCAAATTCTGTGGAAATGAATGATTCTGATAAAGGAGCAAAATAAATTATATAACGAATGTTTTGTTTTTAACTTTTGTATTCTCGTATCATCAATTTGAATTATATAACTTAGTATAAATTAATAATTCTTGCGAAAAAAATGGTGCAATTCTCAGAAACTGACGTTTTCTTTTTGTATATTTAACAAAAATACAAATGTGCTTTTTTCACATGAGAAGTTTAGTGAAAATTAAAAAAAAAATTCAATGTGGCTTAAGTCGGACATGTGAAGCCCATTTTAATTAAATAATGTTGTTGTGCTTGGATAACGAATTTTAAGTTGATAAAATTTTCAGAGATATGTACGTAGCATAATTGTTCAAATATTTAACCTAGTCGACGGAGAACAACGTACGCCAACCCGACCTCGACGAAGTAAAGATATAGCTATATGTATCTTATTTGAAGTCCAACAAAGCTGCTGGATCTGATGGCATCGCTGACAAATATTCAAAGCATCAGGCGATGCAAAAACTCATCTGCAAAATATGGTCGGAAAAAGCATGCCTTTTGAGTGGAATCTCAGAATATTTTACCCAATCCTCAGGAAAAAGAAAGGAGACATTTAGAACTGTCCCAACTACAAAGGGTTCAGTCCCCTAAACATCGCGTATATAACACCATTTCTGCCATATTACGTGAACGTCTGAAGCCGTTTGTCAGCAACCCGATATGTCTATATCAGTGTGGCTTGAGACCATGAAAGTCCACAATTGACCAAATATTCAGATAGCGACAGATCATGGAAGAAACCCAGGAACTTCAAATCAATTCTCACCATCTTTTTATCGAGATCAAGGTTGACTATGACATTATCTAGAAATTTGCAGAACAATGTCTGGTTTTGGAATCCCTGTCAAACTTGTCCATTTGTGCAGAATGACGATAGAGAATGTACGCTGCTATATCAAGGTCGGACAAGATCTTACCAATGCTTTTGATGTCAACAAATGTTTTAGACAAGTCGCGCAACTTTTTCAACATCGTTAAGGAAAGATTTGTGCAAAACTCGATAGCCAAAATTAAAGGCATCGTTTTCCAAATGTCCGTCGAATTACTCGGATACGCCGATGATATTGACATAATTGGAAGATCAGAGCGTGATATCAGTGGTGTGTTTTTGATCATTGTTATGGAAGCGAAAAAGGTGGGTTTAGTGGTCATCCAGAAAAGACATAGGACGACAATGTCTTGGACAAAATGCCACCATGGACAGCTATAGCTTTGGGGTAGTTGAGAACTTTGTCTACCTAAGCATCTGCAGTCACCCTCTATAAGACACTCATCATTCCAATTCTCATATATGGCGCTGAACTTGGACCTTGTCAAAGAAAGATGAGGACGATTTTCGGTTCCATCTGCAAGGTAAAGAGTAGACGAAAAGATACAACGACGAACTGTACGATCTGTACAGCTATGATGATCTGGTGAAAAGAATTAAAATCCAACGATTTAGGTAACTGGGTTTTTGTACAACGAATGGCTATCAACGCTCCAGCCCAAAAAAGTCTTTGAAACCAATCCATAGGGACGGCGGCGGTCGGCGGGGCAGTAAAGGAAGACTGCGGCTCACGTGACAGACGCTGGTGGTATGCCTCAACCAACTTGGTGTGCGAAACTGAAGGCAGCTATAGTTAGTGACTTATCTTCAGTAAGCAAGTAAGACATAATTGTTGAAGTTATATCATTTAGTTCCTCATAAACTAAATACGTCAACTGTTTGGTGTTCTGATTATAACGAACTTGTAACTGTCATGTTTTGCCGTTTCATGTTAGCCGTTTCAATTTAAGGATAATTAATTTCAACCTCAGTATTTATTTCTTGTATCGATACAAATAAATGTTAAGTAAGAAAATTTCTGTCAATAATTTAGTGACATTGATTTACTGGAAATTTTAAGCATGACATTTTATTCAAGTAATCCGAAATCTTGACAACTTTCTCAGATCTTATACCAGTTCTTTAAAATTGTAAAACTTGTTCTACTAACTCGTGAATTTTAAAATCTGGCAATTGTTAATAAACGTTTGTTGACAAACCCTTACTTTTTTTTTTAACTATGAATAAGGTTTTGAATTCCAATTCCTTTTGTTACCGAAAATGAAATGCAATTTCGTAGAGAAATAAATGGAAAATGTTAATACAAAAGTTTTCGTTTAGGTAAATTAATATAGAATTAAAAAAAGAAATTAACCAACATCACCTGTTTCTCACTTATATTATAAGTATCTTTAATGTATGTATATAATAATTGTATAAAGTGCGTTTCTAAAACCGATTAAATTTACAATCCTTATCTATTAAATGTGTGTTTTTGTTTTTTTTTTGTTTTCTTTACCTATATATATATGTATATATATATTTACTTACGTGTGTGAGTTAGACTGTGTATGATTCTCATAACAGTGATCACTTCATAATTTCACCCTTACGCCAATAAAGTCATCTAAATTGTAGTAATTCAATATTTTCTTCTTTTTTTTTTGTTTTTCCTAATTTTACATATAAATTTATGCATAATTTTGTTTCATTCTTTTTACCATTTTTTTCATCCTTATCTTCATCTTCTTTTATTTATTTTAAACGAATTTACACAAAATTCATCACCTATTAGTAGGAATTGTTTCATTTATAATTATCTTACTTTTCTTAAAAGTTTTCTGTTTCTTGCTTTTTGTTTTTTGTTTTTTAACTTTTAATTTGTTTTAGTTCCCTACAAGTATTAATTAAATTAAATAGTTTTTTTTTTTCTTTTTACTTAAGCTAAGGGATTGTGTTTAATTTTGTTAAATGTTTATTTTTTTTGTTTTAAAAATTAATTTGTTTCCAAAAAAAAAATATTTGTTTTGTTATTTTCTTTGTTTTTGTTTAACTATTAGTCTCTTTCTTTTTTTTGTTTAATTCCAAAACTACCATTTTTTGTTTTAATTTGATGAATTTGTATAACAAGTGATTTATTTAATTTCACCTAAAGTATAGTTAATATATTATTAGTTTGGTTGTCGAAATAAATTGTATGTATTTATTTACATTGTGCGACTAATTTCGTTTGTTTTGGAATTTCATTATGGTCACAGCCGTAGTTGAGAACTCAAAAATCCAACAAAAAAGTATCAAAAATGATAATAACTCAATATACTCGTATCAGCCATGAAACAAACTTCAAAATTCCATCCCAACTTACCACTTTTTAAGATAATTTAAGTCCAGTACGAATGCAAATGAATGCATAAAAGGAGTATAAAATGATTGCACTCAATTGATTGTAGTCAAATGATTGAGGTAGACGAAATGATTGCAATCTTTTTTAATTCAAATGATTGGGGTTTTCAACATTTTAAGTTCAATTCTTTAGATGAATTCAATGAATGCAATAGAACAAAAAAAACATGGCTAAGGAGAACCGATAGCTAAAGCATCGATGATATTTCTTTTAATTGAAATCTTATACTCAAAGAGTTAAGGTAAAGTAGAATTATCCAATAAAAGGTTTGATTAAAAATAGCCACGTCTAACTTTTTTGAAGGTGGCATCTTTTGATATTTTCAATATTAGTCAATGAAAATGTTTGAAAAGATTATGGTGCTATAAGCTTCAGTGGCCGTCAATGGCATCCATTCCTCTTTAAAATAGATAATTTATCCATTGATGTCTTTTAGAAAATACTGGCTTGGGTGATTTTTGATGACAATGAAATGAACGAATTCGAACGACTGCAACGGTAACTGAAAACCTTTTTTTCGTTCAAAAATTTTTTAATTCTAATCGGACATTTTCCAATCAAATTGAATAGAGTTGAATCATCTTACAAAGACGGAAAGTTTGGTGATAGTCAATTTGAATATACAAAATTTCGTAACCTTAGCTGATTCCACCCCTGTAGTTTTTTTAAATATCAAAATGAAACCTTTTATTGGAAAACCCTGTTTACTATCGCCATTTCTATTGACAGTAAATTTATAAGCTTACCATTTTTAAGTTTATAAAGGGTTTTTCCACTGCGGCGGTAATTTTGTTTTGGTGACATCTTTCAAATCTTTTTTTTTATTATTCAGTTGTGTATGCCAAATCAGCATGGCAAGTTACACGATTGAACAGCACGTTCAAATGATAAAACTTTATTATCAAAATGCAAACGTTACGCGCATTGCGCCCATTTTACGTTAGACGTGGTGGCCCTTCACTGTCGACTATTCAACGTTTGGTGGCCAAATTTGAGACGACCGGTTCAATAAAAAAAACAGCCAACACCCGTACATTCAAGGAACGCAAGATCGGCCGAGAACACCGGCGCGGTCCGTGAAAGTGTACAGCAGAACCCGAGGCAGTCTATTCCTCGCTGTGCACAAGAACTCGGCCTTTCGCAGGCTTCAAGTTGCCGAATTTTGCGTCGGGACTTAGGCCTACGCCCAACTGACCCAGGAACTCAAAGTTTATGACCATACAAAGCCGTTTGTTCACTGACTGGGCTTCAAATCGTTTGGAAGAGGACACCAATTTTGGCTGAAAAATCATCTTAAATGACGAGGCGCATTTTTTGATGAATGGCTGTGCTAACAATCAAAATTGCCGTATATGGGACGACACCAACCCATGCGAGGTTCACCAGGTAATAAGGCATCCTCAAAAAGATACCGTTTGGTGTGACTTTTGGGACTTACTTTTTTGAAAATGACGTTGGTGAGGCGGTCACCGTCAATAGGAAGCGCTACATAACGATGATAACTAGTTTTTGATGGCCCAAATTGAACCATATGGTCCTAGACGACATGGTTCCAGCAGGACGGTGCTACGTGCCACACAGCAAACGCCACTATTGAAATGGCCTCCAAGAACATTTGATTTAACTCCGCAAGTTTTTTTTTCTGTGGGATTTCTTGAAGTTGCTGCCGGATCTATGTGTTAGAGTTTTTGAAAAACCCTTTATAATTACCATTTACAATTTTTCACATTGATGTCTAAATTTGAAATTGTAAATATGTATTTATACCATCCTAAGTTGTATACATACATATATCTCACATTCATACATTTCTTATCTACCTACTTGTTTAAATTTCACTTGCTGTTTATTATTTTTATTAAATCAATGTCAGAGTAAAAAATAGAGAATAAGAAAATCATTAAACAAAATATTAATAATAAAATATCTGTGAGACGAAACAGTCTTGTTTAAATAAATACAAATCTTTTAAACCAAGTCCTCGTCCACAACTTCAGAAGTGGGCCAGCCCTAAATACCTTCAACGTTTTATTTAATTTTCCGCAATTTTGATATTATGTCATCAGCAATGAAGAAGCAAGAATTGGTAGCTTGGTTAACCGAGCGAAACATACAATTTGCAGCAGATGCAAAAGTTGCTCAACTACGTGAGCTTTATGAAGAAAATTGTGAAGACAATTATTCCGAAGACCATTTCATCGAAGCAGAAAATATTGAACGTCCTTGTAAGACAATAAATTCTGATTTGTCACAACAGATTCAAGAATCCGTTCCTGGAAATGAAGCTGAGATGGATAAAGAAATTCAGATGATTGAAAAGAAACTTAAGCTTATTGAATTGCGTCGTGAACTAGCTCGACAAGAAGAAAATTTTGCAAGTTCGTCATCGCCTTCGTATCAACCTTCGTTTAGGGACATTCAATATTCCTTACCATTGTTTTCTGGTGATGATACATATGATGCTAAGAAATGGATCAGCACTTTTGAGCGAGCATGTGATTCCGTTCATGGTGATAGTGTGTTCAAATTAAAAAGCATTCGCCGATTGATGAAGCCCGATTCCGCTGCCGAAATATTCTTACAAATTGACGAATCAAGTACCTATTCTGATTTCCGGAGCAATTGTTTGGCCAATTTTGGACACACTTATTCAGTTTCCGAAATTATTGATAAGATGCGAAGTACTCCTTTTGTGTCCTCAAACACATCCATTATGGGCTACATTTTAAAAATGCAAGAGCTTGCATCACGTGCTGATATTGACGAAAAACAAGTTATTCAATTTATCATTGATGGGTTCCGAGATCGTTCCGCTAGCATCGCCATATTGTACTCAGCACGTACAATCGATGAATTAAAAAAACTGGCACACCGTTATGCTCAACTACGAGAATCAAATTCAGCAGTTAACAGACCGAAAAATTCCGCATCATATTCAGCGCCAGTTGCCCAGCATCAAAATGAATCGAAATCTAAAGTCAAGTTTTCCGTTGGTGACTCCGAAAAAATGCTTGTTCAATGCTACAATTGCTCTGGCATGGGACATTTTTCCACTTCTTGTCCACATCCCAAACGTCAAAAAGGATCATGCTTCAAATGTGGTTCAACAGTTCATATTCTGAAGGATTGCCCGAAGTTACCCCCCAAAAATGCACGCACTATTGCATTGATTGAAGAATTCTGTTCCGGCCCTAATCAAGACCATTCTGATGTAGATGCCTTATCCGATGTCAAGATTTGTAAAGAAGTAAATTCTGTAAGTGTTGTTTTTCCTACTAGTGATTCTGTTCCGCATTGTAACACATATCTTTCTCTTTTTGATACCGGTAGTCCGATAAGTTTAATTAAGCTTTCCGAGATTCCGATCGGATTGCATTGCAATATTCTGAGACCAACTGGATACTACGGAGTAGGTAGTTTACCTGTTAGTACATATGGAGTTTTTTACGTTAAAATAGGATTTAATGATGTTTATAAAAAAATTGAAATTTATGTTGTTCCGGACTCTTGTATTCCTTATCCAGTTCTGTTGGGTCGGAATTTTTTACAATCGTTTCAAATCAAACTTTGTCTTATTCCTAATACTGTACCGAAACCGAAAATTGAAATTAATGTAAATTCAGATTCAAATAAAATAAAAATTAATGATGAAGTGTTACATTGTGTGTACAAGTCATTAGCTAAACATTATCCTGATATGTCGGTCCATTGTTCATTATGCAGTCTGCTTCCGCATACGATTATTGCTTCATGTGATAAGCTAAAACACGTTGAAAATCATCAATTACCTTATGTGTTTGCTATAGATATATTTGAAGAAACGCAAGATAAGTATGACATAAATCCAAACTTAAGTTCCGAAAATATTGAAAAAATACACGAGATTGTTCGTTCCGAATATTTAGATCTTGACAATATTCCAGCTATTAAGCACGATTTTTCTATGAAACTTCGTCTTACCTCTAATATGCCGATTAGTTATCCTCCGCGGAGACTATCTTTTTCTGATAAGAAAATTGTTGATAAACAAGTACAAGATTTACTAGGAAAAGGAATTATAAGACCTAGCGAATCTCCATACGCTTTCCCCTTAGTTTTAGTAAAAAAAAAAGATAATGACAAAAGGCTATGCGTTGATTATCGTCCATTAAATAAGATTCTTGTGCGAGATAGTTTTCCTATCCCATTAATAGACGATTGTTTGGGAAGATTGGATGGAAAGAAATATTTTACCATTTTGGATCTAAGAAATGGTTTCCATCATATCCCGATTGACGAAGATTCAATACAATTTACCGCATTTGTAACGCCTGATGGACATTATGAATATACGAGATTGCCTTTTGGTTTAAAAAAAGGTCCGGCTTATTTTCAGAGGTTTATGATATTTATTTTACGTCAGTTCATTGATGAAGGTTCCGTGGTAGTATATTTTGATGACATTACGTTAGCCACTGCGACTATTGAAGAACATATTGTACTTCTCAAAAGAGTTTTAAGGCGGTTGGCTGAGTTCCGACTAGAGATTAAAACGAGTAAATGCAAATTTTGTTATGAAGAAATTGAATATTTAGGTTTCACTGTTAGTTCAAAAGGCATCCGGCCAAATAATCATCATTTGACTGCAATTAAGCATCTTCCGATTCCGAAAAATGTTAAAGAACTACAAAAATGTTTAGGATTATTTTCTTACTTCCGACGATTTATTCCGTCTTTTTCAGCCATTGCAAAGCCATTAAGAGATTTGACTAAACCAAACATTCCGTTTAATTTCGATGAAAAATGTGTTGAGACCTTTAAGCTTCTCTGTAGTAAATTGATAACGAGTCCTCTTCTGTCAATTTTTAGTCCAGAAAAAGAAACAGAACTACATTGTGATGCTAGTTCGCTTGGCTACGGTGGAATTCTCATGCAGCGCCAAGATGATGGTATATTCCATCCAGTTGCCTACTTCTCGAAAGCAACTACTGGGTCTGAATATAAATTTCATAGCTATGAATTGGAAACCTTGGCAATAATTTATTCGCTAGAAAAGTTCCATAATTATTTGGATGGAATTCCGTTCCGAATTATCACAGATTGTGATTCTTTAGCATTAACTTTAGAAAGGCAAAAGTCAGTTCCGCGCATAGCTCGATGGGCCCTGAAATTGGAGCAGTATGATTATTCCATAAAACATAGAAGTGGTACATTAATGGGTCATGTGGACGCTTTGAGTCGGCACCATCCAATTTCGATCAAAACTAATGGAGAAAACAAACAAACAATTTGCGTTATCGATTCCGATGACATCGATTTACAGTTGCACCTCACACAAAATAGGGATGAGAGGATTGTACAATTAAGAAACCGTTTAGAGATTGCCTCAGTTCCTAATTTCGTCCTTGAAAATGGTTTAGTTTATAGAAAAACTCCTGCAGATAGATTACTTTTATATGTTCCGACTGAAATGGAAAATAACGTCATTCGTTCTGCACATGAGAAAATATGTCATTTGGGTATTGACAAATGTGTTGACCAGATTAAATTGCATTATTGGTTTCCGAAAATTAAAGAAAAGGTAGAAAATTTTATTAAGAATTGTTTAAAGTGTATTATGTTCTCCATTCCGGTCCAAAATAGAAACAAAACTCTTCATTCCATTCCGAAAAAAGCAATTCCGTTTGACACAGTCCATATTGACCATTTCGGCCCCCTTCCGAGTGTTCGTTCTAAACGAAAACATATTTTAGTAATTGTAGATGCATTTACGAAGCATATTAAATTGTATGCAGTTAATTCAACAAGTTCAAAAGAAGTTTGTGCATGTTTAGCTAAATATTTTGAATATTTTAGTCGGCCTAGGAGAATCGTAAGTGATAGGGGAACTTGTTTCACATCTTTAGAATTCAGCGAATACCTGGTTAAGAATAATATTGAACACGTAAAAATTGCTACTGGTTCAGCTCAAGCTAATGGCCAGGTAGAGCGAGTGAATCGAGTATTGAAATCAATGCTAAGTAAGTTATCTGAACCTATACAACACTCTGATTGGACCAAGATGCTAACGAAAGTTGAGTATGCTGTAAATAATTCCGTTCATTCAGCCACTGGACAGATTCCTTCTAAATTGTTATTTGGTGTACAACAAAGAGGAATAGAAATTGATGTTCTTACGGAATACTTAGATAATAAGTTTGAATCAAGTGATCAAAGTCTTGATAGTATGCGAATGAATGCTTCAAAGAACATTGAAAGTTCACAGATTAGAAATTCGGAGATCATTGCCAGAAATTATCGACCCTCAATTGAATTTATAGAAGGAGATTTCGTGGTTATTCGGAATATTGACACTACTATTGGAACGAACCAAAATATAAGGGACCCTATAAAATACATAAGGTTCTTCCGAATGATAGATACGTGGTAAGAGATGTAGAGAATTGTCAAATGACACAACTACCATACGATGGTATTATAGAGGCATGTCGTATGCGGAGGTGGGCCGATTGGCGTGATGATCGGCATGGACTCGGATAATGACCAGGAACATCAATATAAGAATACCATATTATAAGATAATATATTTAAAAAGATCATTATTTATCAAATTAATGTAAATTATAAAGTAATTAAAAATATTTATAGAACTGATCGAGACGATCAGATGTCAGGATGGACGAGTTGTAAATATGTATTTATACCATCCTAAGTTGTATACATACATATATCTCACATTCATACATTTCTTATCTACCTACTTGTTTAAATTTCACTTGCTGTTTATTATTTTTATTAAATCAATGTCAGAGTAAAAAATAGAGAATAAGAAAATCATTAAACAAAATATTAATAATAAAATATCTGTGAGACGAAACAGTCTTGTTTAAATAAATACAAATCTTTTAAACCAAGTCCTCGTCCACAAAATTTGTGAAATTATGTGTTAAAATTATCGGGACTAAATTGAAATTTTCTTAAAATACCTATTAAAACAAAGCTGTTAATAATTTTTTTCCAATTATGTTAAGGTTAACCATAAACAAAATACAATTTAAAACAAAAAAATACGTACCAGATATTTTATTTATCTACGGCTGGAGACCATTGCATAAAATCAAAATTATTCTTATCTAAAAACTTAAATACATAATAATAGGTAGCAAAAAAACTTTTTATCCTAAATTTAAGTACCTATGTGTTTTTTTTTTTTCTTTTTTTAATATAACAACTTTATGTGAAATTTCATCACAACACTCTCGAGATTTCATAGAACTGTACTATCAATTACATGCGCTTAGTTTATAACTTATTTTTTGTTTTTGTTTTTTAATTTATATACACTTGTATAGAATTATCATTTTTGTATACCTACTAATTTATTTCTTTTTCATTTAATTTAATTGTTTTTGTTTTTATATATATTTAATTCGAAGGTACCTAATTTACAATAGTTTTTTCATCTCTGAATTCTTTTTCTCTGTCTCTCTATCATTCAATGTTCTTATCTACCTTAATAACTATGTTAACAAAAAATAAATAAATAAATAAATAAACAAATAGATAGAAATAATAGATTTATGGAAGGATTAATTGAAAATTGTATGTTTATGTAAAATTAAATCTATTTTAACCTGAAATTATTATTTTAAAAACGTTAATAATTAAAAGAAAATATTTTATATAATTTAAGGCAGTGATTGTGTGTCGTTTAAAATATAAAACAAAAACATAAACATTTTTTTCAGTTTTTGTCCTTTGATTTCACAATTTTCATGGCGATTCATCGTCGACTCATCACCAACATCATCATTGAAAAATAAAACAGAAAAAATAAAATAATAAATAATAAAATTCAATAATAATTAAAAAATTATTGTATATGAATATAATATGAGTTTTATATACGTATTTAAATGTAATAATTGATGTAATTTTTGTTTGTTATGTTACACACATATTTATACAACATATCACACAGTTGTCTCCCGGTCGACGTGAATATACTCGACCGACTGAAGCCCGTGTCAGGAGGCCGGATCGATAAATAGCGAATCCTTTTTGATGTCCTTTTTCAGTGTTCCATTGAGTATCGTTTTTTGAACGACAGATTTTTTACGTTTTCTCACTAAACCAAATATGCAGAATATTAAACAGGCAGTTATAGCCGCCGCTATGCAGCCCAAGGCTGCAAATACCCCACCGGGTAATTCGAGCAGCTTACGTGCTGTTCCGCATTCCTCTTCGGATTCATCAAAACCTGATGGGCAATTTGTGTGGCCTGAAATTAAAAACAAACCAAAACAAAATATTGTTAAAAATGAAATGTATGAAACTAACCATAAATTCACGTATTCGATGAAAACGGAAATAGACACAAATCTTTGTTTTATTTTTTGGAAATAGACACTCCGGAATATTTTTCATACAATTTTGGGATTTAAACTTAAACAAGTTTTAAAACCATAGATTTAAAAGAGGACCTGCATTGTGCACTAAGAACACTGACTGAGGCGAAAAAGTGGAGAATTTTGAAAGTTAAGTATTTTTTTTTGGTGAAATCGCTTTTAATGTAAATGTTTTGTTTTTCAATATTTTATTTGAGTTTTTACTCCAATTTATACTTTTTATGCTTTTAAATTAGTTATGGATAATCAAAAAGAAAAGTTAAAACTTCAGGATAATACAATTTAATAACAATTATTTTCAAGTCATCCTTAATTCTAAAAAAAAGTTCTAGTGTCTTTTTGTATACCTTAAAATGAGATTTCATGAAATTGTGGAACTCAGAGCTGATTTTCTCGATTTGCATGAGCTAGTTCATTTTAACACAAAGTGAAAAAAGAGGCTGGGATGCGACCCACACTGATAACTTCCCATCCCGTCTGTCGATTTTTCTTGCTTAAAATTGTTTAGGGTTTCGTGTTTTGTTAAAAAATTGTCAGTTGAATTATTCTTAAAAATTTAAAATATTTTGCATAAAATGAAATAGTTTGATTTCGAAATCTAGTTTTGGTAACGAGATTTTTAGTCGAAAACCAATTTTTACCAATTTTAGTAGCATCTCTTATATAAACAAATACAAATTGGACGAATGAAATTAATTTGAAGTCAATATCTTCTATTGTTTACGAGATATCGAGAACCGAACATCAATTTTTACCAAAAATGCGTAATATTTTTTGTAGATTTTATTTTTATTAAAAAACGGACTGTTGGATTTTTATAAAAAAATTACTGAATGCCGAAAAGAATATTTTCTGTGAGATAAAATTAATTCAAAGCCAATATCTCAAAGTTTTGAAAAGATATTTGAGTCGAAAATCAATGTTTACCAACTTCTGTTAATTTTTTGTAGGTTTTTTATTTTTTGTAAGAAAACTGTCCATTCGATTTTTCTCAAAATCTTATTGAATGTTAAAAACAATATTTTTTGAAAGATAAAATTAGTTTAAAGCCAATATCTTAAAGTGCCGAAAAGTTATTTGAGTCGAAATTCAATTTTTACCAACTTTGAGTAATGTTTTTTAATTTTTTTTTATTTTTTATAAAAAAAACTGTCAATTCAATTTTTCTCAACATTTTACCAAATGTTGGAAAAGTTATTCTTCGTTACACAAAACTGTTTTGAAGATAAAATAATTTTTTATTCGTAAAATATTCGAGGTGACAAATATTTTTTTTTCTCAGTTTTTTTGATTTATAAAAAAAAAGATAATTGGATTTTTTTCCAAAAATAAACTTGTTTGTCATCACGTTACAATATAAAATATAAAATTTAATGCAAGTCTCTAGCGTTATTGGTTCATGAGATATTTAGGGTTAACCAAAATTTTCACCTTTTTTAAAGTCGATATCTTTACTGGTTAGTAGTACCCGTGGCATGATGGTTAGTGCGTTGGACTTAGCCCCACCAAACAACAGAAACCTGACAAATACAGAAATTGACCAACATTTACTACAGATAGACGAGACAATAAAACGAACGATGGAAAGGACAATACCAAAGTACAAAGAACGGGACCAAATGGACGCTTACAGAAACGCGACTATTGACGCACTACGTAAGCACAAGAGTGGTTTACTGACAAGACTCAAAAACTTGTACAGACGATTTACAGACCCACACGACTTGGAGGTTAGGACACTGAAGTCGTCAATAAAAAATGTCAATCTGTTGATTAAGGAGAACTACAGGCTATCAATTAACAAGTACTGGGACCGCAAGATCCGGTCAGTTAATTCCAGTGACCCTAGTATGTTCCCTAAAATCAACAAGATATTCAGGAAAAAGAACGACAATGACCTTCCGTGTCTGAAACTCCAAAGAACCGAAGAGAACATAGACGTACTCAGGACAGCGCAAATAGATCCAGAAAAAGCCATCTTTGACGATGACTTCTATATAATTGAAGATCCGAAGGAAAAAGTGGATGCGGTGGGAGCTGCTTTCCAGCAAGTGTACAAGGTGAATGTTAGCATTCGCCCCAACCACGACCTGGAAAACAGAGCCCTACTTAATCACTTTTACGTTCGAAATGATATAACACATTAGCGATCTGAGAACCGCGGTTTTATGCGGTTCGATGACGATTCCTTGGCAAATGCCATAATCGCCGAGCAAACGGGACCAAGTCCCCTGTTAGTGACGAAGGTTGAGCTTCAGCTCATCTTCAACTCAATAAAAAATAAAAAGTCAGCAGGTGTCGATGGTATATCCAACGTTGTACTAAGACATTTACCGATGGAGGCAATTGACATTTACACCACACTCTTCAATAATGCACTGAATAATGCATATTATCCAGTGCATTTGAAGACCGCT
The DNA here is from genome assembly GCA_920104205.1 of Eupeodes latifasciatus. Classification (NCBI taxonomy): domain Eukaryota; kingdom Metazoa; phylum Arthropoda; class Insecta; order Diptera; family Syrphidae; genus Eupeodes; species Eupeodes latifasciatus. Next base: position 133,098,691 of record OV049926.1, on the reverse strand, counting down.
GTGGTTCATCCTCTCCCGAAAAAGGGAAAGGACAACTCCAACCCGTCAAATCTTCGGTCGATAAGTCTTCTTCCGAGTATTAGCAAAGTTTTCGAAAAGATCATCAATAGGGCTCTGACTAAGTGGGCTGCGGACAACAAAATAATTCCGGATAAACAGTTCGGGTTCAAGGCGGGTCATGACACAATTCATGCTGCGTCTAAACTCGTTTCTGATATCCAATGGAATAAAACAAAACAACAATGCACAGGTGCTGTTCTGGTTGATTTGGAAAAGGCCTTTGACACCGTATGGTTAGAGGGTCTTTACCTAAAACTGAGCAGGCTTGGCATAAGCAAACCATTGTTGTATATGCTTTATGATATGCTTAACGGTAGAAAGTTTGTTGTCAAAAGTGGCAACGTAACTTCTACCACAACATTCTTAATTAAAAATGGTCTTCAACAGGGAGCGGTGAATTCGCCGATTCTCTTCAGCATTTACACCAGCGATCTGATAGGTAGTCTTACAAAGGCAATTGCGTACGCCGACGATCTAATTGCGTACAGAACGGCCCGAAAGGTTGAGGTTATTAGAATTCTCTTGCAGCGTGATTTCGACAAGATTCAGCGATATTGCGACGACTGGAAACTGAAAATAAATGTCCATAAGTCGGAGACAATTCTGTTCCGGACTCCGTTGGCTAGGGCCACGAGGGATACGTGCAAGAATTGGCGCAAGATGGTTATCGTTGATCTTCACGGGCAGCCATTAGCCAGCAAAAGTGTAGTGAAGTACCTCGGTATCTGGTTAGATCAGTATTTATATTTCGACAGACATATAAATGCTGCTCCGACCAGGGCCAGAGGAGCCTTCGCTCTGACGAAACGGCTGTTTTACAGCAGTCGGCTTGACCCCAGAGTGAAGGTAATTTGCTACATGGCCCTCATACGGCCGATGATCGTTTATGGTTGTCCTGTGTGGTTCAACGTTGCCCCTTCCCAGATGGAGAAGTTTCAGGTGTTCGAGCGGCAGTGTTTACGACGCTGTACCGGCTTATATCGAACAGCCGAATCTTCTTACGTGCATTACTATTCCAACGAGGTCCTATACAACGGGGCCCGAATCAACAGAATTGACAATTTCGTGATAAAACTCGTTCGAGGTCACATTGCAAGAGCTATGTCTTCGACCAACAATTTAATTTTCGGGGCGTTCTATCCGAACGACGAGTATTTTGAAAGTGCACGCTTGAGCGGCTTCATTCCACCAGAGGCATTCCTCTTTTTAGATAGATGCGGTCTGATACAGGATAGATTGGCAGTTCCGTTAATCTACCACGTCAGACGACGAACCGTGGATAGGCGACTCCTGTACAATCGGGACGTCATGTCATAAGGCGGAGCAGAGCTCCTTCGGTTCAGTAGGGCTGTGTCCCAGAGGGACCGAACTGATAGGGTGAAGCAGGAGAGCCAGTTTTGGTGGCTTCAATCGGCACTTGATAGTGAGTAGTCGGGATGGGGTTTTAATCCTTGGCCGGCTTACATACTTGTTTTATAGTTTTAGGGTTTAGTTTTAAGTAGAATAGGTATGGTGGCACAAAAAAAAAATACAAAAAAAATACAAAAAAGGAAAAATACAAAAAAATACAAAAAAAAAAAATTAAAAAAAACATGGAATAATCAAAAAAAAAATAAAAAAAAAGACAAAATATGAAAAACAAAAAACGTTAGATAGTTAAATTTGCTGCTGTGGTTTTAAGTAGTTTATAGGTAGAATAGGTAGTTTTAGTTAGCTTTAAGTTTTATATTAAGGAGCTTATTTTAAGTAGTTTTTAAGTAAAATAAGTTTTTAAGTATAATAAGTAAAATAAAAAAGGATATTGACATTAGTTTTTTCTAAATTTTCTAATGAAGACAAAAATAAATAAAATGAATTGAAGTTAAATAGATCTTAGGGCCGAAAGGCATTAGCATTAAGTATTATTGTTTAACTTAGAGTGTCCGTATGGGACCAGTAAGTTAGTTGTAAGTTATGGATAATTAGGCTAGTTTTATGAATTTTTGTCTAGCTTTAAGATAGTCTTAAGAATGAATTAATAAAAATAAATTTGAAAAAAAAAAAAAAAGTGGTCTTGGGTTCGATCCCTGCCTATGCCATCTAAAGTTTGTCAATTCCTCGCAAGAGGCAGTACCCGTGAAAAAGACCTCTCGCATGACAGTCAAACGCACTAACCATCATACAACGGGTACTACAATTTTTTTTATAAAATTTAATTTTTATAAAAAAAAACTGACATTTTGAGTTTTATAAAAATAGTACATTATTTTGTATAAGATTAAATTAGTTTGAAGCCAATATCTTTTTTATTTTTACCAACTCTTAGTATTCGAAGCATACAATTATTTTGAATAAAAACTATTTTTTTTCGTAAAATATTCGGAGTGAATAGTCAAAGAAAATTAGAAAAATAACTTTTCATTTAGACTTCCTAAACATTCCCTATAGCGAAAACCTCTGTATGTGAATTAAGAACGATTAATGAAACGATGCCTCAAAATGCCCGTTTTGTTTTTTGCCTTTAGTTTTTAACCTTATGCCCTATTGAAAAAGGCAGTTACATTCAACCCCTCAACTTATTCAACTCAAAATCGATTATAGGTACTGTCAAGTTTATAGATTCGTTTATGTTGTGCCGTACCTACTACGTGAATGTGAAAAACTTTACTGCACACTTTCACTGCAAAATTCATTCATTAAAAACCAATGTACACTAACACTCTCTTCCTTTTCTATTTCAAACGTATTGCAAATCAACCGTAAAAATACTTTTTTCTTGATTCAACTTATTTAAAATAAGCTTGATTTGAAAGTAAAAATTTGTTCAGCAATACAAGAACTTTGAATATAATATTGTTCTCAGAACAAGAATCATTTTAAATATTGAAATTATCTTTCTACGAAAAGTTATACATAAAGCTCCATCTCTTTTTTTTTTTTAATTTACAGTCCTCTCAAGTGCTGTAGAAAAAGCTCTATTTTCTGATTTATTTTTTTATAACGGCATATCCATTTTGCGGTTTCAAAAGTATACAGCTAGAATTGGACATCTGTAAGACAAAGTTGTAAAACCAATTTCTTGTTCAGTGGAAAGTCTGACATTTACAAAAATGGATCCCTTAACTACGCATCCAAATTGTTAAAACCTACTACAAAAATTATGATTCTGACACAGCCATATATCGCGCTTTAAGAGGAGATTATGGTTTACAAAATCGTCCAACTATGCAAGCAATTGGCAAAAATTTGAAGAGACTGGATTGGTTACAGATATTGTAAGGCCTGTGCAATTGTGCATTATCGTTTCGCTCGTACCGCTGAAATATCGCTGCTGTAAGTGAAAGTGTTGCCGAAGACCCGAATGTGTCGATTTCTCGTCGTTCTCCGGAATTAGGACTATCTTACAGCTAATTATGGCGTATTTTGAATTTGGATCTACACCTAGAATCTACATCCATATAAAGTCCAGCTCTCGCAACAACTGAAGCCAGCTGACCATTCACAACATTGGAGATACGTCGAATGGGTGCATGAACAACTTCGCGTTGGACGGCGATTTTTCAAACAAAATTGTCTTCAGCGACGAAGCACTTTTCTCACTCGGTGGATATGGCAATAAACGAAATTGTCATATTTGGGGTTCTGAGAATCCTCAAGTAATGAAAGAGAGGCCATTGCATCCACAAAAAGTCACTGTTTTGTGCTTTTGATTGAATCTTACTTCTTCGAAAACGACGATGAAACGACTGTCACCGTCAATTAGGAGCGTTATGCTCATATGATAACCGACTTTTTTCTGTCTTCTATTGAAGAAAAGGACTTGAAAGACATGTGGTTTCAACACGACGATGCCACATGCTATACACAACTCGAGCCAACATGGCTTTATTGCAAGAGACATTTGCTGGGCGCATAATTTTTCATCGTGACTATATTAACTGGCCCCAAGATAGGCGATTTCAGACTTCTACACTATTTTTTAAGAGTAGAAAACATGGCTCACTTCTATTCTCAGAAAGTTGAAACACTACTGGTCTCCAAATACATATACCACCTGACATGCGAACCGCCACATACACAACACATACCTTCCACAGGTTTCTAAAACAAAGAACAGTGATTCTGAAATACAAAAAGTTGCACAAAATACTGATAAGTCTAAACAGACCCATCTTAATCATTCTCTTCATTCATCCTCTTATCTTGCGCGGCCGTAAAACGCCGCCACCGCCGCCGTACGTAACCGACTGAATATACGTGTCTTACCTAAATACCTTGAATTTTGAGCAAAGTCTTAACACACATAATCTTTAATAGTTGACTAATCGAATAAGCAAAAAAGGAGAGTTTTTGAAATGTTTTGAGGGGACTTAATTTCTTACAAAAATATGTCTAGAAAAACACCTTAACCAACTTAATTTCCTTGCTTCCTCCTATTTTATATTTTTTTTTTAAATTACAAGATACCTACTATTGTTTTATTACTAAAAAATCTAACTTTCTTTACTATGTTTTCATGTAGAATTTAATTAAATTTAAATCAGCATCTAGAATCTTCGTGTAATGTAATAAAACTTTGTAATTCTGTAGTAAATTAGTAAAATTGTTCGTATAGTGACTGTCACTACATTTGATTTCAATCGATCATTTGAATTCAATCTTTCGATCCAGCTGCAGCGCAGACCTAGCCGTATTTTGGATCGAAATCTAAATCTATGTATATTCAGATTCAGTTCGATTCCTCAAACCAAACAATCTAAGGTGTGAACGAGACCATTAATTCTCTGCTTTTACCAAAACCACACACAAACAAATACATGCATACATTGCATTTGCATATATCGGCCAAAGAAAAACTAATCCTAAAGTTTGCATTGCAGCTGTCAACAGCACAGCTAGTTCGTCTTCTTTATATTTGCTCTTTGGTAAACGGCAGTAAAAGTTAGCGAAATTCTTGTGTTCGCGATCGTCTCGACTTAATTAAATTAATTAAAATATTAATCCTTAATATGTGTTAAAAAATATCGTACGAAATAATAATTAAGTGGTAAAGTTTGAACTTATTTATAAAAATATCAATAAAAGAAGAAGTGAAGTGAAGTGTTTCTTTGTTTTTTATTTTTTTATTTTTAATTGTGAATTAGAATTTCATTCATTTTGTTTTTAATTCATTGCGTAGCTCGGTCGGTCGCGTCGCGTCGGTTCGGTTATGTTGGTTGGCGGTTTGATTTAAATATTTGAACATTTTGACACTAGGATTGTCACGAAATAAAGGAACATTTATTTTAAATGTGCGTTAAGAAAGTGTGTTAAAGTTAAACTTTAAAATCTGATTTTTTTTTTCGTGAAATTGTTGAATTACCTATGCGTTGCAATATAATAATTGTTTGTTTTTAAAATTCATGCTATCGCTTTGCGGCTCCTGGTAGGCCTCTATAGAGAAAGTAAGTAGGGGGAGAGTACGATAACTTAGGCGACAAAGTTTAATGACGGATTTGTATGGAACAGTTAAAAACAAGCATTTTTTACTATGGGAAGGGGGGGTCTATCTTCCCCCGTTTAGGCGGTAGGGGCAGTTAAAAAAAATATGTACATTAAATGGAAAAAAAATAATTAAAAAATAACGGTAATACCCTCAATTAAGTGTTATACCTTTTTTTAAAGCCAACACTTTTGTCTATTAGCTTGGTTTTAAATCAAGTCAAAACTATGCATAGTTTTTGAAAAAAATTGTTTTAAAGTCAAAATATGTGCAAAAAAAAGTTAAAAAAAAGGTTTAAAGTGTAATTTTTCAAAACTTTCAAATTATTTACTGTTTTTTTTTTAGAATTCATTGATCTTATTTGTTTTTTATCAAAAACTGAAAACTAGATGACTTGATGTCTTCTAGTTCTTGAGAAAATTGAAAATTACCAAAATAAATATTTTAATTAAATTACTTTTTCCTTGCTTAAGTATTAACGTAGTCTTATTTTGATAGTAATAATCGAATATGGATTAAGATACACCTAGGGTAAATTAATTTTTCTTAAATCCAGCTTATTTAAATGCAAAAGAAACTGCATGCACCCCATCTTGCACCCTCCCCACCTTGCACACACTCCAACTTGCACCCACCCCAAATCCTATAGTGTGCCCAAGCAGGGGGGTTGCAGTTACCACTGTTGCATACACCCAAATTCGCGCACACCTTACTGTTGCATACACCCAAACACGCATTACGCATACGCAAATACCATTATTACTATCAAAATAAGACCACTCAAGCAAAAAAGAAGAATTAAATTAAAATAGTAGTTGTGGTTATTTTCAATTTTCTCAAAAACCAAAAGACATAAAATCATCTAGTTTTCAGTTTTTGATCAAAAACAAATAAGAGCAATAAATTCTGAAATAAAAACAATGGTAGATAATCTTGAAGTATTGAAAAAGTTACACTTTAAACCTTTTTTTAACTTTTTTTACTCAAATTTTGAGTTTAAAATTAAATTTTTCAAAAACTACGCATAGTTTTGACTTGATTTAAAAACTGGCTAATAGAACAGAATGTTGGCTTTAAAAAAATGTATACAACTTAATTGTAAGTATCACCGTTATTTTTTAAGAATTTTTTTCCATTTTAAGTAATAATTTTTTTAAATTGCCCCTCCTGCCTAAACGGGGGGAGATTGACCCCCCTCCCATAGTAAAAAATGCTTATTTTTAACTGTTCTAAAAAATTCCGTTATAATATCTTGTCGCCTAAGTTATCGTACTCTTGCCGTAAGTAGGTACACCTTTGACTTTAGGTAGTTATCGTAAGAAATTTGAAAATAATTTATTGAAATTGGTAAGTAATTAAGTTGTTATTAAATCTAAAGTTAATTTAATGTACCTATCAAAATTTTGAACTTCCCATAGGAAGTTATTGTAATCGGTCCGATTTATCGAATTGAACATTTTGACATTGCTCCCTAGGGTCTAAATAAAAGATTTTTAGAGAGATGTCTCTGAATGCGTGTGTACGTTGGGAAAGCTTTTTTCGTCGTACATATCTCAAAAACCAGTATAGATATCGATATTTTTATAAATAAAAAAAAAAACTGGAAAAAAATAACTGTCACTTCGATTCGATTGTCACTATTTTACAAACAAAAAATGATTTTATCTCCAAAATAATTTTATGCAATGAAGAATAACGTTTTTGATATCTGGTAAAATTTTGGAAAAAAAAACGAATTTACAAAAAATAAAAACCCAAAGAAAACATTACTAAAAGTTGGTGAAAATTAATTATCGACTTAATTATCTCTTTAATATCTAAAAGTTATGGGCCTAAAACTAATTTTATCTTAAAGAAAATATTGTTTTCAACATTTAGTAAAAGTTTTGGAAGGATCAGTTTTTTCATAAAAGTTAAAATTACAAAAAATAAAAACCTAAAAAAAAACATTACTAAAAGTTGGTAAAAATTGATTTTCGACTCAAATATCTTTTCAAAAACTAGAAACTATTCCATCTTATAGAAAATATTGTTTTCGAGTAGTAGTAAAATTTTTATAAAAATCCGTTTTTTTTCATAAAAATTAAAATCTACAAAAAATAGTACCCAAAATTGGTAAAAATTGATGTTCGGTTTTCGATATCTCGTGAATAAATGAAGGTATTAATTTAAAAATGATTTCATTCTGTGGTAAATTTTTCTTAGAAAAATCCAATCTGCATTTTTTTTAAATTTTTTTAACAGAAATAAAAACATTCAAGAAATGCTTCTAAAATTGGTAAAAATTGATTTTCGCCTAAATATCATGTTAACAAAAATAGATTTTGAAATCAAACTATTTTATCATATGCAAAATATTTTTAGTAATTTTCAGCTAAGTTTTTAAAATAATGCAACTGACAACTTTTTTAACAAAACACGAAAACCTATGAAAATTTTAAACATGTTATCAGTGTGGGTTGATTTCAAGACTCTTTTCAAAACTAAAATTTGAAATTTTTAGACGTTTCAAAACATAATGAATCAAAATCAATGAAAAATGATGTAATAACATAAAAAGATACAGAAAAAATTTCAAACAAATTTAATGCATGGGTTTTTAATGTATCAATTTAAAAAAATGTAAAGAATAGTTGAACGTCACAAATATTCCTCAAACTAATAATGCTAGTTACTTCAATTACCAATCCCAAAGCCTGGAGAATGGCAAAAGTAGTCTTCATTCTAAAGCAGGGAAACCCTCCCACGTTAACCCTAAGGCTACGTTCAGACGACCATATTTTTCTCGTATACCGTATACGGGATTTTATCGAATAGAGCAGTGGCAGCGAGTGTTATAATTGTACGTTCACACGAAGCCCATGCGGGAAAATTCCGTATTCGTGAAATAATTTTGTCCGTATACCGTACGAACTTGTCACTACGATTCGATAAATCTCGAACGTATTTTTATCGTATACATGATTAGTAGCGCTTATCTTTATATTGTGTCGTTCACACAAACAAAATTTCATCGAATTCGTTCATTACGTTCATTACGTCGAGTTTTCGATTTTCTATACCAACAAAAAATAAATGGAATACGTGGATCCATGATGACGATGGTCGGTTGACTGCCGACAGTGATGTGTCCCCTGCCACGCCTCAAAACCCGTACGTGAAAAAACCGAATCGAATATTTCTCGTGTGAAACGCCGGCCGTCTCGTATTCGATAAAACCGCATACGTGAAAAAATCGAATCGAATAGTCGCCGCGCCGGCCGTCGGAACATAGCTTAAAGATCTACGACCAATCAGCCTATCATCTTTCCTTCTTAAAACCTTGGAAAGATTGATTGAAATTTACATCAGACATAACTTAAAGCCATGTCTCATTTCCACAGCTCAACATGCTTACTCTAAGAGAAAATCAGTAGAAACAGCACTTCATTCGCTGGTACGTAGTATTGAATATTCCCTCGAATACAAAGAATATAACCTAGTAGCTTTCCTAGATATTGAAGGAGCTTTCAACAACGTCAGTTACCAGGCGATCACAACAGCAATGGATAAGCTGAAATTAGAGAAATCACTCATAGATCTTATAAGTCTCATGCTCAAAAGCAGGACAATAACTTCTAGCATGAGAAGTTTTACTACCACCAGATCGGTGAATCGAGGTACCCCCCAAGGTGGGGTCCTTTCGCCTCTTTTATGGAATATGCTGGTAAACGACCTACTAACATCATTGGAAGCAGAGGGTTTCAGGGTGATTGCCTATGCTGACGACGTTGCAATATCTGTATCTGGGAAACACCCCCAAGTTCTCTCGGAACTCCTACAAAATGCCTTAAATAGGCTAACAAAATGGGCTAAGCAATGTTGCTTGGACGTCAATCCACATAAAACAGAACAAATACTCTTTTCGAGAAGGTACAACGTTCCTCAGATTAGCCCACCCAAGATTAAAGGAATACCATTAAGCTTTTCCGACCAAGCTAAATATTTAGGCCTCATTTTAGACAAAAACTAAACTGGAAGGCAAATATTGATGAAAGTGTAAAAAAGGCTACTATAGCGCTTTTTACTTGTAAAAAGGTCAAAATGGGGCTTCTCCCCAAAAATAACCCACTGGCTATACACTTCGGTAATCAGACCTATACTCATTTATGAAGTTGTCGTATGGTGGACCGCACTGGACAAGATGGTAAATCTAAATAAGCTCATCAAAGTCCAGCGGTCAGCAGGTATGTGCATCACAGGAGCACTTCGCTCAACACCAACCGCAGCCCTGTAAGTGCTTCTTGACATTTTCTCCAAAATGGTGGCAACCAACTCATGTGTGAGGCTTAGAGCCACCTCTCAATGGAACAGTAACAATACTGGAGATACTACTGTTCTAGAAAATTTTAGATCTATCCCAGATCGCTTAGACTATACCACCCAAAAAATGGTATTCGGTAAAAGCTTCCACGTGTCCATCCCTTCAAGATCCTCCTGGGAAGAAGAAAGACCCCTGGAAGACAATTCGGTACACTTCTATACGGACAGTTCAAAGACCGATTACGGAGTTGGAAGTGGTATCTATTCGGAACAACTGAATCTCAGTCTATCATACAGACTTCCCAATCAATGTAGTGTATTCCAGGCAGAAGTAATGGTGATTAAAGAGGCATTATCCTGGCTCAAAACGTTATATCTTGCAAGGATATACGAATCTTCTCGGACATCCAAGCCGCTCTTAAATCTCTCGCGTCTGTCTCCACAAACTCTCAATTAGTCCACTATTACCGATCATCTCTGAATGAGATGACGGAACAATTTAATATTCACCTCATTTGGGTGCCAGACCACAGAGACATTCCGGGAAATTGCAAAGCCGATGAGCTCGCCAAAAATGGAACACTTCTGCCTAATGTTAGACAAAAACATTACATAGGAACACCACTTGCTACATGGAAATATCTTCTCAAACAATATGCTCTAGAATCAACAAATGCTAGATGGTCACAGAGTACCACCTGCCTAGCAACCAAGCAAATATGGCCAAGCATAGACTTAAAACGGTCAAAAGGCTTGATATCCCTGAGCTGACAAAATATAAGCTCTACAATTGGAGTAATAACAGGGCACTGTCTTATAGGAAGACATGCTCTGAGGCTAGGGGTCTACACAAATGACTTCTGTAGAAGCTGCATGGGCGAGGAGGAAGAGGAAACAGTCCAACACCTTCTATGTACATGTCCAGCACTCTCCATTAGAAGGAATAACTTTCTCGGTAATCCCTTCTTCGATAATACCAGTGAACTGGCAACGATTGACATAAAATGTCTCTCTAACTTTATTAAAAGTACAAAATGGTTTGTTTAAGTTCATTACTCTCCCATGAGTAACCTCATTAGTGGTATCACAATGGACCCTTGCGGTCTAAGTGAGTCAATGACATCCGGACAGCCACTTCATCCTAACCTAACCTACTTCAATTACGCTTTTAAATAAATAAAATAAATTGGGTGGCGCAACAGTCCATGAAGGACCAGGGCCTAGTGACTTACAACTCTCAACCATCCCTGTGTGCGAGTAATGTTGTCAGAGATGGAAGGGACCTACAGTTTATATGCCGAATCCGAACGGCTAGTTTGAGAAAGCACTTTTCATGACAAGAATTACTCTTGGAGGATTTGTCAATTCCTCGCAAGAGGCAGTACCCGTGAAAAAAGTTAGGTGGCACAGGCAGGGATTGAACCCAAGACCCCTTGCATGACAGTCCAACGCACTAACCATCACGCTACGGGTACTCCTCCAATTACGCTTTTTGTCTTTTGAATTTCGCGGCTATGTACAAAGCGCTACAGAGCTCGTATCTGGCAATACTATACATCATTTGGAAGCTCTTGACATAACCTACGAAACCATTTGCATGATTAGTTTGGATATTGCGTTTAACAGTTGTAGACGTGTAAACATGGAGTTTACTAATGCCGAAATTTACGCTATTTTAAAGTTTTCCTTAGTTAATCCGCTAGAGAAACGTTACGTGAGATTAATTGTGTTTTGGGGGATGGTACTCTTTCACTTAGAACAGCGGAGGAATGGTTTCAACGATTCAGAGCCGGTGAAAACGACACCATGGATAAGCCAGCCGGCGGAAAACCACCAACGACGAATACCGATCAAATCATGGAAAACATCGAGTTAGACCGGCATGTGGCATCTCGTGACATCGCCCAGAAGATGGGAGTTAGTCATCAAACCATCTTAAATCATCTCCATAAGGCTAGATACAAAAAAAGCTTGATGTTTGGGTGCCGCATGATTTGACGCAAAAAAACCTCCTAGATATCGCGTTGGCCTGCGATATGCTGCTGAAATGGAACGAACTCGATCCATTTTTGAAGCAAATGGTGACTGGCGACAAAAAATGGATCACATACGACAATATCAAGCGAAAACGGTCGTGGTCGAAGGCCAGTGAATCGTCCCAAAGGGAAGGCTTTGCTGTGTGTTTGGTGGGATTGGAAGGTAATCATCCACTATGAGCTGCTCCCATATGGCCAGACGCTTAATTCTACTATATACTGCGAACAACTGGACCGCTTGAAGCAGGTGATCGATCAGAAGCGTCTAACAGGAAGGCTGTAGTGTTCCACGAGGACAACACCAGACCACACACTTCGTTGATGACTTATCACAAGCTACGGAGCTAGAATAGGGGGTTTTATCGCATCCACCATATAGCCAGGACATTAAATTTGTTGTATTTGTTTATTTTCGCGAACTGACACTGTTTAGACACGTTTGGTTGTCGTTTTTTAATAAAAGAGAATTAACAATTTACTAGTTTGCAAAACTAAAAAAACATTTAAAATTTTGGAGTCACTTAGTAAATTGCTAAATATTTAAAAAATTGCTACTTAGTAATGTTTTAAATGTGTCACTGTTGTTTGTAACATTTCGTAAAATTATTGGAAAATCCAGAGAAAGAACTGAAAAAAAAAACTGTTTTCCGATTCAAGTGTCTTGGAAACAAAGAAAGATAATGACTTCAAAACCTTTATTTATTTTACGCAAAATGTTCTTATTACCTAATATTTAGTTAAACTTTTATAAATATCAACACATGTTTAAGAAGCTATCAGTGGGAGTACCAGAAAATAAATGGGAAAGTCAGTATGTTTGGTTTGTTTGTCCGTCCTTTATGTCGTAATGAAGAAATATTATGACATGATTTTTTTTGTGGAGATAGTTTCAAGGTTAAGAGTGTTTTAAAATAATTGTTGCTCTGGTAAAATAACGCATTCACTGAAAATTCGAGCAGATCCATCGGGAACACTGACATATATGTAATTAGATACTCAATATATTCTTCTTGTTTTACAACACTAATTAGTAGCATATCATTAGCTGCTGCCTGGTTTTGAACCTATTATTGTTGCCTATCACTAGGCGTTGCTTAATATGACATTAACGCACAAAACTATTCTTAAACATTACACAAAATAGGAAATAAGCACATGCCGACGCGACGTCTACGTGATACTAACGGAGGAGTTTTGAATTTTAGTACAAAGTAATTTTGAACTTATTGCAAGTGTTTGTCCTGATTTACAACAATAACATCCGTGACAATCAATTACTCTGTCAAATATATGACATTGTTTTGTAAATAAATTCACAGATTTACGATTCTAATTCAAAAAGATTCAATACCACATTAAAGTTAGTTTCGCTATTACAATCAAGACGGCGCAAGGGTAAACACTAAAAGCAGTAGCGGGGATAACCTAAAAAGGCATACTTCATTAATTTAAGAATAGACAGCTTTACTTTTAAATTCTCTTTGTTTCTTTTGATTGTGGAGATCTTACCAACTAACTCATGTATACTAAAATGTTGCTATGTGATATTTTCATTTTCTAGTATACATTATAAGCAACCAAATTTGCTACAACTTACTATTTTCGAAAAAAAAGTCTTACCTCTAAAATATGCAACGAAAAATAACTTTTTTGACATCTGATGTGATTTTCAGAAAAAACTGTTAATTGTTTCCTACCAAAAATACCAGACTTAACATATTTATTGTCACAAATATTGCAATATAAAAAGTATTTTATAGGGCAATGGGAAATTATACATTTGGTTTATATCTCCAGCCTCTTCTTACTGCACATCTTAACGAGATTCGAAGATAATATAATTGCTAGTTCTTGAGCTGTGATCAGGGCAGGAAGTTCTCCCGTACTCAATATAGTAGGTAATAAGATACATATCTGTCTTCAAATGATGGATCAAGGGTCTAGGAGACTTCACATAGAAAAATGCCAATATCTTTAATTCGAAATATAGGACCGGCTGCAATAACGTCGAAAACTGTTGTATCTGTGCTATCTACCACTAATTAACTTCCGAAATGTGTCAATGGTCTTCAAATTATTATTTCCCCTACAGAAAATACAAAATAAGAACATAATGAAGCTATCCGACTTATGTATATCTTAATATTCTACAATATTTCATTTTCCCTAATTTTGAATATTTCGATATTACCTGAAGTCAATTTATAACGAAATTAACATAAAAAATAGCCCTTTAAAATAAACGCATAAATACCAAAAAATACAAAAAAGAACAAAAATTGCTAATAGACATCCACCAATGCAGGAAGTCGACCATATCCGCCTTGGTCGTTTGCCTTTTGTTGAATTTCCTGCCAAAAGAGAAATCTAATTACAATTAGTTTAGTGGGCCCCATTCAAGTCGATTTGTAATTCACCCAACGATTAAGTTTCAAAAAAAAAAAAAAACTGTGCGACGACGACAACGAAATATACAAAACGATGCACACCCGCCTTATCTCCATCATCAGCAGCAGAGCAGCATCATCCTCCTCTCTCCTTAGGTCTCATCTGCAATGGAAGTTTAAAACATCAAAAAAAGAAAACCTTATTCATTCTTTCCAATTCAAGCCAAGGCGACCACAAGAGAGACGAGATCTATAAGAGAGCTGAAAAAAAAGGAAAAAAGAACGTGGTTTGCCATACAAACGGCATACAGAAGCATATTCCCATCATCGCTTCAAGCTTATATTCGAAGTAGATTGGCGTCTAGTCCTTGTTCACAGCGAGCTGCTGCACGTACCAACCAACCGACCGAGGACTGATAAACCGCATCCCGTCTTTGGTGACGCTTTACCGCAACATCACCACCCCAAAATAACCACCAAAGCAAAGATTCTTGTCGTACCCCCAAAAATCTATCCCAAACCAAACCCAATTCATTCCAGGACCGGGTTTTGCAATAAAAATAAAAGGACGACTTGTTTTATTTGTTTCTTTTCTCTTCTGTACTCTTTCCCTACCCAAACCCCTCCCTTTCTCCACACGAGTGAATAAAGAAATAAAACCTTCCGCTAATGGCGCGATAGTTGGTGCAGCATCGGTCTTCTTTGGCTATAAAAAGAAATGAAATTCATCTTCATCCAGAAGACAAATTTACTTGTTCGTCTTTGCCTGCTGGTCTTTTAAAAGGCTAAACTTTGGTATGAGTCAATAACAAAAATGAAAGAAGGCGCAAAGTGAAAAATATTTACTAAGGGAGCTTATTTTTCTATATTATAATGATGAACAGCTGCAGTAGCTTCAAGATTGAGTTTATTGTAAGAATCACCTCTCTTCGAGTACTTCAACTTATATAAGGCTGTATTTTCTTTTAATTAAACCAAACTAAAGGATTGAGTTTCTTAATTGATACTTAGCTTCTACTAGAAAATAAGCTTTAGCTTTATTTTTGACCATCTGATTTTCTTGTTTTGATTTGTCTGTACTTAAGTTTTGAGCGTTCAAACTGGTAGGAAAAATTAAAAACAATGCTTGTTTAAAGGATTTAGTTGAATTTGCCTTAAAATTGTTTATCAGATCAGGTTTACAAAATATTTCGCTTTAAAAATGTTAAAAATAACCAAAAACGTTTTTTTTATGGCCTAGAATTAGAAGAGGTTTATAGATTTGGAAAACCATCTTTAATTTCATTTGTTTGCTATTATTTCTATAGTAACACTGGTTTTGGAGTAGGTCGTCATGTTAGAGTTCTTAGGTTCAATTCCTGCCAGTGCCACCATTAATTTTTTTTTCACAGGTACTGTCTCTTGAGCGGAATTGAAAAATTCTCTAAGAGTAATAATGTGAAGGATGTTCAAATGGTAGACATGTGCATTCAAGAGGACACAAGCGTCCACAGGTTTTTCTCAAAACCAACCTCTGTCTATCAACTCCTACTCTCACCTCCCCGTGGTGAAATCGGGTGCCTAATACCTCAACTGGAGATTGGGTTGCAACCCCAGTGGAAAGTTGTTGGGGGCAGCAAACAAGAGAGGGGAGGAGAGGTGCGTCCACTAAGGCACCTCTCCTTATCCAGACGGCAGCGAAGGAATTCCCGAGATGGAATCAACGGTGGCGTCGACAGTTCCAGTAAGGCTGAACTACTTAGAGAACACCTTATAGGGCTTCTACGAATAATTCGGAGCCCAGGCCTATAAGGAGCGGTTTATCCGGCTCCCCGTCCTTGGAGTTATACTAAGGATCTGGCCCTCCAGGTTGGGGGTTGTGCCGTCAGGATGACTTCCTCACCACTTAAAAATCTCATAGTTGCGAAGCACCAACAAGCCTTGGATACGGACGGATTTACTGTTGACAACCTAAGCAAACGAATTAAGGACAACGAACTTCGGATATGCACGTAGAATGTTAGGTCCCTTAATAGATCAAGTGCAGCCAAGGAATTAGCGGAGGCCCTAGACTGCTATAAAGCAGACATCACCAGGAAATACGATGGGATGGGCCGGGCAAAAAGAGGATAAAAAACTGCGATATTTACTATGGTGACTGCTACCAAGAAACCCAACCGCGCCTCTTTGGATGCGGCTTTGTCATTGGAGCCAGACTTAGGCAACAAGTCTTGAGCTAAAGGTGCATCAACGAGCGCCCCATGACCATCCGCATCAAGGCTAAATTCGGCAACATTAGCCTGATATGCGCGCACGCATCCACAGATGAGAAGGATGACAACATCAAAGATATGTTCTTCGAGCTTTTAGACAAAACATACGAGCAGTGTCCTAGCTACGATATTAAAATTGTCCTGGGCGATTTTAATGCCAAGCTAGGAAGGGAAGACATCTTTGGTGGAATAATCGGGAAAAACAGCCTGCACGGCAACACTTCCGACAACGGATTCAGGCTCATAGATTTTACTGTGGGGCGAAACGTCATGATAGTCAGTACGCGTTTTCCACACCTCAACATCCACAAAGAAACTTGGAGTTCTCCAGATCAATCTACCGTCAACCAGATTGACCATATTGCGATCGACGCCAGACACGCTTCCAGCATCATAGATGTCCGAACTTTCCGAGGAGCTAACATCGACTCGGGCCACTACCTTGTTGTAGGTTTCCAGGCCCAAGGCAAAACAGGGAGATGCTGGGAGAAGGTACAACGTCGAACGGCTACAATCGCAAGAGATCGCCAAATCCTTTTCCGACCGAGTTACAAGTAACCTCTCTCGAAGTTCACTGCCGCCAACACAATGTATCGAAAACCAGTGGCAACATTGCCAAGATGCAATCAGAGAAGCCGCCTCTGATGTGCTGGGTTTCAAGAAACCACCAACAAGGAAACCTTGGTTTGATGAGGAATGTCGGCAGGCAAAAGCATGCAAACAACAGGAATGCAAAGTGGCGCTGCTAAGAAGGACGAGAGCTGCCCATGAGCTCTACGAGCAGAAGAGGCGAGAGGAACACCGACTTCTCAGAAGGAAAAAAAAGGGCATGAGAAGCGTGCGGTCAAAGATGTTGAGAGGTTTAAAAGCAGAAATGAAGTTCGAAAGTTTTATGAATAGGGGAAACGAAATTCACAGAAACATAAACCTAGAACAGAAGGCTGCAAAGACGAAAGTGGAAACATCATAGTGGAACCGCAGTCAATGCTAAGGATATGGAAGGACCACTTCTGCAGACTGTATATGGTCGGAAGAAAGCATGCCGGATGAATGAAACCTCAGTATTGTTTGTCCTATTCTGAAAAAAGGAGACCCTCTAAACTGCACCAATACAAACAATAGAGGAATCAGTCTACTTAACATCGCCTACAAAATCTTCTCTGCCTTAATATGTGAACGTCTAAACCCCATCGTCAACAACCTGATAGGTCCTTATCAGTGTGGTTTTAGACCAGGAAATTTTACAGTCGATCAAATATTCACATTACGGCAGATTCTAAAAAAAACCCAAGAACACCAAATCGACACCCACCATCTTTTCATCGATTTCAAGGCCGCATATGACAGCATCTACAGGGACGAGCTGTATAGAGCCATGTCTAGTTCAAACGAAGAATAACTCTTGCTAACCGCTGTTTCTTTGGGTTAAGAAAGCAATTAAGTGGAAAAATCCTCTCTCGAAGGACCAAAGTGTCACTATATAAGACCCTTATCATCCCCGTCCTGCTATACGTTGCAGAAGCATGGACTATGACAAAAGCGGATGAAAGCACCTTGGGTCGTTTCGAGAGAAAATTTCTTCGTGTGATCTACGGTCCCGTATGCATCGAAGGGGAGTGGAGGAGCAGATGGGACGAGCTGTACGGGCTGTACAGCGACGTAGACTTAGCCAGAAGGGTAAAAGTCCAACGACTAAGATGGCTGGGTCACGTAGAGCGCATGGAAACCAATGCTTCGGCCAGGAAAGTGGGGCGCACAAGTGGAAGGCGACCTCACCCAACTCGGAGCGCGAAACTGGAGACATCTAGCTAGGGACCGAGCTAGATGGAGAAGTTTGTTGGGTGCAAGGCCCTAGTTCACACAGGACTGTAGCGCCACCTTAAGTAAGTAAGTAATAATGTGATGAAAAGTGATTTCTCAAATTAGACGTTTGAATTCGGCATAAAACTGTAGTCCCCCTTCATCCCTGACATGATTCTTACACAGAAATGGTTAAGAGTTGTAAATCAATAGTAGGCTCTAGTTTTCAACGGTCGCGTCACCTACCTTATATTTTATGTATTTAACACTGGATTTGACAGCTCACGTGCGTTTCGTGTGACTGTCAAACATCTTTAGTTTGGCGTTTGGGCTATAATTTAACCATGAATCGTCGTTCAAATATCAAAATGCGTTCTCCATTGTTTAAAAGTTAATCGCACTCTTCTTCCATTTTATAGTCAGTTTAATCGAACTACTGAGGCGGCTATAAGACTTATTGTGACTAAATTTCGTGCCAAATTTACATTGTTGGACTTTAAACAACGAACACGCTTACGTAGATAGAGAATCAGGAAAATATGGCAGCTGTATTGGTCATTGTTAGCAATAACCGCAAATTATCGATTCGGTGCCGTTCGCAGCGATTGAGCCTCTATTACTCCACTAATAGCCTTTCAAAATACATCAGCTAATGCAAGAATTGAAGCCGGACGATCTATCTAACGCCAAATTTTTGGTGAATGTGATCCTGAAAATCTACCCGAACATCGAATTTTTTATCGAAAATCTGTGTTCATCGACGAAGCTCATTTCTGGTTGAATGAATTGGAGTAAAGCGCAGCCATAAGCAAGCAAAAGTTACTGTTTGATGGGGATTATAAGCTGGCGGAATTACTGGGCTGCATTTCTTTAAATATGATTCTAATCTCAACCTTACAGTAAATAGTGAACGCTACTATTTTGCGCAAAATGGTAGAGCTTGACTTGCATGTGATGCGGTTTTGAAGAGTTTATTTCACATTTTGAGCCGGTCAATTG
This sequence comes from Eupeodes latifasciatus, assembly GCA_920104205.1. Taxonomy (NCBI): domain Eukaryota; kingdom Metazoa; phylum Arthropoda; class Insecta; order Diptera; family Syrphidae; genus Eupeodes; species Eupeodes latifasciatus. The sequence continues at coordinate 133,079,394 of OV049926.1, read as the reverse complement.
GCCACCTAGATCATGCAATTTAACGCCCTTTAGACTATTTTTTGTAGGGCTACCAGTGAAACAACGGTAAAATGATACGAGTAGAATGATTATTCTAAAACTGGATTAAGTTAAAAAATCAATGACACAAAGTAGTGTGTATACGCTTCAGTGTACCAATGATTTATTTTAGTTCTGAAGTATTCCACATTTGCCTGTTAAGTTTAAGAACGGATTTCTGTTGTTGACGAAACCAGCAAAGTTGGGCTCAACGATATATTGATGAGCATTTCTGAGATGAAACCTACTTTCAAGCTTTGAAGGAAAACTTCTTGCATCCTCTATGAAAACTCAAACATTTTGCCGCATTTTTGATAACATCGCATTTGTGAAAGTATTGACCTTTTGACGCATTAAGTTCCACAAATTATCTGAACCTGTAAGGTTCATATCAGTGTGTCTTCAGACCAGGAAAGTCCACCATTGTCCAAATGTTTACATTTCTGCAGAGAAGAAGTTTACAGAGCAATGTCTAGTTTTGGTATCTCTGTCTGCAGGACTCTGAGAATGCACGACAAGATCATACCGATGATTTTGATGTCAAACAAAATTTTAGACAAAGTGGTGCACTGTCATGAGACTTCTTCAACTTTGTTTTGAAAAGAATTGTCAAGTGAACACATAAGAGGCACCATCTTACAAAGGTCCGTCCAATCACTCGGATACGCCTATGATATTGACATAGTTGGAAGATCAAAGCGTGGTGCCATTAGCGCGTTTTTGAGCATTGCAACGCAAGCAGAGAGAGTACCCGTGGCATGATGGTTAGTGCGTTGGAATGTCATGCGAGAGGTCTTGGGTTCGATCCCTGCCTATGCCACCTAAAAGTTTTTTTCACGGGTACTGCCTCTTGCGAGGAATTGACAAATTCTGCAAGAGTAATTCTTGTCATGAAAAGTGCTTTCTCAAAAATTTGCCGTTCGGATTCGGCTTGAAACTGTAGGTCCCTTCCATCCCTGACAACAGTACTCGCACACAGGAATGGTTGAGAGTTGTAAGTCACTAGGCCCAAGTTCTCAAACGGACTGTTGCGCCACCCAATTTATTTTATTTATAACGCAAGCAGAGAAGATAGGTTTAGTGGTCAGAAGTGGAGAAAAATTCCACCCTCCACTCCGGAAACCCAAACTTTTGAGCGCATTTTTGGCAACCTAGAAAATGCGACACCAAAGAAGGCAACGTTTGCGAATCATTTTTTATATTGTTAATTTATTAAAATAAAGCTGTATGAAAGGTTAAGCTGTAAATTTCAATAATTTTTATTAAATTAGGATGTCTTGGTAGCTATAAACTTTAAGTATTATTCTATACAAGTACTCGCAAGCGTACTGTCTACAAAAAAGATTAGCTCTCTTTAGAATTAACACGTAGTATCATTGACAACGAATCATCTAAAGGTGCGTGTCCATTTGAGAGTGCTTCTGCTAGTTAAATCTCGAGAGCAACTCTCGGGAGACTGTCCATTTGCGAGCCAAATTTTAGAAGTCTTGCTATCGTGAGCTCTCTGCTAGAATATTAAGAGTTTTCTTGCTGAGAGTACTCTCATAATCGTGTCCACTTGATAGATTTCTTCTGCTAGCATATTATCAGTTGGCCATGTATTTTATCCACACTGATAACTTCCCATCCCGTCTGTCGATTTGCCTTGCTTAAAAGGTCTGCAGGTTTTCGTGTTTTGTTAAAAAAATTGTTAGTTGAATTATTCTAAAAGTTTTAAAAATTACCAACAACATTTTGCATTTGATGAAATAATTTGATTTCAAAATCTGTTTTTGTAAACGAGATTTTTAGTCGAAAAAATTTGTTTACCAATTTTAGAAACATTTGTTAACAAAATTTATTTCAATAACTAAATACAAATTGGATGAATGAATCTAATTTAAAGTCATATCTTCTATTGTTCACGAGATATCGAGAACCGAACATCAATTTTTACCAAATTTGCGTACTATTTTGTGTAGATTTTTTTTTTTGAAAATATGGATTTTTATTTTAAAAAAACTACAGAATATCGAAAACAATATTTTCTGTGAAATAAAAAGTAGTAATAAATAAAAAGTATAAAAAGTTTTAGTATTGTTTTTTTTTAGGATTTTATTTTTTGTAAAAAATACTGTCAATTAGATTTTTCTCAAAATTTAACTGAATGTTGAAAACAATATTTCTTATAAGTTTAAATTATTTGCAAGCCATAATCTTAAATTTTTAAAAAGATATTTGTGTCGGAAATGAATTTTTACCAACTTTTGTTAAATTTTCTGTTAAGTTTCTATTTTTTGTTAAAAAACTGTCAATTCGATTTTTCTCAAAATTTTACCGAATGTTGAAAACAATATTTCTTATAAAATAAAATGAGTTAGAAGCCATAACCTCAAATTTTTGCAAAGTTATTTGAGTCAAAATTCAATTTGTAACAACTTTGAGTAATGTTTTTTTTTAGGTTTTTATTTTTTATAAAACAAACTGTCAATTCGATTTTTCTCGAAATTTGTTAAAAAATATGTTAAAAACGTTATTCTTCGTTGCATCACATTGTTTTGGAGATAAAATCATTTTTTATTCGTACAATTTTCGAGGTGACACATTTTTTTTCAGTTTTTTTTTTTTTTGATTTATAAAAAAACCGTTAACTGGATTTTTTTCATAAAATATACTTGTTTGGTATCACGTTACAATATATAATATAATATTTAATTCAATTCTCTAGCGGTTTTGGTTCGTGAGATGTTTGGGGTTAACCAACATTTTCACCTTTTATTTAAACTGCTATGGTAAAAAAACCACCCACTCAATTTTCTTGAGATACCTTTCTGCATCTTTCTGCATTATTATTTGTATATTTATCTGAAGTCGATATCTTTAATAGTTCTTGAACTATGGACGACGAAAAAAACGTCGCGAACGTACGGACGTAAGGACGTACGAACGTACGTACACACGCACGCACAGGCATCTTTCTAAAAATCTTTTATTTCGACTCTAGGGATCTTGAAACGTCGAGAAATGACAATACTTTCAATTTGACTAATCGGACCCATTACAATAACTTCCTATGGGAAGGTAAAAATGTATTTTCAAATCAAATTTATATGAAAAAAAGACATAGTTTCCACTGCTTTGCCATGTTTACTCTCGACAGTTACTCGCAAAATACGAACTGTGTTGGTATTCCGAGAGCTTATCTCGGATAGTGGAAAACACATGTGTCCACTTGCGAGTGACTTTCAAAAAGATCGAATGTCGAGAGTAATTAGTCAACTCTCCACGAGCTACTCTCCAGACTATGTCCACTTGCGAGATCGCTTTCGAGAGCAGCTTGAGAGCGACTCGCAGCACGTTTACTCTCAAATGGACACGCACCTTAAGGAAGAGGAAGTGGAAGAGTTCTTCATATTTCGAGTCATTCTTTTAAGAAAAGAGAAGAAGGAAGGGAAAGAGTTTTTCATATTGTAATATTCGGCTTGGTCCGACAATTAAAACTTATTCGCACTTGTAAATAAAACACGATTTTTACTTTATTTAAATTGTTCCACTTATTTATTGAACACTCAATTATTACGTTTCAAACACAGTCTTTACTTTCAATTATTACTTTTTATACACAGTCTTTACTTATCGCAGTTTACAACCAATAATCATCCGCTTCGCTTCCGAGCGCCTATTTATATACCTCATATCGGTTTGAGAATCTACGAGGTTGTTCTCGATGCCTAACGAAATTCTCGTCTTTATCACTAGATGCTTAACGAAGCTAGTTCTCCTCTTAATCCCTAGATGTTGCCCCTTTCGAGGTTCTTGTATGCGCTGCGCTGAATGTTTTCGAATTGAGTTCCCCTCTTAACCACTAGATGTTTCTCGATGCTTAAAGAAGCGAGTTCTCCTATTAATCCGATATTAAAAGAGATAGAGAGTGTATACACATTACAATATTTTCGCTCACGTACAAGTTCGGTACGTCGAATATCGACGATTGAAAGCCTTACTTTCAAATAACAGTGATTAAAGATATAAGTAAAATAGAGCATTTCGGATACCTGCTAATCAGAGAAGTCACGGTAGATAATTAAACCATGTTGTATCCCACACATATCTAAGGACATCGACATGTCTTTCAAGTACTTTGTGTTATATAAATTAAGTAAAATACCCTTGTAAGAAACATCCACTCAATCACTTTTTTGTTAAAAAGAGTGTTAAGGCTTTCCCCCTTGAACCATTCTTCATAGCCAACTTATTTTATTTTTGAGTCTTGTAAATTGTTCACCATTAAATTTTAAAAGTTCAAAAAATTGGGTCTTCATTTTAAAACCTAACAAAAGCTGTTAAATTTTCATTTCCCTATAACATCACAGAGCTCGTATTATGAATCAATTTTTGTCTGAAATACAAATTTCGTCCCTTTTTATTGTACATTATGTATATTATTGGATTTCGGTTCTACGAGTATCTAATGCTTTTGATAGAATGTAATGGAGTGAACTGAATGAAAAATTACACTTTGATCCAAAAGTATGTATAGATAAAGAGAAACATCGATACATAATAATAATAATAAAAATTATAGGTATGGTACATAGTAAGAAAAATACACTTACCATCACACCACAAGTTTGCAGCAATGCATGCATCAATTTCAGGACATTTGTATTCACAATCCGATTCCCTTGGATAGAGTCCAAATTCACCGAGTGTATCATTTCCGGATGTAGATGTATTTCCTTGTAGGTCCAGTTGCTGTAAAAGTGCTATTCTTGTGCGATGTATTTCCAGCCATGTGAATGCTATGTCGCCGGGTTCTTTAAGTATAGGTTCAAGTACAAGACTAACAGGTCTGATGTATAGAAAGAAAGAAGAAAAAACAGAAAAGAAAAGTTAAGGATGAGAAAAGAAAAATCATAAGAAATGTTCTTAACGTTATATGAACAATAAAAATTCTCTTTATAGTATACAACACATTTTAAGAGTGTATAGTTTTACAATAACTATGATGCTGAAAGTGCATTTTAGTGCTTCAATCTTTTGATATGTTTTTTGTTCTAAATTTTCCACTATGTTGCATAAAAAATAAACACTTGACATTCCTTCAAATTTTTTTAGAAAAGCTGTTCTTTAGTTTCAAATTACAACATAGTGCGGTGCGTGAGTCAGTTTGACTCTCAGCAAAATCATGACACAAATATTACACCACAGCGCGCGTGAACGATGCATCAGATGAGTAACTTTTGATGTCCTTGTCAAATCTCAGATCTAATCATCTTATATTCCCTTCACTGTTGTGATGTGACAAGAATAGTAATAAACTCCACCCCCAGGGTATCCTTACAACAAGAAAAGATATGACACATCCTTGAAGAAGAAAAAAAAATACCGTCAAGGCCTAGAGCTTTAGGTATGTATATTTTCTATATTAAAGTGTGTCTGTCTACCTGAGAGTCATAAAAAATAAAATAACAAAAGGATTTTATGTGATTCAGTGAAGTGCTATAAATATTAACAAGCTATTTAGGTGTGAGTAGGGATGTTGCAGGCAGCAGCGTGACCCACTTTAGATCAAGGCCAATATTAGATATGTGAACTATTAACGAATATTCAATTTTTATATAATTTTGTTTTCCCAACGAGATATTAAAATACATATACGGCTAAAAAGACTTGACACAAAATAAGTCCTTCAAAGTTGACTAAATGAAACTGATGGCTTTAATTAAAAAAATTATAAACCTGTTACCTTTCAAAAGTATAATTTATTTGTCGATGTAGCCTGAAGTGTTTTTTCTTTTCTATTCTTTTTTTTAAGGCAAGATGTTATTTTTTACTTAATTTAAATTAGTCTGTGCCTTGAGGATAGAAAATTACACAACATCATCAACTCATAGGAAAAAAGAAGAAAGTCAAGAAACATTTGGTGGTTGGTTTGGTGAATTTTTGATTGTATTAAAATGAGAATTTTCTTTATGTTTGCATACCTATCCTCTACTCCCGTACATTTTTACCAACGACAAAAATGTGTAGGTTTTTGTCCAATGTTCATGATTTTTTAATTTAAATTTGTATCTATGTACTTGGTACTTCAACGATGAGTGGTTTAAGTTACTAAGTATACCTCTTGTCTTCTTTTAGGTGTTTTTTTTTCGTGTTGCTATTCTACTTACTTCAGTAGCATGGTAAAAAAGTGAAATGTCTGAAAATACACGCTAAGAGAATCATAACGATGTTTTGCAGTGTTAGCTTCTAAACAGGCCCGGACTTATGTATATTTAGGATTTCAAAAAAGTGAATATTTGTATTCAAATTGATTTCTGGAATACAACTAACACTGGATAATCCACTTGATATACTCTTGTATAATAAGTCAAATTATTATTTGAAAAACTTCGAAAAGTAGACTCTTCAAGAACAACAACTTGTCATCGATCTCAGTAACTCAATTTTCCCAGTTAGGTTGAACTACTTAGTAAACACCTACTCTACGACATATTCGAAGCCCAGGCCTGTAAAGAGCGGTTATGCCGGCTCTTGCCCTTGGAGTTAAAAAATCAAGGACCTTGACTTCTTGACCACATAAAGAAAATCCAGTTGCGAAGCACTAACAAGCCTCGGATACGGACGGATTTACTGTTGACAACCCATTCAAACGAATTAAGAACAACGAATAATCCGGGCAAAAAGAGGATGAAAAACTGCGATATTCATTATGGTGATTGCTATCGAGAAAACCAACAGCGTCTTGAGCTATAGGTGCATCAACGAGCGCCTCATGACCATCCGCATCAAGGCAAAATTCGGCAACATAAGCCTGAAATGCGCGCACGCCCCCACAGAAGAGAAAGATGACACCACCAAAGATATGTTCTTCGAGCTCTTGGACAAAACATATGAGCAGTGTCCTAGGCCATTTTAATTCCAAGCTAGGAAGGGAGGACAACTTTGGTGGAATAATCGTGAAAAACAACCTGCACGACAGCACTTCTGACAAGTGATTCAGGCTAATCGACTTTAGTGCGGGGTGAAATGTCATTGTAGCGCGTTTTCCACACCTCAACATCCACAAAGGAACTTGAGTTTCTCCAGATCAATCTACCGTCAACCAGATTGACCATATTGCGATCGACGCGAGACACGCTTCCACCATCATGGATGTGCGAACTTTCCGAGGAGCTAAAATCGACTCGGACCACTACCTCATTGTAGCCAAGGTAGCACTTCGGGTTTCCAGACCCAAGGCAAAACAGGGAGATGCTGGGAAAAGGTACAACGTCGAACGGCTACAATCGCAAGAGATCGCCAAAACCTTCTCCGACCGAGTTACAAGTAACCTCACTCGAAGTTCTCTGCCGCCAACACAATGTATCGAAAACCAGTGGTTACATTGCAAATATGCCATCAGAGAAGCCGCCTCTGACGTGCTGGGTTTCAAGCAGCCACCAACAAGGAATCACTGGTGTGATGAGGAATGTTGGCAGGCAAATACAGCCAAACAACTGGCACGCAAAGCGGCGCTGTATAGAAGAACTAGAGCTGCTCACGAGATCTATGAGCAGAAGAGGCGAGAGGAACACCGACTTCTTAGAAGCAAAAAGAGAGCATGATAAGCGTGCGATCGAAGATGTTGAGAGGTTTAAAAGCAGGAATGAAGTTCGAAAGTTTTATGAACAGGTGAAACGAAATTCACAAGTACATAAACCTAGAACCGAAGGCTGCAAAGACGGAAGTGGAAACATCATAGTGGAACCGCAGTCAATGCTGAGGGTATGGAAGGACCACTTCTGCAGACTGTATGACGGCGACGACGAACCGAATTCCGCTGTCAGGCAGGATGATCTATTCCACATAGACGACGAAAGCCAACAATACCGTCCTCCCGACTTAGATGAAGTAAAGATTACCATATCTAAGCTGAAGTCTTATAAAGCCGCTGGAGCGGATGGCTTGAATGCCGAGCTCTTCAAAGCAGCTGGAAATAATTTGGTTAGAAGCATGCACCAACTTATACAAATACTTATACTTATACAAATACAGCTCAGAAATGTCAAGTAAAGTTTAGTGCTTAAATTAGCTCCGCAATAAATTGCATAAATTCATAGTAAAATTAAAATTTCTTGTCTTGAATTGTTTTATTCGTTAATTTGGAATAACTGCTTCATACTGTGCATAAAATTAACTTAATTCATTTTTCTTTTCAATAAATAAAATCGAAAAATAAAATCAATTTAAGGTTGAAATGGGTAACGATAACCTAAAAAATGAAAGAAGAAATCTACGATCTAACCAGATTGGCCGCTCTCCTCTGAGCTCTCCTTTAGTGGCTTCTTCTTCGTCAAACATTTGGGAAAAAATTGAAACTCGTTTAAATAATCTAACAATAACACTTACTGACACGATTTTATCAACGCTAAGAAAAGAATTAAGCGAAATTACAAAAACATTTGATACACGTATTAATGAAATGGAAGCAAACTTTAATTCTCGAATAAAATCACTTGAAAAGGATTTTAATGGCAAATGTGAGATGAGTAACAAATTTATGTTGGATTGCGAAACAAAATTAGCACAAATAATGGAAACGAAACAAAATAACACTGAATCCATAACAACACAGATTGACGCTTTGGCCAGGAAATCAATCGCGGGAGACTTTGTTCTTCATGGAATACCATTCAGCGAAAATGAAAACCTTGGCGAGATTTTCAATAAATTCTGTTCAACTCTCGGCATTGATTTACCTCGACCGCACTACATTCTACGAACAAAACCGAAAAACATTTTATCACACAGCGCGATCATTGTCAGATTGCCGCACGAAAATGATAAAAACTATGTTCTTAGGAAAGTTAGTGAATTTTACAAATCAACATCTCGATTAGTTACACTTCACGATCTTGGCTTTGTAAACAAAAACTCATTTGTGAGGGTGTATGAATGTCTGACAAAACTTAATCATGCTGTCTTTCGGAAAGCTAATGATATGCGAAAGAGAAAGCAGGTTAACTCTGTTTATACACGGTATGGAAGAGTTTTTGTCAGAGAGGATGCTGATAAGAAGCCGATATGTGTAACAAGCATAGCACAATTACAATCCACCTTCCCTGTGCATGCTAATGGTTTTAAGATGGAGAAAGCACACAATGCAAATAATTTGTCTTCTTCTGTTGCTGATAATGTGGATGTTGTTAGAAATGTTGTTTCTGTTTCTGACGTTGATGGTGTTGCTGCTGCTGGAGTTGTTGATGGTGTTGCTGATGTTGGGAGAGTTGCTGGATTCATTATTGATAATGATGTTTCAAAATTTATTGTTGATTAATTTTTGTTTCGTACCAAGTATGTAAAGTAAATCATTTCATGTTTTACTTTTATGTTTTTAGTCAAAAATCTTAAATATCATTTATTAATGAATTTATCTTCTAATTTATTGCTAAGTAGATTGAAGCTTAACTTGAAAATTTGAAAATTAGTTTTTTTGTTTTAATTTTAAAATATTTGTATTCTTAAATTTTAATGCTTAATTTAATTTAGTTTAAATAGTTTCTTCGGATAGATTGTTGGTGTGTTTTAATAAACATGTTTAATACTTCTTGTCCAGATAATATAAGATCTATGTGCAATGTTCTGTGTAACGCTTCCAATGGTCTAAACGTATGTCACCTCAATGTGGGAAGCATTCGCTCTAAATACACCGTTCTTCTTCAAATGCTTAATAGTTCTAAACTAGATATAATTATGATATCTGAATCATGGTTGAGTGAAGGTATTACATCTCAACTAGTTTGTTTTAATGGTTTTAAAATTTTTAGAAACGATCGCTGTAGTCGAGGGGGAGGAGTGTGCATTTATGTTAGAGAGCATATACCTACGAAAGTAATTTATAGTTCAACGAAATTGTTAGAGTTTTTATGTGTAGAGATTAATAATGGTGTTGAGAAATGCCTTTTAGTGGTGGTGTACTGCCCACCTTGTTTGTTTAAAGAAGAAAACTTAAATGAAATTGAAGAGACACTTTTTCGTTTGAATTCTAAGTACTCAGATGTGCTCATTGCTGGTGACTTTAATGTTAATTTATTAGTAAATAATAGAACCACGCGTCTCTTTAAATATTTTTGTGAAAAACTAAGTTTGTCTGTTGTTAATACTAGTTGGCCAACATGTTTTCAATCTATTGATAATCCTTCGCTTATAGATATGTTTCTTACTACCTCACAGGAAAAAAAAGTATGCAATAAACAAATTAAACTAACCTCTGAATTTATTCATGATTTAATTTTTTGCTCATTCCAGTTCAATGTAAGAAACTTATGTTATTCGAATACTTTCAGTTATAATGGGTGATTTTTTTGAGGTTAGGATTTTCATGCATTAGTATTTGACAGATCACGCGGGATTTCAGACATGGTGTCAAAGAGAAAGATGCTCAGTATGCTTTGACATTTCATCATGAATAGACTTACTAACGAGCAACGCTTGCAAATCATTGAATTTTATTACCAAAATCAGTGTTCGGTTCGAAATGTGTTTCGCGCTTTACGTCCGATTTATGGTATACATAATCGACCAAGTGATCAAACAATTAATGCGATTGTGACCAAGTTTCGCACTCAGTTTACTTTATTGGACATTAAACCAACCACACGAATGCGTACAGTGCGTACAGAAGAGAATATTGCGTCTGTTTCTGAGAGTGTTGCTGAAGACCGTGAAATGTCGATTCGTCGCCGTTCGCAGCAATTGGGTTTGTGTTATTCGACCACATGGAAGATTTTACGCAAAGATCTTGGTGTAAAACCGTATAAAATACAGCTCGTGCAAGAACTGAAGCCGAACGATCTGCCACAACGTCGAATTTTCAGTGAATGGGCCCTAGAAAAGTTGGCAGAAAATCCGCTTTTTTATCGACAAATTTTGTTCAGCGATGAGGCTCATTTCTGGTTGAATGGCTACGTAAATAAGCAAAATTGCCGCATTTGGAGTGAAGAGCAACCAGAAGCCGTTCAAGAACTGCCCATGCATCCCGAAAAATGCACTGTTTGGTGTGGTTTGTACGCTGGTGGAATCATTGGACCGTATTTTTTCAAAGATGCTGTTGGACGCAACGTTATGGTGAATGGCGATCGCTATCGTTCAATGCTAACAAACTTTTTGTTGCCAAAAATGGAAGAACTGAACTTGGTTGACATGTGGTTTCAACAAGATGGCGCTACATGCCACACAGCTCGCGATTCTATGGCCATTTTGAGGGAAAACTTCGGAGAACAATTCATCTCAAGGAATGGACCGGTAAGTTGGCCACCAAGATCATGCGATTTGACGCCTTTAGACTATTTTTTGTGGGGCTACGTCAAGTCTAAAGTCTACACAAATAAGCCAGCAACTATTCCAGCTTTGGAAGACAACATTTCCGAAGAAATTCGGGCTATTCCGGCCGAAATGCTCGAAAAAGTTACCCAAAATTGGACTTTCCGAATGGACCACCTAAGACGCAGCCGCGGTCAACATTTAAATGAAATTATCTTCAAAAAGTAAATGTCATGGACCAATCTAACGTTTCAAATAAAGAATCGATGAGATTTTGCAAATTTTATGCGTTTTTTTTTTTTTAAAGTTCTCAAGCTCTTAAAAAATCACCCATTAGATCCTATCGTTCATTTAACTATTACGATATGCAACATAGTATTAGCAATAACTACTGGGATAATATTCTTTATACTATTGACGTTAACAGTAAAGTGTTAATTTTTAACGACCTACTTGAAAGATTATTTAATGCTTACGTGCCTTTAGTTACAAAACGGGTAAAAAATCGAAAGGGATGTCCTTGGTACAGACAAGACATTGAAGTACAAATTAAAGAGAGAGAACGCTTTTTCAAAAGGTACAAAAGAAACCCAACGGATTTTAACAGAAATCAATATATCTTTTCTCGTAATAAAGTCACTGCTCTTATACGTTCATGTAAAAAAACATATTTTATGAATAAACTTAATGTTTCTCTGAGTTCTAAGGACCTTTGGAAAAATTTGAAAGATGTTGGTGTTTGTTCATCTAAGTCGATTTCGAAATGCCCATTAGACCCACAAGAAATGAAATCATTTTTTGCACCGACTCAGCTTAATTCAAGTCTTACATTAGTTATTCCTGAAAATGACAATGAATTATTCTCATTTAATTGTGTGGAAGATTTCGAAGTTGTTTCTGCTCTAAAATCAGTTAAATAAAATGCTTCTGGTACAGATAATATCTCACCGAAATTTATACGTTTGATTTTACCAATTGTTATTAAACCTTTGAAGCACATTTTGAATACATGTATCTCAAGTTCTCAATTCCCAGAAGCCTGGAAAAGTGGAATTATTGTACCCATACCCAAAAAAGCTAATTCTTCAGAGCCTTCGGACTATAGACCAATTAACTTGTTACCTTTTTTTGGTAAAATATTTGAACGGTTAATGTTTAATCAAACGCTAGACTTCATTCAATTCAATCAAAAGTTATCTAAATGGCAGTCTGGTTTTCGTAACAAACATAGTTGTGAGTCTGCTGTTCTAAAGGTAACCTCTGATTTTCGAGCTGCTCTTGACAAGGATCTTTTGGGTGTTATGGTGCTTTTGGATTTTTCGAAGACCTTTGACTGTGTTGACCATCAAATTCTGATTTCTAAATTAAGCAACAAGTTCAGTTTTTCAAAAACAGCTTTAAAACTATTAAGCAACTATCTCTGTAATAGACTGCAGATGGTAACCACAAATCAAGGTAATTCAAGTACATTTATTGTTAATCATGGAGTGCCCCAAGGGTCAGTTTTAGGACCACTCCTTTTCTCAATATTTATCAACGATCTTCCAGATATTGTTTATAGTTGTCATACTCACATGTATGCAGATGATGTTTTGCTCTATAATTTTAGCGAATTAGGTTTGATGGAAAACTGCATTGTCCGGGTTACCGAAGATCTTACGAGTATTCAAAAGTGGTCTCTTGAAAATAAATTACTACTAAACCCATTTGTATGATTTGTTCGAGGAGTGAAGTTACTCTTGATGATTTACCCAAAATTGTTTTAAATTCACAATTAATAACTTAATCCAACAATCTGTTAGCGAGGCGTTCGTTTTTCGGCGTCTGCACCGAACAAGACCTTCTGATCTAGCGCAAACAAATTAATCTCTCCACTCGAATTTTGTGGAATCTTCAGGTCCTCTCGTTGGGGAGCTTCCTGACAAAACGCGAACAAAATGACGCTAAAACTACTTGTTAAGCTGGACTTAGTTGTAGTAATAATATAGAAGATAAGGGAGGTGAGTTTTAGTCAGTAAAAATCTGACACTACTATAAGCACCGGGCTTATAGTGTCTCATGAAGATTTCTCACCTTCCTGCGGAAAAAAAAAAAAAAAAAAAAAAAAAAAAAAAAATTCACAAGTTGTTGATTATGTTTCAAAAGTAAAATATTTGGGTTTCCAAATTAACAACAAACTAACCTGTTGTGACGCTATTTCTGATACTATCAGACGTGTTTACTATAGTCTGCGTTCTCTAAGATCTTCTTCGAACATCTTGGATACTAATTTAAGAAAACATCTTGTGAAAAGTCTCGTTATGCCCTCTCTTACTTTCAATTGTAATGTATACCCCTCTCTTGACTATGAGTGTAAACGAAAACTTAATGTCGCGTTTAATGATTGTCTACGTTTCATCTATAATATTCCAAGGCATGAAAGTGTGTCTAATTTACATTCATCGCTGTTAGGACTAAATTTTGATAAATATTTAATGCTCCGTAATGTTATTCTGCTAAACAACATTATTCATAACAGAAGTTCTGCGTATTTAGGTGAAATGCTTCAATTCGCACATTCTCAAAGAGGACTAAGATTAATTTTACCGCGCTTTACGCACACCATTGCCGAAAGATCTTATTTTGTAAAAGCTATTAGATTGTGGAATGGCTTACCATTTGATTTGCAAAGAACCACCTCTCCAACCATTTTTAAGAAGAAATTATTTGAACTATTACCATCTATGGTTTAAAATTGTACTTAATGCACTTAAATTCTATACCTATTTATTTATTCTCTTTTTTTCTCTGTTTCCAAATATTGTTTATAAAATGTTTGTAACACTTTTTCTTACTATTTTGCTTTTTTATTTCAATTGTTATCATTTTTATTATTTATTAAGTATTGTAAAATATAAAACTTGGTTACGAATTATTGATACTATAAAAGATTGAATCTTGATGTATCTATTGTAATTTTTCTATTAATGCAAATACAAATACAAATACAAATACAAATACAAACTTATCTGTAAGATATGGTCGGAAGAAAGCATGCCTGACGAATGGAACCTCAGTATTGTTTGTCCTATTCTGAAAAAAGGAGACCCTCAAAACTGCACCAACTATAGAGGAATCAGTCTACTTAACATCTCTTACAAAATCTTTTTTTGCCGTATTATGTGAACGTCTAAAGCCCATTGTCAACAACCTGATAGGCCTTATCAGTTTGGTTTTAGACCACGAAAGTCCACATTCGATCAAATATTCACATTACTTTAGATCCTAGAAAAACCCAAGAACATCAAATCGACACCCACAATCTTTTCATCAATTTCAAGGCCTCATATGACAGCATCTACAGGGACGAGCTGTATAGAGCCATGTCTAGTTTTGGTATCCCTGCCAAGCTCGTTCGGAGAATTTACGCTGCTCTATATAAAGGTTGGAAGCAACTTAACAGAACCTTTCGATGTCAAAAAAGGTTTTAGACAAGGTGATTGGTTGTCATGCAAATTTTTTTTTTTTAAATTTTTAGCATCCTACTTGAAAAACTAGTGCAGATCTCCCACGTCAACACTACAGGCACAATTTTTATAAAGTCTGTCCAAGTACTAGCATAAACTGATGACATTGACATAAGCGGAAGAACTCAGCGTGTTGTCAATAGGCTTTTGTGAGTATTAAGGCAGAGACGGCAAAAATGGGTTTAACAGTAAATGAGGGCAAAACAAAGTACATGCTTCCGTCAAGAAAGGACGTTACAGAGCCTTTGTCAAAAAAAAGACATGGGTTTAAACGGCTTTGATTGAAGATGATGTGCCATGTCACACAGCACTAATCGCAATCGATTTTTAAAACACCAAATTTCTAAATAGTGTTATCGTGTTAGCGTAGTCAGTTGACAGCCTCAGATCTCCGATTTGGCTACTTTGAATTTTTGTTTATGAGGAACCGTAAAGGATCGATGTTATTCCATCAATTCGGAAACGATCCATGGACTTAAGGCCAATTTATACAAACAATTCTGAACTACAGTCCAAAACCATCAGCATGGTCTTGGGAAGCTTTCACATAATAAATAGAAAAAATAGTTTTGTTTGTTTCATTGATTAATTTTTTAAATTAAACCGTTTTTGGCTTACACTTTACCCTCCATTTAGTGAAAAGTTAACACCCCTGTTTAAATTAAATGCAAAGATGTTACAACATTTTTTCAACTACTTTATCTGAAGAACTTTTAAGCAAAAATATTCATTTGTTCTTGACGTTGATTAGTTTAGTTTTATTTCATACATGATCCTTTTTTAAGGTAGTTGTAGGGTAAAATGTAATCCTTTTTGTGTTATTTTCTGTAATATTTGAAAACATTAAAAAATACAAAAAACAAAAGTCACAAACCCTACAAAATGGTATAGAAAAAGAAGTCAAAGCTTATAATTAATTATCAAAACATCGGTTGGAAGGAAAAACACTTCATTGCGGTCACCATAAATGCTCTTAAATGAACAATAAACCCCCTTTTTAGACCTTTAAATAAAACAAATACCTCTTCAATACCTGAATTTCTACCTTTCTTGGTCAGTAAAATGCGTAGGTATAAATGTATTTGAATGTCCTTTATACCTAGGATCTCTCTAAACATTCAGTTCCATTATTCGAAAAGGTTCTTCTCTACCTTAAAGCTTAACTCCATTAATTTTCACAAGGGTAACAAAATATTTCCGATTGAGTATGCAAACATTGGACTATCCCAATTTTAACTCAATAAACAATATGCCACATGCAGCCCTGCAACTATACGTCCAAATGAACACGGTACATTCAACCTTTATCAAGCTGCAAGAAAAACATCAGTCGCACATGCACACTGCACAGGCACACTGCTCTAGCTCCGCTCCCGCAGTAAATATGCCTCTTCTAGCCCAGAAGTACCAATAAAGTTAGCACACACATTTTGCCAAATTGCCACCAACATGACAAGCAAAATCGAATCTCATTTATTAGGACACCACCAACACTACCACCAGCAACAACACCAATACCAATGACGACGCGACGACGAACGTCACACCACAGCACCTGAAGGATTGAAGCAACTTTAAGACTGCACAGCGCATAGTACACAAAGCAAAACCTACGCATAACATATACCTACCTATACTGTATAGTGTATATACAAAGGTTAGGACCGAACGGTCCAAAGGATTTTTGGTATCATGAAATTTTATTGTGATATAAGTCCCCCACAGGACATCACATATAGGCACTTACTTATTTGTGAATAGCGGTTGACCATTGGCCCAGTCCTCTGAGAATATGTGCAGCGACGTCGGCCGAGGACCGCTCTGTGCTGGACATATAACTCGCATAACTTTTAACGGCCGGCCGGAGTAAATCATCAATCGATTCTTGGTATGGCATCGCATGGCATCCTCCGATGTCGGATCGACTGGCAGATACGAGCCCCACGTCTGCACGAATAGGCTTCGTTCGAGCTGTTGTCCCTCGATGTACCATGACAGGCCCTCACAGCTAGAATCCTGTGACTTGAGTGGATATTTGATTTCGTCCTCTCCACCGGAGCCCTTCAATTTCAAACGTTTGCGGCATTCCGGCACACGCTTGAATTCGTACGACGCAAAGAAGTACACATCGGCAAAGTCTTCCGAAATGTTTAGGCGAGTCACTGTAAACGACAATTCCATAATTCTCGAATTCGATATAAATGTTAGCGGCGCATTGTACAGGGCACTGGTGTTATCACAGAAACACCCGAGCGGTATCTTCACGTCCCGGAATGGCACATCGTAGAGCTTGAGCTCGGTGATGCGACCGTCCGGGTCAATTTGATTGCATTTCGGCCTTCCAGTGTGTAGGTCGGAGTCAGTGGTGCAAGCTGTGCCCTCACCAAAAGACACATTGTGAAGTACGAGTTTAACACGCTCCGACACACCAGCCTCAAATCTGTACAAACAAGTTAGGTTCTTGGCTCCACCACGGCCGTATAGGAAGACGTTCCGTGGCACTTGTACGTTGCCCTTGCGTTTGCGGAATATCCTTGAGCAGAGCTGAGGCACAGGGTCTTCGCCTCGTCGCCCAGGCCACAGCTCACCGCCCTGCTCGGTGTCGACAAACTCGTAGTTAAGCGAAAAGGTGGCTGGAAAAAGTGCGGTTCCGGTATGGGTGTGGAATTCAATTTTCTGAAAAAAAAAAATGTTAAATTAGTGAAGGCGGCATTAAAATTGAAGACTTGCACATACTACACACACATACAACAAACACACACACACACACACACACACACATGAAAATGAGAAACGGCAAAGAAAATTTTATTTACTATTACGAACATCACCACAGAGGATATACCCTCATACTCGTATAGGCAAAGCGATATACGAGATATAATATTTACAGGTACAAGTACAACATCTCTGATGGCTGCGGTAAGTGGCTGTATAGGCTGATATAGGGATAGCAAGTGATGAAGGGAATGAAGGGGAGTGGGGAGGATTCAGAGTAGGTACAGGACAAGGAGCCAAAGAGGGAACGTAAACATTAATTTCCCTAAGGAGCGAATATTTGTCGGTTGACTGCAGTTTTCAAGGATGGGGGTTTTAATTAAATTATTTTTTCTGCCGTTTTCCCAGCTATGGTTTTTTTTCAAGGCAGGTACTTTTTATTTTTAGCTCGAATACACTTTTGGGTAGCTTCCTGGTCGAGCTCGAGATGAAGCCATCATCATCATCGTTCGTTGTTGAATTGCATTGCCAGAATCAAGTGTTTAAATTTGACATTAGCACGTCGCAAGATTTTTTATTTTTTACTTCTGTGTGTTGGCGCAAGCGGCATGATGCAGAGGGAATAGAGGAAATGGTCCTCTTTGAAATGTCCACAGGCGGATGACGTATAGAACGACTCGACTGTATGACGATGACTTCCGGAGAAATAAAAAAAGAGAAATAAATAGAATAATACAAACGACACGCTAGTTTGTAGGTTCTCTGTAGCTATAGCTACCTTCTATACTCTACCAACTATAGCCTTTGTGAATTTATACCGGAAAAATAAATTGGATGGGCTTCTGCAAATAGGTACATATACATACCTTCATAAAACTTACGTTGGCATCGGGTTAGGTTTACCTATACCTACCTAGCTTTTTTCGCTATACCTATAAACATTTTACTCTTTTTACTATAGCTTTTTTGTCAAGGGTCAAGGAGCAAACATTTAGCTATAAGCTTGAAAGGAAAATACAATATACAATTCACATAGAAATACTATACCTACATCACATCGTTCACTTCAGGCTCAAATTTATTATAGGTACATAGCATTTTTGATAATTTTGATGGATAAATGGACGAAGGTATAGTTAAGGCCTCATAACCTATCAAACAAATTATGCATTCCATTACAGCATTTCTCCGAATTTTAAGTTCAAATGCGTGTTTACTTTTAAGTGTTTATTTATTTTTATTTTTATATCGCATGAATAAAAATAAGGACCTCAAAGTCGTATACCTATAAATATATTTAAAAATATGACTTAGGTATGTACCTGCATAAAAAGCTAAAATTATGAAGGTTGTCCCAAATATTAAATAAAAAGCATAGTTGTGTGTATGTTGGCATTTACCTTAGAAAAATAATTCTTAAGGGAAAGAAATCCAATTTATTTATTCTTTCTCAGTTTTTCAATTAATAAATCACAAAATCTCCAGACCATAGGTATTTGGTAAAAGATTTTCGAACTTGGCCATCAAACTTTTTAAAACTGTATTTACGAGTCGATCAAATATTCACATTACGGCAGATTCTGGAAAAAACCCAAGAACACCAAATAGACACCCACCATCTTTTCATCGATTTCACATATGACAGCATCTACAGGGACGAGCCATTGCTAGTTTTGGCATCCCTGCATAACTTAACAGAACCTTTCGATGTCAAAAAAGGTTTTAGACAAGGTGATACGCTGTCATGCAATTTTTTTAACATCGTACTTGAAAGAATAGTGCAGAGCTCACACGGCAACACCAGAGGCACTATCTTTCAAAAGTCTGTCCAATTACTAGCATATGCTGATGATATTGACATAATCGGAAGAACTCAGCATGATGTCAATGGGGCTTTTGTGAGTATTGAGGCAGAGGCGACGAAAATGGGTTTAACGGTTAATGAGGGCAAAACAATGTACATGCTGTCAAGAAAGGACCTACAACACCGACGTCTTGGTCAAAACGTCACCATCGACAGACGTAACTTTGAGGTAGTCAAGGACTTCGTCTACCTAGGCTCCGCTGTAAACGCAGAAAACAACACCAGCGCTGAGATTAAACGAAGAATAACTCTTGCTAACCGCTGTTTCTTTGGACTAAGAAACCAATTGAGTGGAAAAGACCTCTCAAGAAGGACCAAAGTGTCGCTATTTAAGACCCTTATCATCCCCGTCCTGCTATACGGGTCGTTTGATGTACGGTCCTGTATGCTTAGAAGGGGAGTGGAAGAGAAGATGGAACGACGAGCTGTACGGGCTGTACAGCGACGTAGACTTAGCCAGAAGGGTAAAAATCTAACGACTAAGATGGCTGGGTCTCGTAGATCGCATGGAAACCAATGCTTCGGCCCGGAAAGTCTTCGAATCCACACCCGCAGGACAGCGCAGTAGGGGAAGACCGCGGATCAGGTGGCGCGCACAAGTGGAAAGTGACCTCACCCAACTTGGAGCGCGAAACTGGAGACATCTAGCTAGGGACCGAGCTAGATGGAGAAGTTTGTTGGGTGAGGCCGTAGTCCACACAGGACTGTAGCGCCACCTTAAGTAGGTACTCGTAAGTAAGATCTAGGAATTTTAACACAAAAAAGTTAATGACACTTTTATTGGTACGATTATTAATAGATTTGGGGATAAAAGGATAAGGCGCTAGACCAGCCTTAGTATTGTTAAGGCGTTTTATGAAAATAGTTGTTTAAAACGAAATGCGTTTTGGGCACTTCGTGAATATTTCGGTCAGTAACACTTTCATCTCAGTGGTAGTTTGTGCAATAAGAGTAAACGAATGATTTTTGAAAAACTAATAAGTCCACAAAGAGATGACTTCATGGTGCCGCACTTATTCAAAAATAAGGTCGACAAATCAGTAATTGGTGTTCACTACTTTGAGATAATATTTGACTTTTTGTGGGCTACATTTGAAGGATATGTACGAGTAGTTCCAATAGGATAATGCCTTTTGCTACGTAGACATAAAAAGTGGCTGTTCTTTCAATAAAATAAATGGTTGTGAGATAACATTTTATTAACTTCCCAAAGGAAGTTATTGTAATCGGCCGATTTGTAAAATTTAAAATTTTAACATTTCTCGAAGTTTCGAGGTCCCTAGAGTCTAAATAAAAGATTTTAGAAAGATGTCTGTGCGTGGGTGTGTATGTACGTTCGTGCGTCCGTACGTTCGGGAAGTTTTGTTCGTCGTCCATAGCTCAAGAACCAGAAGAGATATCGACTTCAAATAAATTTTGTTATACAGATAATAATGCAGAAAGGAATTTAAAAAAAAAGGTGAAAATGTTGGTTAACCCTAAATATGTCACGAACCAATAACGCTAAAGACTTGAATAAAATTTTATATTATATGTTGTAACGTGATACCCAACAAATATACTTTTGGAAAAATCCAATTAACGTTTTTTTTTATAAATCAAAAAAAAAAAGCTGAACAAAAATAATTGTCACCTCGAATATTTTACGAACAAAAAATGATTTTATTTTCAAAATAATTTTATGCAGCGAAGAATAACGTTTTTGATATCTAATAAAATTTTGAGAAAAACCGAATTGACAGTTTTTTACAAAAAAATAAAAACCTACACAAAAACATTACTAAAAGTTGGTACGAAGTGATATTCGACTCAAATATCTTTTCAAAAATTTAAGATTATGGCTTCAAACTTATTTCATCTTAAAGAAAATATTGTTTTCGACATTCAGTAAAATTTTTATAAAAAATCTGACAGTCAGTTTTTTTTCATAAAAATTAAAATGTACAAAAAATAGTAGGTACGCTAAATTGGTAAGAATTGATATTCGATTCTCGATATCTTGTGAATACATATTAGGAGGTATTGATTTGAAATAAATTTCTTTCATCCAATTTGTATTTGGTGTTATATAAGAATTAAAAACTTTTAAGAAATGCTATTCAAATTGGTGTTGGTTTTCGACTAAAAATATCGTTAACAAAAATGGATTTTGAAATCAATTTATTTCATTATACGCAAAATATTGTTGGTAATTTTTAAATTTTTAAGAATAATTCAACTGGCAACTTTTTTAACAAAACACGAAAACCTACTAACTTTTAAGCAAGACAAATCGACAGAAGGGGTTGGAAAGTTATCAGTGTGGGTCACATCCCAGCCTCTTTTCTAGATTTCAATTGGTAATCACGTGATTTGACACTGTTAGACTTATTTCTTTGAGGATATTTAAAAGAAAATGGCGAGTATTTATAGAGAATAACTAAAGTCGTGATTTCTTGATCTATAGTTTAAGGCTTGTTGATTAAATAAACACAGCTCTTATTCATATTGGGGCATATTCATAGATGTTTGCTAAACTCTTGCTAAGTTGTTGCTAAGCAAGTCCAGAGTTTAGGCTATTTATAAATAAATTTAAACCTAAGCTTAGAGCTAAAACTGTGGTTTAACTATAAACATAGGAAATGCTGTGTTTAAGTAGTTATTATCACAGCTGAATGTCATATTTGATTTTTGTTTCTGAATTGAAAAGCTGAATAGGGAAATGATATCAAATAAATTGTACGTAAACTTGCTGGTGTAGCTCTTCTTTTTGACAAAATTTGCTACAAATTTCTTTGTCTGACTGCGATAAGTTTTCCTGCCGTTCGCGTTTTATATTTTCCTTTGTTTTCATCTAAAATATTATTGAACTTTGTTGTTGTTTTTTTTGATTTTCTATTAAATAATTTTGTTTTACTTACTTTTTTCGACATCCAATTCTAGGAATGACAGAACAAAATAACGAGTTTGAAAATATAACAGTATTTTTTGGCTTTGACCTGTCATTTGAAGTATAATTGTAAAATTGACTATGAATAAGAGCTGTATTTATTTAATCAACAAGCCTTAAACTATAGATCAAGAAATCATTTAGTAATTCTCTATGAATACGCGCCAGTCAATTTTCCTGATGTGTTTAGTAAAACCCCAGTTTAAGGTTCTATTCTACTACAATTACACTTCAAATGACAGGTCAAAGCAAAGAATACTGTTATATTTTCAAACTCGTTATTTTGTGCTGTCATTCCTCGAATTGGATGTCGAAAAAAGTAAGCAAAACAAAACTATTTAATAGAAAATCAAAAAACAAAAAAAAACAACTAATAACGTTCAATAATATTTGAGATGAACACCAAGGAAAATATAAAACGAGAACGACAGGAAAACTTATCGCAGTCAGACAAAGAACTTTGTAGCGAAAATTGCCAAAAGAAGAGCTACACCAGCAAGTTTACGTACAATTTATTTGATATGATTTACCTTTTCAGCTTTTCAATTCACAAAAAAAAAATCAAATATGACATTTGGCTGTGATAATAACAACTTAAACACAGCACTTCCTATGTTTATAGTTACACCACAGGTTTAGCTCTAAACTTAGGTTTAGATTTATTTATAAATAGCCTAAACTCTGAACTTCCTTAGTAACAACTTAGCACGAGTTTAGAAAACATCTATGAATATGCCCTATTGTGTAGTGTGTACGCCAATAACCCAAGAACAATATTCAAAAGCTAAAGGGTTGGATAATTCGGCATATTAACGACAATAAACTCCAGGAATACCTCAGCTACATTGAATATAATCGGCCTTCGTATAGAGGCATGTAGCCGATATTTTAGAGTTGTCTATTGTCACGAACTTAAAAAATAGGTCGGCTCTCGATATTTAAAAAAGTTTTACAAAAATTTGAATGGCAACATTTTGTGTAAGATATACAAAAGTTTGGAGTCAATGTTTTTGTAAATAAAGTTTTCAATTGGATTTTTCTAAAAAACTACCTAAAATTCAACAACAATATTTTTAGTATGATAAAATAAGTTAAGCAATAATCTATGTTTTTGTTCCCGTGATAGTTTAGTCTAAAACCAATTTTTAGAAGCATTTTCTGAATGTTTTTATTTCTTATAAAAAAAAACTGTCAAATTGAGTTTTCTTAAAAGTTTAGCGAATGGAAAAAACACTTTTTTTAATCAGATAAATTAGTTTGAAGCCAATATCTTTAACTGTTGCCAAGATGTTCAAGTCGAAAATTAATTTTTGACCAACTTTTAGTAGTATTTTTATAGGTTTTTATTAATTTGTAAATAAACTGTCACTGATTTTTCTAAAAGTTTTGCTAGATGTCAAAAACAATATTTTTCGAAGCATAATATTATTTTAAAACTAATATCATTTTTTGTTAGAGAAAAATTCGGGGTGATAAATATGTTTTGTTCAGTCTTTTTTTTTTGTATTTTTTGTATTTTTGTATTTATAGAAAAAACAGTATGATTTTATTTCAATTTATAAAAATTAAGTATCACGTCAAAATATATAACATCAAATTTAATTGAAGTCTCTAGCGCTTGAGGTCAACCACATTTTGAACCTTTGTTTAAAATTGTTACTCGAGTTTTTTTTGAAAGTAGGTTCTGCACCTTTTTAATGTATTTGACGTCGAAATCTTTGTCAGTTCTTGGGATATGTCAAACGAAATAAGATTTCCCGAACGAAGGGACCTTGAAACGTCGAGAAATTTCAAAATTTCCAATTCGACAAATTAAACCGATTACAATAACTTCTTATGGAAAATTAATTAATATAATTCTTTGAAAACTGTTTATTTTTATTAGCAATCAAAATTTAATTTTCTGCAGCCTGCACAAGATCTATAATCACTTGAGTCCGTACATTGTGCAACATTGTAGTTCTCCAAGTTCGTGATATATGTATGTTTGTATGTGTATTGAAATTATTTTGAAATTTCAAATACATATTTATCCTCAAACAATTTTTTTTGAAAGCAAGATTTTGTTTAAATTGACAGAGAACTTAAACAAAAATAAAAAATTAAAATACGAACGTAACAATATCTAATTTGTTCGTACTAAAAAAGGTAGGTTTTAAAATGTGTTTTGAAAAAATGTTAATAAAAGGGTCAAAAGTCAATTTTAGCCATTCGTTAGTTTTGGTTGTTTGTGGTTTTTGTTTCCAAGCTTTAAATTCCTAAGTGTTTTAATGGTTTCAACTTGTCAGCCTTGTGTTGTTAATTTGTCGAATTGAAAATTTGTACATTTCTCGACGTTTCAAGGTCTTTAGATTCTAAATAAAAGATTTTAAGAGAGATGTGTGTGCGTGTGTGTGTGAACGTACGTTCGGGAAGTTTTTTCGTCGTCCATAGCTCAAAATTTATTTGAAATCGATATCTCTACTGGATATCGATTTCAAATAAATTTTGTAATACAGATAATAATGCAGAAAGGACTTTCAAAAAAATTGAGTGGGTGTTTTTTTTTACCAATGGTATGGTAAAGGTGAAAATTTTGGTTAACCCTAAATATCTCACGAACCAATAACGCTAACGACTTGAATAAAATTGTATATTATAAAGGGTGTCCCAAAATTAACGCAAGATTTGAATTAAATAGAAAACGCCGTTTTTAGTCTTTTGATAGTTATATTTTTATTGACTCGTAAAGTACATAGGATAGGGTTATGTAAAGATGTAAAGATTAGAGACCTAATCTCTTTTCTCAATGCGACAAAATGGCTCTAACTTAATCGCTATAAATCTTCTCCTTTATTTCACAGGTCAAACGAGTTTTGGTATGAAAACGGCGCACTACAGCGCTAATTGGATCTCAGGCTAGGTCTGCCCTGAGATCGCCATTTCTACCTACCTACCTAGGGTTATGTATGGAATAACACATCGGACAAATGGCCTCCACGGCTTTGCATGCACATGCGCACTCTTTTGTTGAAATTTTCCATGACCATTCTGCATAAATGTGGCTGAATTTCGTTGATGCAGCGTTGAATCTCCTCCTTTAATGCACGGGTGGTTGTGGGCTTGTTGACATAGACTTGTGATTTCAAATAACCCCATAAAAAGAAGTCTAATGGTGTTAAATCACACGATCTAGGAGGCCAATTTTGATCACCGAAACGAGAGATTACACGACCTGGAAATGTCTCATGCAGTAATTGAATTGTTTCACGGGCTGTATGACATGTGGCACCGTCTTGTTGAAACCACATATTGGACACATCAATATCATACAATTTTGGCAGAAAGAACTGTGTAATCATGTCGCGATATCGAGCACCAGTAACAGTCACTGCTTGACCAGCATCATTTTCAAAAAAATATGGCCCAATTATGCCTCCAGCCCAAAATCCACACCATACAGTCACGCGTTGTGGATGCATTTGTTTTTCGACAATCACATGTGGGTTCTCCGTACCCCAAATGCGACAATTTTGGCGATTGACAAAGCCATCAAGTTCATCATTCACAGTTGACGAAGTTAAAACACTATTCCGACCATATTTTGTATGAAATTTTCGAACTGCAGCCGCCAAGCTTTCACTATTTTTAAAATATTCTTTAATAATGAAGACACGTTGTTCTCTCGTGTAACGCTCCATTTTTAATAACCCTATACTGTTAGCTGTCAAATTGCTTTTTTTTCAGGGTTGCCAACACTTCACTGCACAAATGGCGGCAAATTCAAATCTTGCGTTAATTTTGGGACACCCTTTATATTGTAACGTGATACAAAAAAAGTATATTTTTGGAAAAAAACTTCAACTAACGTTTTTTTTTTCAATAAAAACAATTTGAAAAAAAATAATTGTCACCGCGAATATTTTACGAACAAAAAATGATTTTATCTCCAAAATAATTGTATGCAACGAAGAATAACGTTTTTGACATCTAATAAAATTTTGACGAAAATCGAATTGACAGTTTTTTCATAAAAAAAAAAACCTAGAAAAACACATTACAAAAGTCGCTAAAAAGCTAAAAATTGATTTTCGACACAAATATCTTTTCATTTGAAATATTGGCTTCACACTAATTTTATTTTATAAAAAATATTTGTATCAACATTCAGTCAAATTTTGAGAAAAACCGAATTGACAGTTTTTTACAAAAAATAAAAACCTACACAAAAACATTACTAAAAGTTTGTACGAAGTGATATGCGACTCAAATATCTTTTCAAAAATTTAAGATTATGGCTTCAAACTAATAATATCTTTTAAGAAATAGTGTTTTCGACATTCAGTAAAATTTTGAGAAACATCGAATTGACAGTTTTGTTGACAAAAATTTAAAACCAAAAAAAAACAATACTAAAACTTGATAAAAATATACTTTAAACTCAATTTTTTTTTTTTTTTAATTTAAGGTATTGGTTTCAAACTTATTTCATCTTATAGAAAATATTGTTTTCGACATTCATATTATATTCATAAAAATTAAAAACTGCAAAAAATAGTATGCAAAATTGGTAAAAATTGATATTCGATTCTCGATATCTCGTGAATATTAGGAGATATTGACTTCAAATTAATTTCATTCATCCAATTTGTATTTTTTTATGTAAGAAATAAAAAATTTTAAGAAATTCTACTAAAATTGGTAAAAATTTGTTTTCCATTAAAATCCCAGTTAACAAAAATAGATTTTGAAATCAAACAATGTCATCATATGCAAAAAATTCTTGGTAATTTTTTAATTTTTTTAGAATAATTCAACTGACAATTTTTTTAACAAAACACGAAAACCTAAAAACCTTTTAAGAAAGGGTCGCATCCCAGCCTCTTTTTTTAATAGTTATCACCATTAATTTTTGCCTCAGCTTTATTTACATTACTTTTTTAAGTTAAATTTGACCATGTTTTCTTGTTATCATTCCTGGATTTCGATTTAAATTTTCTTACTTCAATTTAGATGATGGTCCTAATGAATATATGTATGCATTTATATATAGGTGGGAAAAAGTTCGCACGCATAATCTATATTCCAAAGGAGAAAGTTTTCTTGTAAGCTCTAACACAATTGCGGATATCTCCAAAGCTAAAGATCCCTCTTGCTTTGCGTTGCACAATGCACATCAGCATCACAGAAGCTTATAATGCTGAAGCGAAAAGATAAAGCGAACAAAACGTGCAGTGTGGTGGGGAGGGGCGGGGACATAAAGAAAAGGAATTTCAAGCAGAAATTACTTTCATTTACTTATTCTAATATCTTGAATCCAAAAATTCAGTGTTTGGCAAAAATGATAATGCAAAGAAAACAAATAATTAAACAAAAATATTTTCTGTTATGCGCTGATGCTGTGCTCTGCCATTTTGGCGCTGGCTGCTTGAAAAATGTTCATATATATGTACTTTCCCGTATAACTTTTAAAAGGAACATTCATTCATATATACGAGAAGGGACTATAGAAGTGAAATAATTTAATATTTCTTCTGTCTCTATAAGAAAATGTTGTAAGCTGTGATGTTGGAATTATTTTACGGCGTGGTGCTGCGGCGCGGCGGTGGTTTAATGAAAGCAGCCAGGGTCGGAACTAGGAATATTTCAAAGAGACACTCACAATCAAAGGCATTGATAAAATACTCATCTGCTTGACTGAGTTTCTCACAAAACTTTCACTCTACAGCTATGTTGACATAAATTTCCAAATCTATCCACTAATTACGAAAGATAACACCAAAAAGTCATGTTTTCTAAGATTCTTGGCAACAACTAAACAGGGCTTTGAGTATTATCTTTTTGACTTTGAAAAGTAACCAGATATGTTTAAAATCGCAAATAAAATAATTGGAATGTACCTAAAAAACAAGATAAATTTAAAATTGTTTAAAATAAAGCGCACAACTTGATGTCATTTATAAAGAAAAAAGAGGTTCTGATGCTGCTAATCATTTTAAAAGTATTGGAATGAAATTTCTGTAATAGGCCAAAACTCTCATTAAAAGTACTTGGATCTAAAAATAAAATGTTTAAACTTTGTTTATTTTAATGTACAAATTGTATTGTGTATTTACAAAACAGCAAACATTCAATTCAGATAGATTTTTTGTTTCAATACTCTAATGGAGTATTCAATGCTCCTAATACTGATAACTTCATCTTAGTGCCCTTAAAAAAATTCAAATGAGAATTTCTGTAATAACCTAAACAATATCATTTTAAAAAATTCAATTTCAAATTTGAAGTGTGTAGGCACCCTTATACGATAAACACAAATCATGGAATATCGTAGAACATAGAATATAAGTTTATACTAACACTTATATACAATACTGGAAATATTGTAAGGTAGTATGTAAGAACACAATGTAATTAGTAAGTAAGGATAAGATAAGATCAAATAAAGCTCAGTGTTAAAAAAAACTGCCTTTGGTTTTAGACGTTACAACTGGCGACGAGGAAATAAAATAAAAAAGTAATAAAAACCATGGCGTATTTTGCAGAACTCCAACCTACGATTTTAAAGAAAATGATTGGAATCTTTTAAAATCCAAATCCAGCAATTTTTCATCGCTAATAATTTGGAAGACGCAGCTGACGAAAAGAAGCAAAAAGCAGTGCTGTTAAGTGGTCTCAGTGAGAGAACGCTCCGTTTTCTTAAAGAAATCATGCATCCAAGGGCTCCTGAAGATGCCACCACAGCATACAGTGAAATTATAACGACGATGGAAGAACATTTCAAGCCATCATTTTCAGCGTTCGCAGAGAGACGAAAGTTTTATGAATCTGTGAAACACGACGATGAAACCTTACGAGAATGGGCAGCAAGGCTGAAGGCTTTGGCTGTAAATTGTTCTTTCGATACTCATCTGAACGTAGCGTTGCGAGACTGGTTTGTGATGGGTCTCTGAGAAAGACAAACTATTCTTGGAGAAGGCGAGTGATCTGAGATTAAGTTTTTCTCTTTAATTTCATGCGAATTCAACAAATCCTATATTTTACAATATCTTCCTATACCAAGTTAACAATAAATTCAAAAGTTGACTAGAATTGGTACATATGAACCAGGCTTGTAAAAGAATGAATTCTTTTTCGAATGCAATCTTTAAAAATTATTTATTGAATTCTATCAGAAGATTGCATTCATTGATTTCACTTCAGACTTCAAATTATGTAATCACTATTAACTTGTTTTTAAAAGAATGCCAAGGAATCCAAAAGAATGCAAAGAATGCCAAAATGCAAAAGAATGCAAAGAATGGAAAGAATACAAAGAATGAAAAGAATGCATAGAATGCAAAAGAATGCTTGGATTCTTAAAGATTGCATTCAATTGATCGCTGTAAAATGAATTAGAGGACAAAATAATGATTGCAATCTTTTTAATACAAGTGAATGGAGATTGCAAAATTTAAAGTCTGAAGTTTCAAATTGAAGTCAATGAATGCAATCTCATTATTGCAAGCATTAATGATTGCATTCAAATAAGATTGTATTCTCTTGCAACCCTGATATGAACTCGTTTCTCAAGCTCGTAAAATATTAAAACAAATATTTTGACAGATTAAAGTCTATAAATCGTTGGTCGAAAAATAAAACTCACATAAACTAGACAAAATTTGGGAACAAAGAAGTTTTATGCCCACTTTTCCATAAAGTGGTATTCTGTAAGATATGATATGATGTAACATTATAATGATTATTCTTAAGAACTACAATCGCCTCATCTTATTTGTAAAACCCAAATT
Organism: Eupeodes latifasciatus; assembly: GCA_920104205.1. Taxonomy (NCBI): domain Eukaryota; kingdom Metazoa; phylum Arthropoda; class Insecta; order Diptera; family Syrphidae; genus Eupeodes; species Eupeodes latifasciatus. The sequence goes on along the minus strand of OV049926.1, from coordinate 133,049,283 downwards.
AAAACAATTCATTTCAGTTAAATTGAGTTTTCATCTTAACGAACTTTAGCGCAACTTTTAACAGTATTTTATATTTAAAACATGTTATTCCAAACTATTTTCAATATTTTAAACTACAAAAATATCATTGAACATAAAACAAAACAACTTTTAATTTTAATTGTTGAAAGGGTTACAAGGAAGAAATTGGAATGATATTTCAAATGTCATTTTATGTTGTTGGAGTTTTAAACGTTTTTCTTTTCTCTTGTAAATATTTGAAACAATTATGTGTTTCTTTTAAGTTACTCAAATGAAATATTCGCTCATTTTTTAAAATACACTGAGTTACAAAAAAAAGTGATGAAGTCAGTGTTATTATTTTGATAATATACCGCTTTATTTTTGAATAGATATTAGGTGCCTCAAAGCCTTTGAGATCGTCACCAAACAGCGTTTGATGTGTCTCACAGACTTTAATCAGTGAGAGGAATTACTTTGAATGTTTAAACGGTGGGGCGGCCGCGACGTTTAATTGAAAATATTCTGATCGTATAGTATACCAAGACTCACGATACAGCACGAGCGAATGGAATTTGCTCGCCTTCACCAAGATTGAACGGAGGTCGACTAGGGTTGAATTCTATTCACTGATTAGTCTAGGTTTTATCTACGCTCACCAGATAGACGTAAAAGAGTGTGGAGAAGATCAGGTGGGAGATACAATTCGACAACAGTTGGAAAGAGGGAAAATTTCTTGGGAGGTACCGTCATGGTGTGGGCAGGAATTTCCGTGCACGGAATAACTGGAGGTGCATTTCATCACCAACACTTTGGAGACATACATATGTATGTGGTTCCTTTCGCACCATTTATGACAATGAGAGACCTCAAGTTGCCAGGTTCATTATGGACTACTTGGAAGAAGTAGAAATCGATGTGATGGCTTGGCCTTCTATGATCCCCGGCATGAATCCCATCGAACATATTTGGGATCTGCCAGATAAAATAATAAGAAAGCGCCCTGATCTTCCCGAGACACTAAGTGGGCTAAGATCTGGTCAGATTGAGGAGTGGAATAATTCGGACGACACGATCGTAAAAAAAATCTTATTCAAGGTATGCCGAGGCGAATTAAGGCTTTGAGGGAATACAATACTCACTACTCACTACACAGTGAACAAAAACTCATTTATTTTGTGTTTTATTTAAAAGTTCTTCCCATTTGTTTATTTTGTACATAAATTAATAATATTAGTTGTTAATAAATAATACTGAATCAAAAACAAGTCTTTTTTACATACTTGGAACACTTTTTTTGTAACTGAGTGGAGAAAAAAAAACAAATAGAAAACAGAAGGTTGTAAGAAAAATAACAATAAAGAATAAAAAACAGCAAAATAAATAAAAATAAGGATCAGTAAAAATAAATTGTGTAATTGAACTAAAATGTTTATTTTTAGCATTTTAATTTTTATATAAAAACTCACATAAGAACTAATTTTATTGAATGAACAATTACACAAAAACTTCTAAATTTTATCAATCTTGTTAAAATATTTTTTTCTTAAATTTGACTATAAACTTGCATCCTTGAAGTATAAGAACAAGATCTAATATCTCATTGAATATTAAATATATATTAATCTGCATATTGTATTGTGTAATGTGAATTTATAAAACAGCAAAAATGCTAGTGAATTAAAATGTTCAGTGTACAATGCGGCGTATGCGTACTTTTTTTTTACTTCAAAAAAATATGATTTCTATACACACTGAAAAGGCGACGATAAAGAAGGTTTTTAGTTTGTAATAGATATAGGCCTTTATTGAAAAGGGACCTTCCTATCTACTATTCTATAGACCAGAGAAGTGAACTATTGAAAATTAATTTAAGATTTCTTTGAGAAATTTCTTTAAGAAAAGCAATAACAACGAAAGTAACTCTAGATTTCACTGCAAGGTGTATGTAAGCCTATTTCTTTTCACCATCCTGGGCCGGTAATTATCTTAAATCCGGCTATGATGTCGGTGATGAAAGGCATTTTGAACAAAACGCCGGAGTAGCTTATAACTCAGATAGCAACACAACATCCATTTTATTCTTCTTACTGAAAATTAATTGAAAAATAAATGCTCGTAAAATTGTTATTTTATGATGTTTATGGCAATTTAATTGTTTATTTTGTTGTTGCTTTTGATGTTTTTTTTTGTTATGCTTTGTTTCCTTTCATTATCCGCTACTTGTTTCGTTTGGCTCAAGTTATCTGATTAAGTAAAAATTTTGTCCAAGTGAAAGAAAATAAATTATTTACAAATTTAACTATGCATTTCTCTGTCTATATATATGTATGTACTTATGTTTGTGAAATATTACACTCATACACGAGCAAAATAAAATTTATATGATGTTCTTTCGCTCATTTTATATAGAATTTATACTTTATATTTTATAATCCTGCAAAAAATTAAAGGTTTATAGCTGCACCGGACGGACGGATGTTTTAGCGCTGTGCAAAATAAGAATAAGTTCATGATTTTCCTGGGATTATAAATATTTTTTAAATATTTATTTAAGCGTTTAGTGTCGAGTTCAGGATACATTTTGAAAATCCAATGAATTTCAGTTTTTTTTTCTTGTTTTTAAACATTTTGTTGGTGTTTTTTTTTTAACTAAATTTTAAACCATCCAAGAAAGAAATATATGTACACCTTTAATGAACTGGTTGTAAGGTGCTGACGAACCATAGGTTATATGTAGGTTGTGAAAAGTTGATGTGACCTTTTTGTATAAAAGCTTAAAATAAAGATTATATGCAAAAAACACAACAAGAGACTTTATATACATCACATAAAAAGAAATGTTTCCTTAAAAAAAGCAATAAAACGTAATTTGAATACTTCGACATGAAAACATGATGTTTGGAACTACAAAAGTGGTTTTATATATTTTTATGTAAATTTAAAAGCTAAATGAAGACACACGTTCATGTGCATTTAATTTTAAATTTTACAACATTATTGTTAAAAAAAATATAAAGAGATGTGCAACTCTTAAGTAAAAAGGATCCTTGAATTTAATATTTAATTTTAGGTTTTTCATGTAAAAATAATAAAGAAGGTTCCAACAACTTGTAGATATTGGCAATCATGTCAAATGGCTACAGAGGAAAAGAAACCACACAGAACCGAGAATTGAAACTCTTACTTACTTAAGGTGGCGCTACAGTCCGGGGCGGACCTGGGCCTCAACCAACATGCGTCTCCAGCCAGCTCGGTCCCTAGCTAGCTGTCTCCAGTTTCGCACGCCAAGTTGGTTGAGGTCCACACCCACCTGAGTGCGCCACCTGAGTCGCGGTCTTCCTCTACTGCGCCGTCCCTCGGGATTGGATTCGAAGACCTTCCGGGCTGGAGCGTTGATGTCCATTCGCTCTACATGACCCAGCCATCTAAGCCGTTGGACTTTTATTCTGCTAACTAGGTCAGTGTCGCTGTACAGCCCGTACAGTTCGTCGTTATATCTTCTCCTCCATTCTCCATCTATACGTACGGGACCAAAAATCACCCGAAGAATTTTTCTCTCGAAGCATCCTAAGACGTTCTCATCTTTCTTTGACAGGGTCCAGGCCTCAGCGCCATAAATGAGAACCGGGATGATGAGTGTCTTATAGATGGTGATTTTAGATGCTCGAGAGAGGACTTTACTTCTCAATTGCCTTCTAAGTCCAAAGAAGCAGCGATTTGCAAGAGTTATTCTTCGTTTGATTTCAGCGCTGGTGTCGTTGCCTGTGTTTATAGCGGTGCCTAGGTAGACAAAGTCCTTAACTACCTCGAAGTTATAGCTGTCCATGGTGACGTTTTGTCCAAGACGTCGTTGTTCAATGTCCTTTTTTGATGACAGCATATACTTGGTCTTGCCCTCATTGACCACTAAACCCATCTTCTTCGCTTCCGTCGCAATGCTCAAAAGCGCTCCACTGACATCACGCTTTGATCATCCAATTATGTCAATATCATCTGCGTATCCGAGTAGTTGGATGGACCTTTGGAAGATTGTGCCTCTAGTGTTGACGGTTGAGTTTTGCACAGTTCTTTCCAGAACGATATTGAATAAGTCGCATGACACCTTTTTTGACATCAATTGCATCGGTGAGATCTTTTCCGACCTTGATGGAGCAGCGTGCCTTCTCCATCGTCATTCTGCACAAATGGATAAGTTTGACAGGGATGCCAAAACTAGACATTGCTCTGTAGAGCTCTTCCCTATGGATGCTGTCATACGCGGCTTTAAAATCGATAAAGAGATGGTGGGTATCGATTTGAAGCTCCTGGGTTTTTTCCAAGATCTGCCGTAATGTGAATATTTGGTCGATAGTGGACTTTCCTGGTCTGAAGTCACACTGATAAGGACCTATCAGGTTGTTGACGAACGGCTTCAGACGTTCACATAGTACGGCAGAAAGGATCTTATATGGAATGTTAAGGAGACTGATCCCTCTGTAGTTGGCATGCTTCTCATCGGGCATGCTTTCTTCCGACCATATTTTGCAGATGAGTTGGTGCATGCTCCCTACCAAGTCATCGCCTGCTGCTTTAAATAGTTCAGCAGCTATGCAGTCAGCTCCAGCAGCTTTGTTTGACTTCAGTTTAGATATAGCTATCTTTACTTCGTCTAGGTCGGGTAGGCGGAATTGTTGATCATCGCCTGCTGCTTTAAATAGTTCGGCAGCTATGCCGTCAGCTCCAGCAGCTTTGTTTGACTTCAGTTTAGATATAGCTATCTTCACTTCGTCTAGGTCGGGTAGGCGGAATTGTTGATCTGCGTCGCCTAAGTTGAGTGGTTCTACCTCCCTTACAGCGGGATTCGGTTCGTCATCGCCGTTATATAATTTGGAGAAGTGGTCTTTCCATATTCTCAACATAGACTGCGGTTCTACTACGATGTTCCCCTGATCGTCTTTACAGGCTTCGGTTCGTGGCTGGTACCCTTGGGAGTTCTTTTTTACCTTTAGGTAAAATTTACGAACCTCATTCCTGTTGTAACATCCCTCTATCTCCTCGATCGCGCGCTTCTCGTGCTCTCTTTTTTTCCATCTAAGAAGCCGGTGTTCCTCTCTCCTCCTCTGCTCGTAGAGCTCGCGAGCAGCTCTGGTCCTTCTGTGCAGGGCCGTTTTGTATGCCTCTTGCTTCGCTGCGTGCGCTTGCCGGCACTCGTCGTCAAACCAGGGGTTTCGCTGTTGTGGACGTGTGAAACCTAGCACTTCAGAGGCGGCATCTCTGATGTCTGCAAGGCAATGTTGCCACTGGTTTTCAATGCTTAATGCATGCAGCATAGGACTCCTTAAGAGGTTACTAGAGACTCGATCGGAAAAGGACATGGCAGTCTCTTGCGATTGTAGCCGTCTAACGTCGAAACTTCTCACAGTACTTCCTTGTTTTGGCTTGGACCGGGATATCCGTAGTCGTACCTTGGCTACAACGAGGTAGTGGTCCGAGTCAATGTTGGCCCCTCGGAATGTTCGGATATCCTGTATACTGGAGAAGTGTCGTGCGTCGATCGCAATGTGGTCAATCTGGTTGACGGTTGATTGATCAGGAGATTTCCATGTCCCCTTGTGGATATTGAGATGTGTGAACTGCGTACTAGCTACCAGAACGTCTCGCCCCGCAGCGAAATCGATCAGCCTGAATCCGTTGTCGGAGGTGGTGTCGTGCAGGTTGTATCTTCCGATTGTGCCACCAAAGATGTCTTCTCTTCCTAGCTTGGCATTAAAATCTCCTTAGACAATTTTAATGTCATAGCCAGGGCACTGCAGTCTTTTAGTTTGCGTTTGCCCGGTCCATCCCATCGCACTTCTTGGATGGCGGTAATATCTGCCTTGCAGCAGTTTAGGGCTTCCGCTAATTGTTCGGCTGCACGTGGTCTGTTAAGGGACCTAACATTCCACGTACAGATCCGAAGTTCGTTGTCCTTATTTCGTTTGCTTGGGTTGTCAACAGTGAATCCGTCCGTATCCGAGGCTTGTTGGTGCTTCGCAACTAGAAAATTTTTACGTGGTCAGGAAGTCACCCTGACGGCACAACCCCCAACCTGGAGGGCCAGATCCTTAGTATAACTCCAAGGACGGGGAGCCGGATAAACCGCTCCTTATAGGCCTGGGCTCCGAATAAGTCGTAGAAGCCCTATAAGGTGTTCAATAAGTAGTTCAGCCTTACTGGAACTGTAGACGCCACCGTTGATTCCATCTCGAGAATTCGTCCGCTGCCGTCTGGATAAGGAGAGGTGCCTTAGTGGAAACACCTCTCCCCCCCTCTCTCGTTTGCTGCCCCCAACAACTTTCCACTGGGGTTAGAACCCAATCTCCAGTTGAGGTACTAGGCACCCGATGTTCACCACGGGGAGGTGAGAGTAGGAGTTGATAGACAGAGGTGGGTTTTGAGAAAAGACCTGTGGACGCTTGTGTCCTCTTGAATGCACATGTCTACCATTTGAACATCAGAATTGAAACTCATTAAAACTTAAAATTACCCTTAGAGCCCCCGCAGACTTTTTATCGCCATATTCAAAATACACGCACACGACGCCAAATCACAGAGAGAACTGAACTATCGGCCGACTTAACAATCGTCATGTATGCGCAGGCGTGTATGCCCGAATACTGATTAAACAGTCGGCCGATAGTTGGCCGACAGATTAGTTTGAATGTAATCGGGTAGACTATCAAACTTTTTTATCGGCCGATACTGAATCGCTGTAGTGTGCGAATATGCATTCCTCTCCGACCAAACTATCGGCCGATAAAAAGTCTGCAGTCTGCGGGGGCTCTTAAAGTGCATAGTAACATAAACTTAGAAAGTATTAAAGGGAAATAACTTTACACATAAATATAGTCAACATATAAAGACGCACATTTCGCATTTATATTAAGAAAAACCAAAACCTTATTCTTATATTCCTAATCTGATATTTGGTGTAAATAACCATTTCAAAAGTACTTTAGCTTTGCAATGCCATCTTCATAACAAAGACCTTTAGTCCTTCACTATTTTCTTTATTTCAAAGAGATTCTTTCAAGGTTATTGTGTATAGTGTTGAAGATGATTGCTTTTTTTGTGACTTGATTCTTTTGAAGGATAAATAAATAGCGAAGAATAAAAGAAACTCAATGGGGAATTCAATCTGTTTTTCTAATTAAAAAATAAGAAAACGAATACAGTAACAAAAGCTAGTGGCAACATGTTGCTAAAAGTCTTTTTGTTTGGCCAATATATATTTCTTAAAGAACAATAGCAAAAAGTGGAAATATATATGTACATATGAGTAAAATGTATGCTTTGACTCTTATAGTTTTCTTTGATAAATAAATTATTTAATATTATGGTTAATATTCCATGAACATCTAAATATTCCACAATTTCAATATTTTAGCATATTTTCAAGGTCTTAAAAAAATTCAGCTGTACCTAAATTACTAAATTAACAATGAATTAAGACGGATTCAGCTGCTTTACTCAGTATATTTTGAAAGTCGAAATGGTGTATTTTAAAATAATGTAGGGTAAAAAAAGTAGTACCCGTGGCATGATGGTTAGTGCGTTGGAGGTAGTTTTAGTTAGCTTTAAGTTTTATATTAAGGACCTTATTTTAAGTTGTTTTTAAGTAAAAATAAAAAATGATATTGATATTAGTTTTTTTGAAATTTTCTAATGAATGAAAAAATAAATAAAATGAATTAAAGTTAAATAGATCTTAGGGCCGAAAGGCATTAGCATTAAGTATTATTGTTTAACTTAGAGTGTCCGTATGGGACCAGTAAGTTAGTTGTAAGTTATGGTTTATTAGGCTAGTTTTATGAATTTTTGTCTAGCTTTAAGATAGATTTAAGATTGAATTAATAAAAATGAATTTAGAAAAAAAAAGTGCGTTGGACTGTCATGCCAGAGGTCTTGGGTTCAATCCCTGCCTGTGCCATTTAAAGTTTTTTCACGGGTACTAGGCCCTAGTTCCCAACGAACTGTTGCGCCACCAAATTTATTTATTTTAGGGTCAAAATTCTGTATGATACTGTATAATACTGTATGGTTAATAATCTGTATTTCAAAATACTGTAAATTTAAAACACTGTATCTAAAAATGCTGTATTGTCAAAATACTGTATCTCATAATTTTGTAAAATTGTACTGGAAGTTTTGACAGATCAATTAATTTGGTGCAATTGTTTAGGCAATTGTTGATTATGATAGGAACAATTCATGTACAAAAGTGAGAGAGATACAAGAGATACCATTTCATTTGTTTTTATTTTTATCAATTTACGAGTAAAGACTTACTCGTATGAATTATCATTGGTACATAGGTTGTTGTTCCAGGGAAGTACATTAAAACATTATGCTAATGAAAAATTAGTATGATGTTTTCTTAAAAAAAAGTATTCTGTTTTTAAAATTCTGTCTTTCAAAATGCTGTTAATAGGCACTTTTTTACATTATCAAAAAGATTTTTATTTTTCTGCCTTACTTACAACATTTTCAAATACCTACAGAATTTTGATACACAGAATTTTTAACTACAGAATTTTGAGATACAGTATTTTGATCACACACTATTCTGTACATACAGTATTTTGAGATACAGTATTTAAAATACACTATTATGATCCTCCATTCCTGTCAACATTACTCGCACACAGGAATGGTTAAGAGTCGTAAGTCACAATGACCCAGTTCTCAACGGACTGTTGCGCCACCTAATTTATTTATTTTTATTATGATTCATGCAGTATTTTGACCCCAACCCATTTTCTAAATATAGAATTCCTTTAGAGACACATTTAAGTTTTGAATTATACGGATTGCATAATTGGACTGAAAAAAAGCTGATCTTTATCAAATTGAAGATTTTAAATTTTGCATCAATTTCAGAGAGCTCAAAGAAAATAATGAACGAAATCAACACTAATTTGAAATTCCACACTTATTTCACTTGCTTACAATAAAACTAATGCTAGGCTTTTAAACTTAATATGTATGTTCATTAACTAATTTTTTGTGAAATATTAAAAAATAAGTTCCAGAAAATTATATTTTGAAAGCTTGAAAAATTCATCATATTTTGAAAACTTTTTCTTGCTACCAATCGCATTTAAGAGTTGAAGTATATTTTATTATTTTTTAAAATTATTTCAAATCAGCACGAATATTTCCACCTGCTTTGCCTCAATTTTAAACTAGATTCTAAAATTTCCAAGAGTTTATTTATGTTTCTTTGCAAAAACTTGTATTTCTTTCCGAAATCCTCTTGAATAATTTATATTTTAATCTACTAAAATTGCAAGGGATTTTGAAATTCAATGAATCTGTATCCTATTATCAATTAACGTCATTTAGTTGATATTGTTTTTTTCAGCAACAGCAGTTAGTCAGAGGAATGAGGCTTGATGGTTTCAGGCTTTCATGTTTTTTTTTTTATTTGCGGGAATAAGATCTAGTGCCTTCTTTTTTAAATCATAAGTTATTTTGACGCTGATAGCTGTTTACCACTTGAAATCAGAATACAAAAAGTCATTATTATACGTTTTCGGACGAAGTGAGTCCCTTAACGCTTGAACAATGTTAAAAGTTTCTTTCTAAAGTGAGTGCTGCACAGCTCAAACAGTAACTTTTTGTTAACAGATTAATATTTTATGCACAGGCTTGACAAAAATTTTGCCAAATTTTTCGAATTATTCGCTTAAAAAGACCAATTAAAACCACTTCGCCATTTGCTTCTTTACCTCTTCGCATTTTATTTCTTTAAGAAAATTTAATTGAACAACGGTTTTTTGTAAAAAGTATTTTTAACTAAACGTATTTCTATCTCGATGTAACGTTAACAAACAAAATTACATTATCTCGGGTTTTGGAAACCTGGACATTTTTTTCAAGAAACAAATACATCCACAAAGAGTGACATTTTTATGATTGGTAGAATCATTGCAATATTTGTCTTCGAAAATAAGACTTAATTTGGCACCATTGAATTAATTCATACCAAGCTTACCACTTACAAAATATGATTATGTAGGTATAGTGTTTTTAAGCTGGGAAGAAACAAATAATCTCCTAAGCTCTTCTCAATCTAGGTTTCGTATAGGTCTATCTTAGACGGATCAGATACTTGGTCTTTCTATAGCATTGCTAAGCGGTATGTTGACAACATGGAGCAGCTTTTCACGTTTCTTGTGGATTTTAAGGCCGCGTTTGACACTGTTAACAGAAGTTGCCTACTTTACAAACTTTTAAACATCGGTCTTTCATCTAAGTTCCATAAAATATACAAACAATTGACCGCCAATACTTATTTTTAACTTCCCTTAGAAAGTTAATGTAATCGGTCCGATTTTTCGAATTGAAAATTTTGAAATTTCTCGACATTTCAAGGTTCCTAGAGTCGAAATAAAAGATTTTTAGAAAGATGTCGGTGTGTGCGTGTTTACGTACGTTCATACGTCCGTATGTCCGTATGTCCATACGTTTGCGAAGTTTTTTTTCGTCGTCCATAGCTCAAGAACCAGTAGAGATATCTACTTCAAATAAATATTTTTATACAGATAATAATGCAGAAAGATGCTGAAAGGGTTCTCATACAAATTGCGTGGGTGTTTTTTTTTTACCATAGCAGTTTAAGAAAAGGTGAACATTTTGGTCAACCCTAAATATCTCCCGAACCAATAAATAAGAAAAATTGAATTGACAGTTTTGTTTTTTTTACAAAAAAATAAAAACCTAAAAAAACAATACTAAAACTTGGTAAAAATTTACTTTCGACTTAAATATCTTTTTAAAAATTGGCTTCAAACTTATTTTATCGCACAGAAAATATTGTTTTCGACATACAGTAAATTTTTCATAAAAATATAACAGTCCGTTTTTCCATAAAAAATAAAATCAACAAAAAATAGTTCGCAAATTTGGTAAAAATTGATGTTCGGTTCTCGATATCTCGTGAACAATAGACGATATTAACTTCAAATTAATTTCATTCAGCCAATTTTCACTAACCTACAAACTTTCAAGCAATACAAATCGACAGACGGGATGGGAAGTTATCAGTGTGGGTCGCATCCCAGCCTTTTTTTTATATGTATAATGGCATCACCATGTCTGAATTTCTTGACACCACAACAGGCGTTAGTTACCCAAGGATGTGTCTTAAGTAACCAAAATCTTAGGTGGCGTAGTGAGGGTGGATTAAAAACTTATAAGGATGCTGCTCTACGCAGACGATCTGGACTTATTTCCTGAATCTCCTTCCTCACATCAGCTCTTTATAAAACGATCTACAAATTTACACCATAGTTTCAAGATTATGATTTTTGAATCTATAAACAGGAGGACTTTACCTCCAAATAAATGGTTCATTGGTTTATATCCCATAAAAGTTGTGAAACAAGTAAGATTTGCTTCCCCATATTAAGGAAAAGTGCTTGGTAGCTAAAACTTCTATTAATATTTTGAGGTGCATATTCTTTTGTTATAAGAATGTACATATATTACTCTTCCAAGTTTAGAGTTCTTGACTCGACGATAAATACCTATGTATATTTGCTATGCAGAGTCCTTGGGTACTGCTTTATTGAAGTATTTCAAGGACTGCAACGCTTTTTCTCAAATGCATCTTTAGACTGCCTTCGACAATACTTAAGTATGCTTTGCATGTAGAAGAAGCCCGCATAATCCTCTTCAAGTCGTCTGATTTGTAGAGAACTGAACCACTCCTTAGGTTAAGTTAGGTTATAGTGGCTGTCCAAGATGGAAACGGACACACTTAGGCCAGTTTAATGGCCCATTGGGATACCACATAAATCTTGAGGTTTCTTCCTAAGCTCAATGGAACCAGTTTGAGTTTCTTACGAAACGTGAGAGGCTGATTATGCCGATATGATTTAGATCGTTTAGATTGTTAAAGAAGAACTCTCCTAGGTAATTCTTGCGTTTTCTAGCCAGAGCAGGGCATGTGCAGAGAAGATGAAGAACTGTTTCTTCCTCCTCCTCGTCCATACAGCTTCTGCAGAAATCATTTTAGAATACGCCTAATCTCCTGGCGTGCTTTCCTATTAGACAGTGTCCGGTTATGACACCTATTATCGAGCTTATATGCGATCTGCTTAGAGATAGCAAGCACCTTGAACGTTTTAAATCCAGTGTTGGCCAGATGTTTTTTGTGACTTGACACGTGGTGATGTTGTTCCACCTGGTGCCTGCCCTCCTCTTGCGTCTTGCGTCAGTTTACAAGTAGCGATTGGTATGCCAGTACGTGCCAAACGTGGTAGAATGGGCTGTACTGTACCATTCCTGGCAAGTTCATCTGCCTTACAGTTTCCTGAAATGTCTCTATGGCCCGGCACCCGTCAAAAATGAATATTAAAATGTTGTATTGTGATCCACAGTTATGGACTGTTGTAGAGTTTGTAGAGACAGAGTCCAGAGATTTGATAGCGGCCTGACTATTTGAGAAAATACTGATATCAGATGTTGGCAAGACTTCTTTTATCGCCAAAAGTTCCGCCTGGAACACGCTACAATGATTGGGAAGGCGGAATGAGAGACTTAATTTCAGTCGTTCAGAGTACACACCTCCACCAACCCCTTCTTTTGTTTTTGACCCATCTGTATAGAAATGGATTGACTCATCTTCCAGGAATGTCCTATCCTCCCAAAAAGATCTGGGAGGTATAGAAATCTGGAAATGTCTGTCGCATTGCAGTTGGGGGATGGTGTAGTCTGTGTGCTTTGGAATTGATTCTAAATAACTAAGAATTACGGAGTGGCCAATGTTGTTGTTAGTCCACTGCGACGAAGCTTTGAGGCGAATAGCAGAGCTTGCAGCTATTTGTTTGCTAAAAATGTCAAGAGGTGTTAGGTAGAGTAAGGTGTCCAGTGCCGCAGATGGGGTCGTGCGAAGCGATCCGCTTATACATAGGCAAGCTGAACGTTGGACTTTATTTAACCACTCCTAAGGCAATACAAATTATTTTAATAACTATTTGTATACCTACAAAATTTGGTACGATATTTAAAGCAAGAGTTGAAATCTTTAAAAGAGTTTTTTTTATCGTTTTCTGAAAACAAGGATATTTTAAACTACAATGATGGTTGAAAAGTAATTTTTCAATTTTTGCGATCATGCATTTAGATATTAAAATAGTTTTGATTTGTAATCACGCTCTTAAGATTTTTGTTGACCATTCTTAATGATATATTGATAACTTTAATCCTTACTATTTCTAGTAAATTTAAATTTATTGAAACATTTTAATTTATGTTATCAAATTGACACTTAGCTCATTCTCCTTTACAATTTTTGTTAAACTTTAATCCAACTAACTTTTGATTATAATGTATTTTTCATTTCAGCCAATCCATATAAATATCCTGCAACTATCAATTTTTATGAAAATGTTTAAATACTAAGGTCAATATTATTACTTCTAGAAATCATACGTAAGGATACCTACAATATAATAGACTATTAACTTCATAAAACATGCATGTTCTTATTATGTTCTTAATGTGAAAATATCATAAATAAATTATTTCAAATGTGTACGTTTACAAAAACATTACCCACAGAAAAACCCTTTTTTTCTCCATAACAATCACCGCACAAGATCCTCTAGTTCAGTATATACTAAATTTTCCTAATAACCCAATACGTTTATAGCCTCTTTCATAGAGCCACTCTGTTTTGGTATATGAAAAACTATATCGAGTATCAATCGACCAATCAAACACACATCTTTCTTAAAATCCATTCTGGCAACAAACACACCAACCACACACTAAAACCCTCCTCCTCCATCAGAACAAAAGGGTTTCGAACATCCGCACATATGGAACGCATCAATATACATTACATACATACATACATACATACTTACATACAAAACATATCCATCGTAAAAATTAACTTTCCGTCAAATGGATATCGGGCTTTTACCAATATAAAAAAAGAATTGGAAAAAATAGTAAAATAAAGTTTCTCTCTTTGTTATTGAGAGGAGGAGGAAGAGCGTATGGACTTAATACCAAAAATGCATAAAACTCTCGGCTATGTCGGTGTAACGGTAGAGTAGCATAAAAGCAATCCAATCATCGAGCAATTTTAGAGGCATTGATTTTTGGGTATAAGTTTTTCTATTGTTGTTGTTGTTAAAGTTGTTTTTGATTATTATAGGTACTAGGTAGTAGTAGTTGTTGTTGTTGTTGTTCTTTCAAAATTGGGTACTTTTCGCAAATAAGTTGAAAGTCCGCAAAATCAAAACACACATTCTCATGCTCGTCATCTAACAAACGTTAAAATAAAACCCAATCGACCAAGGGATTTCCCTATTATTTGAGGTCCATTGCTTTTGGGTTTTGTCGTTGTGCGTTGCGCGTCGTGCATTGTGCGTCCGTCGGGCGTAGTCGTCGTCGTCATCGTTGGTTGGTCGTCCCGCATATCAGAGGTCAGCCAAAGTTGTAAAAATCTGGCCCAACCGGTACTACATTTATTTCGAATGAACCTCACATCAGCAACACATGAGTGATGTCCGCCACAAAATTGTACTCTACTCGTATATAGGGGGTAAATACACTCCCTTGTGAATGTGAACCTACACATCAGCCAAAATGGTCAATTATTAAATAGAGTAGTGGTAGGCTTTAGAATAGATATTTTTTTGTAGCTTTTGGAACAGGACCATGTTTTTGTTTTGAAAATTCTGTCAACCATGAAGAACAACAACCACGTAGATGATGATGGTCTTCACCGCTATTGCCATCGTCATTGCTATCACTATCGCTATCGCTATCGCTATTGCTATTTTACTAACGGGGAAGGCCGCCATTCACGACTGTCGCCTCGGTGGGAAAAACGCTTCAGTCAAAGGCGAAACCAAAAGCGATATAAATCAAAGGATTTGCGTTATTAAGTGGTTAGATGCCAACAAACACTCACACACAGCCATTCACTCCACACAACACACACTACACAGTGGAAACGTGAAAATTAGATGGGTGGGGGGGGATGTGTAGGTTGGTAAAAGGAAAGAGGTAAGTAGAAATTAATAAAATGGCTCACCAAGTCCCTTCCTGCACTGACGTAGCTCTCCAATGGGCTACACGGTCGGAGTTTATGTCCTCCGATGCTTGTTATGGCAGTGTGATCGCATAATTTTGGTGTTTCGTAGTCATAAATTTCCAGCATAAGCCGTCGTTTATTTTTGCCAATGCCTCCACTGCCGCTCCCTCCCGATGCCGAAGTGCCAACACCAGAAGCTGCTGCACCCTTAATCTCCACCCCCATTGCATCTTTGGAGTTCTTATCGAACCTAGTGTTGGCGATGTAGTTGAGACTCTCCTTGACGCTTGTCAGCCCATTGCCGGAGGCAGCGCCACCTCCCGGGAACTTCTGCTGCTGCTGTTGCAAGTAGCCACCGTATTTGTTTTCTTGGTTAAATATACTGGACTGGGTGGGTCCGTAAATGTATGTGTCGACTGGATTCCAGGCATTGTCTATGTTCACGCGAATGTTCTTACCGAACTTGGGATTTTGCGGGCTGTAGTAATAGCTTCCGTAATTATTTGTTTGGTTAACGACATTGTTATTGTTGTTGTTATTGTTGTTGTTGCTGTTGCTATTGTATTTGCCTTGCTGTGATGTCGAAGAAGAATGGGGCGGCACTGTGGTCGTAGTGGTTGTCATCTTTATTGGTACATATGTCCCATAACTGTCCCACATTCGTAGTCTTGTTATCCAGGGAGGCAAGTCGGCCTATAAAGCACAAAGGAAGAGACAAACAAAACAAAGAAAAAAAGTAAAACATGAATGTTAAGAATAGAAATATACATAGAAGAAGAAGTTATGTTATTGTTGAAATTATTTTGTTTCGCCATTGTTGGAATATATTGTGTTGTGTCTTGTGTGTGTTTCATTTTACAATTTACACATTAAATCACACCATGCAGATGTGTACCGCATAGACAACAAATGAAGCCCTATACAGTCACTGTTAAAATTATGTTGCCACCACTGAGTATATATATTGATCAAGTAATATTCTTTTTATTTTTAAAAATAACCATAAGGACAGTATTGCCTGTAAAATGTAACCAACCTACATTTTTTAAAACAATATATATTATAGCGAATCGATTTAAGAAGTGAAAATTGGTTGTCAAAATAATTAAAGATGTTCTTCAAATCGCTTGAAAGAAGTAAAATACATCTAATTTAATGTAATGGCCAAAAATGTGGCTTTATTTTGAATAAATTCCCACCAAGAGGCTCAATTTTCGACCCCTTTTTAACGTATGCGGCTACATTGAGGCCCTATGACAGCAAAAACCCATCGAATATTCTCTTGCAAGTCGGTTATCGTCTCGGGTATATCTCCGTAGACAAGTGATTTCATATAACCCGACTTAAAATATCCCAGTGGTGTTAAATTGCACGATCTTGAAGGTTACGATACAAGCTCACGACGCACTCGAGATAATGAGCTCACCAAAAAAATGCTTCAATAAATTGATTGTTTCGTTGCGTTGCGTGAATCGAACCATTATTTTAGTAATGAATTTGCATGATTTACAAACATTGTTCAGGAGTAAATCGAATCGTTACATGAAATGACAAACCAAACTGAGCATAAATCAAGTGACAGCTGTCATACAAAGACCAACTCCGAAAAAATATTACCAGATTGAAAAGAGGCATATGTCTTAAAAATAAATCGTTCCATTTTTATCCCTGGTTATCTGTCAGTTAGTCAGAGATTGTATTACTCTATCATATCGCTCATCACCTGTCAGTTAGTCAGAGACTGTATTACTCTATCATATCGCTCATCATAACCCAGTTTATAGTACAAGACTTGCTACCGAGTTATGAGCTGGGTTGAGATGAGTCGCGAATTGATCAGTTTGACTTCAATGGGATGTATTGAAAACCATTTAATTCAGAAATAGACTAATAGACTAAGTTAATTTTTTGTGGACATTTTTAATACTGTTGAAAATCCAAAGTTATAACGGGTTATCCATTTTGTGGTTTGAAAAGTATAGGTCTGGAATTTGACATCTGTCAAACTAAGTTGTTAAGCAAATTTTTTCTCAGTTGAAAGCCTGACATTTACAAAAAATGGATCACTTAACTATCACACAACGCATACAAATTGTTAGAACCTACTACAAAAATGGTGACTCTGCCACAGCCACATATCGTGCTTTAAGAGGAGATCATGGTTTATATAATCGTCCAACTACGCAAGCAATTGGAAAAATTGTGAAGAAATTTGAAAAGACTGGATTGGTTACAGATATTGTAAGGCCTGTGAATCATCGTTTCGCTCGTACCACTAAAAATATCGCTGCTGTAAGTAATAGTGTTAGTTTTGCCGAAGACCCGAATGTGTCGATTCCTCGTCGTTCTCAGGAATTAGGAATGTCTTACGGCACATTATGCTGTATTTTGCATTTGGATCTACTCCTACATACATCCATATAAAGTCCAGCTCACACAACAACTGAAGCCAGCTGACCATTTACAACGTTCGTTGATACTTCGATCGAATGGGTGCTTGAACAAAAAGCGGTGGACGGCGATTTTTCTAACAAAATTTTCTTTAGCGACAAGGCACATTTCTCACTTGGTGGGTATGTTAATAAGCAAAATAGTCATATTTGGGGTTCTGAGAATCCTTAAGTAGTTGGAGAGAGGCAATTACATCCACAAAAAGTCACTGTTTATTGCGCTCTTTGGTCCGGAGGTGTGATTGGATCTTACTTCTTCGAAAATGACGATGGAACGACTATCACTGTCAATTCGAAGCGTTATGGTCATATGATAATCGACTTTTGTGCCTGCTATTGAAGAATACGATTTAAAGAATATGTGGTTTCAACAAGACAGTGTCACATGCCGCACAACAACAATCGAATATGGCTTTATTGCGAGAGACATTTTTTGGCCGCGTAATTTCTCGTCTTGGCGATATCAACTGGCTACCAAGATCATGCGATTTGACTCCGCTGTACTTTTGGTGTGAGGCTACGCCAAAGACCGTGCTTATGCAAATCAACTTTTAACTCTTAAGCACTTAAAAACCAACATTCTTCAAGTAATGGCTGAGATACCGCCCAATATGTGTCATAAAGTGGTCGAAAAATACCTCAAAAGAATCAATGCTTGCAAAAATTCGCTGGGTGGTCATTTAAATGATTTATTCAATTGTTTCACACATAATGTCGACGTTAAAACTTAATAATAAAGAAGAAATATGATGAAAAACAATATTTTAAATGAGTTTTATTTACGTTTACTTTTGAAACCGCAAAATGGATAACCCGTAGAAACCATAAAACTGTAACATTATCAAAAGATCACTTGAAATGTTAAGTTCGCCTTACTCAATAATGTGGGTTGGAAAGAATAGCAATTGTCTCGTATTTCTCATAATTACAAATTTATCTTATTGATGAACTCATAATTTTGACAATGACTGTAGATATGAATCAGTAGAGTTGGCTTCTGCTTAAGTGACAGGCGATCACAATACATGGAACAGAACTAACAACAACAGTACCAGTACAGTATGTATACCAGCCAGGACACAATGCCAAAGTTCTGCTTTCTGCAACAAAGAAAAAGCTGAACAGAAAAATACAACTACAAAAAAAAAAAAAAAAAAAAAAAAAAAAAAAAAAAAAAACTGCAAACAAAACAAAAATGAAATGAAAATGTTACACAGCAGAATATAAAAGCTAAAAATCTATGTAGTACAATTGTGTGGTGGTGGTTTACTATAAAGTTGAAGCGAGTTCGAGTTCCATATAAAATGTACATCATGTGTAGGGAGTTAAATTATAACTAAATATATATACATATGTAGAAGAAATGGCAATGGGTTTTGGAGTTGGGGGTTGGGGTTGGACTTAGTTGGTATAGTAAAACTCACCCTTCCTAGTGTATTATTATCGTGTATTGCTTGCTGGAGTATTTGCAGATTGTAGCTTGTAAAAGATAACCAAATCAGGTCGCCAGGATATCCATGGAAGTGGTAGGTGCATGTCGTATTCGGCGGAAGTGTATGACGGGGACTCACAATCCGACCCATCCTTCCACGACGAGAAAATAGTACATCATCTGTAAAGCAAAAAAAAATTAAAATAAAATAAGTGAAGAGCATGAATAGTAAATGAAAAGTCGAGATTTCACAGATCATACATAAGTGGAAAAGTTTCGCACAAATACTTTATTTTGTAGTCGTCGTCGTCGTTACTCGTTACTAAATGCGATTCGGCTGTGGGAGGGGTGGGGACGGGTAGTTGCGAGTTTTCGTTTCATGTTCGGCGGGCCTTACAAACTTCGTCTTCCTCGTTATTGCATTCTTCGTATGCTAACTCTTCCCCCTCCTTTCACTATATGTATAAAAGTTTTTTTTTTTTTTTTTTTTAAGTGGGTGGCTGTATAGAGAGGGGTAGTGGTAGAATGGAAGGTTTTCAATTGGAGCTTTGTACTTTGCAATTAACATGGCGTAATAAAGTACGTATCTAGAATATGGTGTGTAGTGCGGTCCTTTGTTGCAACAGTTGTGTTGCATACTTTAAACTTATACCCAGTTTAATGAAATTAATGTGGTTTGTGTTATAAGGCGCATAATTATTGGTAAAATGTATTTGGGTATGCTTTTGAAAACCTACCATGAACATACATATTTTATATAGAAATGTGTTTAACAACCATGTAGCAAATACCATATATACATTACATATACATATGTACATATGTATATACAACATGTTGAGGATTTGGTACCGGGATACAAAGAAAAAAGAATGTGACTTTGTATTTCGTTAAAACTTGTACTAGAAAACAAATAAAAAGCATCTGTATGTATTTTTCAAATAGAATTAAGCGCTTTATTAAGCAGAAAAAGTTTTCAAAGTCAATAAGCTTCTTCGATTTAAGCTGATGTTATCATATATGAAATCTCTGCGTGAGTAATCGAAAGTCTTGAAAATGACATTGGAAAGAGTATAGGGAATCTAATTTAATTTACTCACACCAATTTGGATGTTGAGGAAAAGAAAAGAAATGATAGTCGTAGCATGACTAAACGAGTAATTTGTTTTATGGTTTTCAGGAATGTTTTTTTTTTTTTAATTTGATGTTTCAGAAATGGATTGATAAAATTGTTGATTCATCAAAAAAAAAAAATACCCTTTTCAATTACAACACTGTGTGTTTTGGTGTAAAGGGAAAGTTACATAGTTTACAATATTTTTAAGTCATTGTACAGCATAGAGATATGGTATCAAATTGTATCTTACTACTGAAAAATAATAATTGGTTTTTGAAAATCATGTCTATTTTAATCTAAATATTTAAGAGTTTCAGTTCCATGTGTTTGATATGAGACTAATTAAAAAACAGAGGATGCGATTGGAACCCACACTGATAACTTCCCATCCCGTCTTTCGATTTGTCTTTCTTAAAAGGTTTGTAGGGTCTCGTGTTTTGTTAAGAAAAGAGTCGGTTGAATTATTTAAAAAAATTGTTTTAATTACCAACAATATTTTGCATATGATGAAATAGTTTGATTTCAAAATCTATTTTAGCTAAAAAGATTTTTAGTCGAACACCAATTTTTAACAATTTTATTAACATTTCTTAAATGTTTTTATTTCTTATATAAACAAATACAAATTGGATGACTGAAATTAATTTGAAGTCAATGTCTTCTATTATTCACGAGATATCGAAAACCGAACATCAATTTTTACCAATTTTGGGTACTTTTGTTTGTAGATTTTAATTTTTTATGAAAAAACTGACTGTTGGATTTGTAAAAAAAATGTATTGAATGTCGAAAACAATATTTTGTGTGAAATCAAAATAGTTTGAAGCCATTTTATTTAAATTTTGAAAAGTCATTTGTGTCGAAAGTAAATTTTTACCAAATTTTAGTATTGTTTTTTTATTAAGGTTTTTTTTTTTTGTATAAAAAAACTGTCGATTCAATTTTTCTCAAAATTTTACCAAATGTTTAATACAATATTTCTTATAAAATTAAATTAGCTTGAAACCATAATCTCAAATTTTTGAAAAGATATTTCAGTCGAAAATCAATTTTTACCAACTTTTATTAATTATAAAACTGTAAATTCGATTTTTCTCAAAATTTTACTGAATGTTGACAACATAATTTTTTAAAAGATTGAATTGGTCTTAAGCCAATATCTCAAAGTTTTGTAAAGATATTTGAGTCGAAAATCAATTTTTACCAACTTTTTTTTTTAATTTCTTATTCTTTGTTAAAAAACTGTCAATTTTATTTTTCTCAAAATTTTACCGAATTTTGAAAACAATATTTCTTATAAGATAAAATTAAATGTAAGCCATAATCTCAAATTTTTGAAAAGATATATGATTCGGAAATCATTTTTTACCAAATTTTAAAAGTATATTTTTTGGTTTTTAGGGGAGAGTACGATAACTTTGGCGACAAAGTTTAATGACGGATTTGTATAGAACAGTTAAAAACAAGCATTTTTTACTATGGGAGGGGGGGTCTATCTCCCCCCGTTTAGGCGGTAGGGGCATTTAAAAAAAATATGTACATTAAATGGAAAAAAAATAATTAATAAATAACGGTAATACTTATAATTAAGTATTATACCTTTTTTTAAAGCCAACACTTTTGTCTATTAGCTTGTTTTTAAATCAAGTCAAAACTATGCATAGTAAAAAATTGTTTTAAAGTCAAAATTTGTGCAAAAAAAAGTTAAAAAAAAGGTTTAAAGAGTAATTTTTCAAAACTTTCAGATTATCTACTATTTTTTTTTTTATAATTCATTGCTCTTATTTGTTTTTGATCAAAAACTGAAAACTTGATGACTTGATGTCTTCTAGTTCTTGAGAAAATTGAAAATTACCAAAACAAAATATTTTAATTAAATTACTTTTTCCTTGCTTAAGTATTAACGTAGTCTTATTTTGATATTAATAATCGAATATGGATTAAGATACACCTAGGGTAAATTAATTTTTCTTAAATCCAGCTTATTTAAATGCAAAAGAAACTTTGCATGCACCCCATCTTGCACCCACCGAACCTTGCACCCTCGACACCTTGCACGCAATCCAACTTGCACCCACCCCAAATCCTATAGTGTTTCCAAGCAGGGGGGTTGCAGGGGGGCAGCATGCCCCCCCTTACAGATCCCACTGTTGCACACACCCAAACTCGCGCACACCTTACTGTTGCATACACCCAAACACGCATTACACATACGCAAATACCATTATTACTATCAAAATAAAACCACTCAAGCAAAAAAAAAAGAATTAAATTAAAATAGTAGTTGTGGTTATTTTCAATTTTCTCAAAAACTAAAAGACATAAAATCATCTTGTTTTCAGTTTTTGATCAAAAACAAATAAGAGTAATTAATTCTGAAATAAAAACAATGGTAGATAATCTTGAAGTATTGAAAAAGTTACACTTTAAACCTTTTTTTAACTTTTTTACTCAAATTTTGAGTTTAAAATTAAATTTTTCAAAAACTACGCATAATTTTGACTTGTTTTAAAAACTGGCTAATAGAACAGAATGGCTTTAAAAAAATGTATACAACTTAATTGTAAGTATCACCGTTATTTTTTAATTATTTTTTTCCATTTTGAATAATAACTTTTTTAAATTGCCCCTCCCGCCTAAACGGAGGGAGATAGACCCCCCTCCCATAGTAAAAAATGCTTGTATTAAGACCTTCTACCAAAAACCGTTATTATATCTTGGCGCCAAAGTTATCGTACTCGTGCCGGTTTTTATTTTTTATAGAAAAAACTGTACATTCGATTTTTCTTAAAATTGTACCAGATGTTAAAAACGTTATTCTTCGTTGCACAAAATAATTTTGGAGATAAAATCATTTTTTGCTCGTAAAATTTTCGAGGTGATAAATATTTTTTTTTTGCTTTATAAAAAAAAATTTGTTTGTTTCCAAAAATATATTTGTTTGGTATGACGTTAAAATATATAATATAAAATTTAATTCAAGTCTCTAGCGTTATTGGTTCGTGAAATATTTAGTGTTAGCCAAAATTTTCACCTTTTTTTTTTTAAATTGCTAAGGTAAAAAAGCACCCACTCTGTGTACAACATTTATTTGAAATCGATATCTCTACTGATTCTTAAGCTATGGACGACGAAAAAATCTTACCGAACGTACAGACACGTAAGGACGGACGTACGAACGTACATATGTACACACGCACGCACAGATATCTCTTTTTAAAATCTTTTATTTAGGCTCTAGGGACTTTGAAACGTTGAGAAATGTCAAAATTTTGACAAATCGGACCGATTGCAAGTTAAAAAATAGAATTTATAAATTTCATTTTTTAACTATAAAACATGGGTTTTGAAAAGATATGATTGTCAATATTCAAAAGGCTTGGATGCGACCCTCCCTGATTAATTTCCATTGTTGCCCTTTAAAATGATTATTTTCTTTGCAATGAACCACATTGTCATTTAAAGAGCTTCAAAAAGTTTACAATTAATAATATTGAAGTTAAAGCCGATCTATGTATACATATGTATATATCGAATTATCCCCGACTTCAAACCAATTGATTGTGGTATATTTTGTAGGCATATGTTTCTGTTATAAAAAAAATGTCAATTGAATTTTTATAAAAGAAATATACCAAAAGAAATCAACAAAATAAGTCAAACATTCACGTCTTGTTCTCAAGTTATTTGAGTCTAAAATCAATGCTTTCGCTTAACGGTAAAAAGTTTGATACAAAATGAAGACAGTGAAACACGTTGGTGTAGGTCCAATATTTTGGGTCAAAAATAAAGTTTACCCTGTGGATTATGTCCACATCTTAATTTTTGTCATGCTACCATTATCTGAAGAGGAGGTCGAGGTGCCAATTAAATGGGAGTTTATGCAGGGTAATGACCAGAAGCATTCTTCTAAATTGGCTAAAAAATACTTACAACAAAACAAAATCAATATTATGGAATGGCTAGGTATAACAATCCCTTAAGCGAATGATCGTAAATTATAAATCCAAAAAGAGGCTGGGATGCGACCCACACTGATAACTTCCCATCCCGTCTATCGATTTGTCTTGCTTAAAAGTGTGTCTAAATGTATCAATTCTTACCAAATTTGCGTTCTATTTTTTGTAGATTTTATTTTTTTTATGAAAAAACGGACTGTTGGATTTTTATAAAAAAATTATTGAATATAAAAAACAATATTTTCTGTGAAATAAAAAAAGTTTGAAGCCAATATTTTTAATTTTTGAAAAGCTATTTGAGCCGAAAATCAATTTTTACCAACTTTTATTAATTTTTTTGTTTAGGTTTTTATTTTTTGTAAAAAAACTGTCAATTCGATTTTTCTCAAAATTTTATCAGATGTCAAAAACATTATTCTTCGTTGCACAAAATTGTTTTGGAGATGAAATCATATTTTAGTCGTAAAATTTTCGAAGTGACAAATTTTTTTTTCAGTTTTTTTGATTTATAAAAAAAAACGTTAATTGAATTTTTCTCCAAAAATATAATTGTTTTGTATCACGTTACAATATATAACATACAATTTAATTCAAGTCTCTAGCGTCATTGGTTCATGAGATATTTAGGGTTAACCAAAATGTTCACCTTTTTTTTAAACTGCTATGGTAAAAAAACCACCCACGCAATTTTCTTGAGAGCCCTTTCTGCATCTTTCTGCCTTATTATCTGTATAACAAAATTTATTTGAAGTCAATATCTCTTCTGGTTCTTGAGCTATGGACGACGAAAAAAACGTCGCGAACGTACGGACGTACGGACGTACGGACGTACGGACGTACGGACGTACGGACATACGGACGTACGGACGTACGTACACACGCACGCACAGACATCTTTCTAAAAATCTTTTATTTCGACTCTAGGGACCTTGAAACGTCGAGAAATGTCAAAATTTTCAATTTGACAAATCGGACCCATTACAATAACTTCCTATGGGAAGTTAAAAATAAAGACGAGTTATGGTCGAACATTTAAAGTGAATGGTACTCCATACCCGTGGAGGCAGCTATTAAAGAAAGCAGTTATTAAAAATAAGGGTGTCACTACAAATTACTTAGGGAATTTGAAGTTAAGTTCCTTTCTCGCTACAAAAAGAGAACAATTTTAATTTTTTCTAGGATGAAACAACTTAATAATCACAATTCTACTTTTTATCATTATTTCTCATTATTATATTTAAAAAAAAAAACTTGTTGCATCTAAGCAATAAATTAAAATTAAATCTGTCTGTGTAGTTTTTGGGTTTCAACTCTGCACAAATAGCTTTTCAGGTGTTTAAAAGAATGAAGACGAAGCCTGTTTCTATTATTTTTTCCATCACTGTAAGTCAATAGCATTATTGGTTCGATAGATATTTAGGATTTTAATTTTGTCCAAATTGCTATTTAACAAAAAACCGCAAACAAATGTTTTTTGAAAGTCCTTTGTTTTAAAATATGTCCTGCGAAAAAAGAAACCTCGTTCTAACGAACCTAGAAGCCTCCGTACACACACACAACATCTTTCTTCAAAACATTGATTACGATTTTAAGGACATTTTAACGTAGAGAAATGTAAGATTTGTAATTAGGTTAATCCGACCGATTACAATAACTTCTTACGAAAATTTTAAAGATGATAAATGCACTTAAAAACTTGCGTTTTCTTTTGGTGTGACATTACGATATAGTAGTTGTCGAGTAGGCTCCCGATTTCTTCCATCTTCCATCAAATCTTTGGGTCGATTGACTTCAAACTTGAAAATTAAAGTTTTAAGCAGATTGCCTTAGGTGTTTTTAGATTTTTTTTAAAACATAAAAATCAAATTTTTTCAGTAAAAAAAAACGATAAATTTTTGTTATTTTTCTTATAATTTTTCCTTTTCCTTTCAATAAAAAAAATATTTGCGTATTGCTGCAGAAGAACATATTTACATCATTTTTGTCTGCACAACTTATCATATAGTCTTCAAAATATTTGATGATCAAAAATTGTATTCCTTTTTTTTTTTGAGTTTAAAAAAAATATTAAAATTCTGTTTCCGGGTCATAATTTTTTTTAGGAAAATTAAATGTAAAACTTACATATGTTCAGAAGCTCTAAATAACTTAATACTAAAAATATTTTGAAACTTAAATTGAAAGAATTTATAAACACAAATTAATTTAAAAAAAATAATTAATAAATCGAAGTTTTTTGTTTAATTAAATGGCATTTAAATTTTTGAAGACAAACTGACTTTATAGGTAAATTTCTAAATTTTAAAATACAAGTTCTATTTGAAAATGACTGGGTCGCCAGAACATGCGACCCAGTCGTGGACACAATGACACATTTCATTTTAAAAAATTTAAGATTAAGTTGTTTTCTGTCGAGACATTCAATACGTTACACCAATTAAGTATTATTTTTAAATGTTCATTGAAAATGTAATTGTTCATCACATTTTTTTGAAAATATTTGAGCTTGAGGCGTATAGTGCATCGGCTCCGTAAGGTCGAAACTCAATGACAGTAGAAAAGGTTTTTAATTAATAAGAAGAAACCAATGACTAAGAACCACAAATAAAGGAACCTGATGTTGGGTTGGCACCCTTGTAACATATGTAATTCCAGCCTTTTGGTAGCACAATCAATTTGTTGTTGTTATATTCAAACCCTTATGTAAATAATACACTATTTTTGTTTGTCTTCTTAGTTCCTTCTAAAAACACAAAATTTATATTGAAATCGATATCTCGGAAATGGACGACACCAAAAGATATCCCGAACGTATAATATACACAGGCATGTCTCTCAACAAATTGTAACAATTACAATTAATTTTAATAGGAAATTAATAAATTATAAAAATAAATAAAGTAAGTATACGCCCAGTGTAATTTACCAACATTTTATTATATTCTTAAGATAAAAATCAATGTTCCCATTAATAAAGGATATACTTATTATTAACAATGTTACCTATTTCTGGTTCAAAAAGTTGACAGAAATTCCATAACGCGTTTCTTTACGCTTTGAAAAAAAGTGCACGAGCATCAACTTGCTATCGATCTCAACATCTCAATATTTAACTCAGGAATCCAATTCCTTACAAAGATCTCGGTCTTCTTTGCTCACAAAGTCCAATTTACTCAGCAATTTAAGGTGCATTCACTTTCTATTCGCAGGTTTGGGCTCACTACGAAGCATGGGTGGTTATTCCACCAATCCGGAAACAAGCACTTAATGCGAATATCATGCAAATAGTCATTGAACTAAAGCCCAAAACAATCAAAAAGGTTTTGGAAAATTATAGTGATAGAAGGCTTTACTGCTAACCAAGCTGAAAATACACTTAAACGATGTTGTTTCAAAATGAGTGGTACATTTTTGTTCCTTCTAATGAAGCCACTACTACTTTTGTTATGTGATTTCAATTTAAAAAAAAAACTTGTATTTGGAACCGTTTTCCATAGATTTATATGTACTTTGGTGAATGCTTGACGTAAGTCTGGCCTTCAAATTTAAAAAAGGGCAATTTGATACCAATATGCAAACACGCAAATAAAGAAGCTTAGTTAAGCTTAAACTTGAACTTTGAACTAAGGCCAAAAAGGATTCGTGGGCTAAACATTGTGAATCCATTGAAAAAACAAGCGAGGCGGCAAGGCTCCGTAGAACCCTGGCCCTTAATCCCACGATCCCGGGGTACATAAAACACCCTGATGGAACATGGTCGAACTCGAGCCTAGAGACGCTTGAACTCTTCATGGAAACTCATTTCCCCGGTTGTAAAAACCCAGAAAGTTCCGATTGCTTGCAATCGAACACGCTGGATTTTACTCACATGGAATCAAAGTTAGAACTAAATCGGGTTATTACTGAGCAGAAGATTATCTGGGCAATAAACTCGTTCAAACCCTATAAATCAGCGGGACCGGACGAGATTTTCCCAGCTCTCCTTCAAAACGCTCTCAAAGTAATAACTCCGTGGCTTAGGATAATCTTCATAAGTTGTATCAAACTTAGATACGTCCCTAATAGCTGGAAAAAGGTCAAAGTAGTCTTTATCCCAAAAGCAGGGAAACCGCTCAGGATTATAGACCAATAAGTCTCTCTTCGTTTCTCCTTAAGACACTAGAGAGGATAATTGATCTACATGTTAGAGAACTTCTCAACGAACACAACTTGTGCAACTACCAACACGCCTACCTTAAAGGTAAATCAGTGGAGACTGCCTTGCATGAAGTAGTTTCACATATTGAGAAAAGTCTTGAACATAAAGAATATACCCTGGCAGCATTTCTTGATATCGAGGGTGCGTTTAATAACGTTAAAACGGAGTCGATCAAGACTGCCTTGGTTGAAGTTGGGGTTGAATCTGTAATTGTCGATTGGATCTTCACTATGTTAAATGGTAGAATTATCAACTCTCAAATAGGAGTTAGCACTATCGAGAAAACAGTTACTAGAGGCACACCACAGGGAGGAGTCATCTCACCCCTACTCTGGATCCTCGTAGTCAACAAAATTCTCACAAAGTTCAAAGATCAGGGCATTAAAATAGTAGCATATGCAGATGACATAGTGGTTTTGGTATCAGGCAAGTTTCTTACCATCATCGAAAACATTATGGAAAATGCATTAAAGGATTTATCTTCTTGGGCAACTAAGAACGGTCTCGGGGTCAACCCCACCAAGACAGAGCTAGTCTTGTTCACGAAGAAACGGAAACTGGAGGGCTTCAACCCTCCCAAACTAAATGGTATTCCTCTAAAACTTTCTAAGGAAGCTAAATTTCTAGGAGTAATCCTTGACTCCAAGCTTACATGGAAGCGTAATACGGAGGAAAGAATGAAAAAAGCATTATGTGCATTCTACACATGCAAAAAGACCTTCGGTGTACGTTGGGGTATGCGACCGCAAGTCATCCAATGGATGTACACAGCGATTGTCAGACCCATTCTTACCTATGGCTCTATATTGTATGGTGGAAGGCGGTGGAAAAATCAAGCTATCTCAAGAACCTGAATAAGGTACAGTTACTAGCCTGTATAGGAATAACAGGGGCTCAACGATCCACACCACAAGCTGGATTGGGAATGATCTTGGACCTCCCGGCTCTGAATGAGTTCATAAGATGCACGGCAGCCAAAACTGCAATTCGTTTAAGAGAATTGTGTTTTTGGAGGCAGAGCACTTATGGCCACGGGTCAATCTTACAAAGTTATGACACGATTCCAGGACTGAGGGAGACCACCGATTATATCCCCTCTTTACTAGATTTCGACAGGAAGTTTTCTATTTCCATACCAGACAGACAGGGTTGGGATCCTAATTCACTTATAAGTAAACAGGGTATCCCTTTCTACACTGACGGTTCAAAAATGGAATCAGAAACAGGTGCTGGAGTGTTTTGCCAATCTCTAAACATCAGAGCGTCATATACACTCCCGGCTGACGGTAGTGTCTTTCAGGCCGAGGTCTTTGCCATTGGAAAAGCAGCTGAATTGGCACATCACGAAAAGGAAGCTCTTCGGAGATTACTTTTTTCGTGGACAGCCAGGCTGCTATCAAAGCCTTAGCCAGTGAGACCATAAGATCAAAAGCAGTTTTAAACTGCAGGAAGGAATTAAACAAAATCTGCCACACTAACCGGGTAAAGCTCTGCTGGGTTCCCGGACATAGCAATATAGAAGGGAATGATATAGTAGACGAACTAGCTAGGAAAGGGTCAAAAGCAGACACAAGTAGTAGCGACCATTCAGTTAGGGGACCACTCGTCCCGATTGGGGTACTCAAGAGGAAGATAGACCTTAAACTAAAAGAGAAAACCAATATCTCCTGGAAATCCAGGAACGATTGTGCAATTTCTAGAAGTTTATGGTCTAACACAAATGAAAAAGAAACTCGGTATATTCTATCGCTGAATAAAAAGAACATTAAAATCTTGATAGGTGTACTAACAGGTCATTGCGCCATTGGCACAATGGCTAATAGAATAGGGGCATTTGCACCCGATTTTTGTAGGAGCTGTCAGGATGAGGAGGAAATGGAAACCATTAAACACCTGCTCTGCGACTGTCCGAACCTCCAAACCAGCCGACTCCGTCATTTCGGAAACAGGTTTGTTGGAGAACTGGATGATCTAGCACAGGTCTCAATGGCGAGCATGAGGAAATTTATAGATAGCACAAGCTGGTTCGTTAACGAGCCAGTCTACGCTAATCGACAGAGTTGAATTGAACTGAGGAGCATCGATGCTACATTTTTACTTTTACAGGGGATCACAATGGACCAATAGGCCCCCGTGTACGCAACAGCTTCTTGCTGTGCACACCCCTTACAACATAACCTAACCTAACCTAAGCTTCATAAGTAAGAAAGATAAAACAGTCCTTATACTATTCGTCAAACTTTTCAACTCCATTTTGTGTCTTTTCTTTCTTTTTGTTTTAAATTATATTTCTGCTTCGGACAATTCCATTAATGTACCTATTTATTCATTTAAAGTTTATGTGCATAGCGTTATTTTATCTCACTGTGCTTTCGTGTAAATTATTCCATTTCAACCTTGAAGGACTATGTAGATGGACATGTTTATGCTTTCGTATTTATATTGCTTCAATTAAAATGTCATTAATCAGTCACAGACATGCAGCACTCTCTGCATGAAAGAAAATGACCTTGATGGTGGCTTGTAAGCTAAAGCTAATAACACTATTTATTTATTCAGAAGGATTTAACATACATTTCTGCTCAAATACAGTTACCATGTTAAGGTATTGCAGTATTGCGCATAAATAAATCGCACATGTTGTTATTATAAGCAAAGTGAAGGCAAGCCATTATAATAGGAAAACAATTACAACGCCTCAAGGGAATTACCGAATTATGATAAATATGTTTACTGATTAATGCCAATTCAATCCTTGAAGATAAAAGGACTTGAAATTTCTCAGTCTGTAATCAAGATGTTGATGTTGATTAAACAGACCCCAAAGTCACGATATTATGTTCTACAAAAAAATTCCTTCATTGAAACACTGAAAAACGTGGTCATCATTGTTGTGTCCTTTGAAACAATTCCAATTATAATATCTTATGTCCTTGCATTGACTTTCCCTTCATAATTAAGTAACAATATATAGCACTAATCTACCAAATATAATATACCGTTCTAAATCTTCTACCACTCATAATCTGATAATATCGTCAGTCAAAGCAGCAATTCATTGGAAATTCCATTGGCAACGACAACGCGCATTCCACTGCCCCAATAGCCAATGCCGATGTCTATGTAGAAGTCGATATTGAGCAATAAATTTCAACATACACTACACACAAATTAATTCGCTTTGGCGGAGGTTGTATATGAATTCGCTTCATAACGCGAAATCTTATCTTGATTAGTTGTATAGCCCTGATGGCCGTTATTGCGGTCGAACTCCAATAAATTTGTATTTGTATTTCAACAACCGACCATCAGGATTCAGAATTCACTATTCAGGATTCAGGACCACCGCGTTATTTTTCGCTTTAACTAGGTGTATACTGAACTGATGCCCTGTATGCCAGGAGTCGGAAATACTTCATATCAAACGGCGGGTGGCGTGAAAATATATAAAAAAAAACGGCTTGGGGGGGGGGGGCATTTCGGATGCTGTATAATGTCTATGTATAGAATTCATACACCTTACTCATCATCAGAGATATGTACAGTACATACATAGATACATATGCGAATATATGAACGAGAGGATGTTTTGAGTCTATGAACATATTACATATTGGCAAATGTGCAGAAGGCAGAACCATCGGAACCATGTTGTATAGTAAAAGCAGAGCTTTGCACGGAACACCGCTGCCATAGCCATCCGCCACCGCAGGCCCCAGGATGCAGGATGAGGATGATAAATCTTCGATTGAATTATGACATTAGTCTCGGTTGAAACTCAATGCGAACGATCGAGATTCGAAGGTGTTTTGGGATTAGATATAGCGAGGTACAAACCACCCCCAAGCGCAATATGTCATTAGTTACGCATACATTTTCTATATTTACGTATAGTACATAGAAACATATGTATATGTATATCTAGATATACTTATGTTCTAACCTAGCGTTGTATTGATTTTGTATTGCATTAGATAGGATAGAAATGCGAGAGATTTACACGTGGGCGGCTAGGAAGAACAACCGCGAGCGGATCAGGAATCATGATTACCCATAACGGTTATACCCACGGTGTAGTATGACTTGGCTTGTATTATTTCAGGTGGTTTGGCATGACGGCTTGCCAAGGGAAGGTAAATTCTATATCCTATATGGATCCACTTTGTACATATTATGCATCATGCAATGTTATATGAGGTAGGGTGTGGTGCATGCTGTGTTATAGGGAAAATACCATCAGGTGCCTTTTACTGCACACATCGTCTATATATATGTACATACACATATGTATATCGCATGCATATATGTATGTATGTATCTAATGCAAAAAATTGACAGTAACGTTTTAGTTCAATGATTTTATCACAAAGTCAGCTTGCTTGGTTACTCGTCCGGCAATCAGCTATGCAGCAATGGCGAAAAGAGGCCCACCAACCAAACCAGCACCAACAAAGGCACAACAAGTCACAGGAACTTCAGCCAAGATGACCGCACCAAGGATACCAGCAAAAACAGGACCAACCAAAGCCGCAGCACCAGTAAACCTCAACAGCGAAGTCCAGAGAATATTTGGTTCCGACCTGCTCACGGTCATGGGAAAAGCTAGGAGTGCGGTTCCACCAAATTACTCTCAGCTCAGCGATGGAGATAAGTCCGTGGCACTGGCCACCTTCTTGTTCCAAATATGCAACTAAAGAAGCTCCTCATCCTGACGTATAATGTAAACTCATTATACAGCCTTGATAAGAGGACGTCATTCAACATGTTCATGAAAAACAACAAACCGGACATCGCTCTTATAAGTGAAACAAATGTTACCCGAAAGAACAATATTAACATCGTAGGATATAAGACCTTCCGACAGGACAAAGGTCAGCACGGAAGAGGCACAGCCATCTACTTGAGGGAAAAGATCTCTTTCAGCACCAGCGAAATTATCATCCCAGGCCTTCAAACAAGCGAAGCTACAGCGGTCCAGATAGATCTAGGACAAGGAGAAAAGTTGACAGTAATCGGCGTTTACTTCAAATGCGGTTCCTATAAAGTAAACATCCATGGCGACCTCAACATACTCAACAGTGTCTTAAAACAAACAACTTACGGTCTAATTGGTGGCGACTTCAATGCAAGACACCACAGGTGGCAGGATACCGCTATCAGTGCTGAAGGCAAATTCATCGTCGACTGGTTGGACCTTCACAGCGATGAACATTCTCTGGTTGTAGTGTCGCAACCAAAGCCAACCTTTCCAAGAACTCCATCAACTTTAGATTTTTTCCTATCAACTTCTAATTTCATTTATATTCTTCCAGAAATCAGCAACTTCACCTGTTCAACGGTGCCCAGCGACTCTGACCACGAAGCAGTTCTGCTTTCGATAAAACTCAATCAGCCAGCCATCCTAACTGCGAGACCCCAAGCAGACTACATAAATTATAAAAAACTCAACGTCGAGAGATTGCAGAGGCATATCGAGCAACACTTGGTACTTCCTCCTGCCAACAGAAACCTCCAGAATAATGAAATCGATGGTGCGGTCGAAATTCTGGAAGTAACAATCGGCAACGCTCTTGACGTTCAAAAGGTTCCCATGACATCCAAAGATAGGTACCAACATCTCCCGGAATATGTACAAAAGTTGTATTCGCACCGACAAAGGTTGAGGAAAAGGCTACAGAGAATTCACCAGAGAGAACTCAACACAGTGAATCGGGAATACCAGACAGTGAAAAGCGAACTCGATTGTGTTAACATCATGTTCCGGAACTCTATTCGACACCACAATGACAAATCTCTCAAGAAGAGATTGCGAGAAATAAAACCCGGACCAGACGCCTTCAAAGAAATCAACCGCTTTATAGGAAGAAATAAACCACTACCGGAAGTCATGATGGACAACACCACTGAGATTACATCGTTGGATGACAAAGTGGAAGCCTTTGCCAACCACTTCGAAGGCAACTTTACCCCCAACCCTCCGTCTAGCCCACTTTTCATCAACGAAGTGAATGATTCCATCCAACAAACTCTGGCTCCCACTCTAGAGAGAAGTATATTCAACGAAACCAACCTGGCAAATAACCCAACTGACAACCCATACTTGAGCACTTCAGAGGAAATATGTGAAATAATAAACCACGGCAAGCCAAAGAAGTCAACAGGGCCGGATGGGGTTTCTAACTTCATCCTGAAGAAGCTACCGCAAGCAGTGTTTATATTCCTGACAATCGTCTTCAACAACTGCCTCAACAACGACTACTTCCCCCAAAAATGGAAAACTGCTAAGATCGTGGCAATTCCCAAGAAAGGAGATCGGAATTATATTTCTAATTACAGGCCCGTATCTCTCCTGAGTAACATCAGCAAACTCCTGGAGGAAATTATATTAAGGAAACTGAAAAAATTCTGCTGTGAAAACAGTATAATTCCTGACATGCAGTTTGGTTTTCGGGAAAAACACTCGACGCTGCATCCTTTGATGAAGTTTCAACACGACATCACCACAGCTCTTAATAGCCATTGTGTCACCGTTGGATGCCTTCTGGATGTTGAGAAAGCATTTGATAGCGTATGGATTGAAGGCCTTATCCATAAACTTCACATGCTGGGCTTTCCAATCGCACTAATAAGAATTATTTTTTCTTTTCTCTCTTCCAGAAAATTCTATGTACAATTGGAGAAATGCAAATCGTCAATGAAGAACATCAGGGCTGGAGTTGCCCAAGGATCGAAGCTCGGCCCATTTCTATACAGCATCCTGACATCTGACCAACCTAACCCCGTCAACTGCGAGAACCTTCTATATGCCGATGATTCCTTGACTTACTGCTCCTCAATGTCACCACGTATAGCTGTGAAGAAAGTAGAAGAACACATCCACCGTCTCTTTGACTTTTACCATAAATGGGGTATTAAAATCAACGCAGCAAAGTCGGAACTCATCTGCTTCAGAAGGCCGTCAACTGTCGTCCGTAGAAGATCGCAAAAAGCGACAATATGCAGAAACCTGAAGTTGAAACTCCCAGATGGATCGTCACTTTCAGCCAAGAGGACCGTCCAGTACCTGGGAATTTATTTCCACGAGCTATTAAAGTTTAACCCACACGCCCAGAAAGTTCTTAGGAAAGCCAGCTGGGCCTTTCATCGTGTCCATCCATTGATGAAGAAGAGCAATGGACTAAGTCAACAGACCAAAATCCTGATGTACAAACAACTGCTGAGACCAGTCATTGGATACAGCTTTCCCGTTTGGTATACCATCTCCAAAACGGCCATGAAGCAGCTAAAAGCTTTCGAAAGAAAGATCCTAAGAATCTGCACTGGGCTTGTCTTTGACAGGGAGCGTCAAAAATACTTTAAAAACGACAGAATTTATTCTGAAGCGAGAATAAATACATTGGACAACTACCTACTACTCTTGGCTAAAAAGTTAGTAGGTAACTCATCTAGCCACCCGAACCAACTAATAAGAAGGATGACAACCCAACAGCGACTGCCAGAGCCCATGTACCTTAGCGTCATGGACATTATGGATGATAACATAATTCAAGTCAACAACGAAGATGCCGTTGCATTCTACGCTGACCCCGAGTCAGCCCACCGACGTGGCTAAACAAGCCAACAACCCTCTAACCAATCAACAAATCCAACAAATGACAACCGGGAAGGAACACCCCGAGGATAACCAAGTCAACCGACTTTTATTTTTAGAACGCCATACATATTAAACAATATTTTAATTTAAACTTAAGCCAATATATAAAGTTAGGCCCCCTATGTGCCAACAAAATATTTTATTCTAAGACAATGTATCTATTTAATCTTAAGACTATCCAATTGTATATATAAAAGTTCAATAAACAAATCTATATAAAATATATGATTTTATCACATTTCAAATCATGACAGGCTATCGACAAATTAAAATCCTTTGGGGTTGATTAAAGTGAAAATATTTCACTCAGCGAAATTATTTCGTGACAGTTGACTTGAAATCCCATGGAACTGACAGTACGATGACGATGAAAAAAAGTGAAGCTATATGCATTTCCATGGCGGATAAAGGTAAGTACCTATACCCGAATGGGTATAGATACTCCTAGGAAAAGAACTGCACTGTAAAATCTATTTTCGTACTAAAAGGTACCTATAACTTTAAAGTAAGAAAAAATGTCTTCTTTTTTTTTTTTTTTTTTTTAATTCATAATCGATATTAGCTATTTTGAATATTCATTCATCATCATCATCATTCTGATTTTGGAAATAAATTTGTAATGATATGGTTTTTAGCCTTGGGAGCATGCAATAGTTAAAAAATTCCATTTAAGATGCGTGGAAAAGTGAACTATAGATGGTATCTAAATACATGTCCCATTAGAGCTATTATAACAGATGCGGGTTTGTATTTTATTTGTTCTTAGAAAAAAGTGAATTTTTTTTCTGGAAAGCTTGAACCAAGGTTGTTCTAGATAAGTTTTCTATGATGCAATTAACAAATTTAGATTCACTTGGGTATATGGCAAACAAAGAAATCACTTATATAACAGACTCTGATAAAGCTTATTATGTTAAAATGAATTGTGAGATATTCATTAGGTAGATAGATTGAACGATAGATAGATAGCTGATGTGCATTCTTAGAAGTTTGAGTGTTACGGCAGAATGTTTGAAGGCTGAAATGTAATTGACTATTTCGATGGAAACTTGCAAGCAATTTAAAAGTTTCATTTATATTACTATCCAAAAATCTTAAGCTTGTTGTAAGAAAATCTGTGTAAATATTTTAAAATTAATATCTTAAAAAAAAGAAACCGATATACTCGTACTTGCTTGTTCTTGAGATACGGTTACGAAGAGTGAGAAAAATCAGACTAACCGTCAAAAAAATTTAACATCTTATCAGTCAGAAATTTAAAGTATAGTAAAGTTAAAAATCTTATAAATGGTCACAAGTTCAACCTTCGTATTTTTAACTTCCCATAGGAAGTTATTGTAATGGGTCCGATTTGTCAAATTGAAAATTTTGACATTTCTCGACGTTTCAAGGTCCCTAGAGTCGAAATAAAAGATATTTAGAAAGATGTCTGTGCGTGCGTGTGTACGTACGTTCGTACGTCCGTACGTTCGCAACGTTTTTTTGTCGTCCATAGGTCAAGAACCAGAAGAGATATCGACTTCAAATAAATTTTGTTAAACAGATAATAAGGCAGACAGATGCATAAAGGGCTCTCAAGAAAATTGCGTAGGTGATTTTTTTTACCGCATAGCAGTTTAAAAAAAGGTGAAAATTTTGGTTAACC
This sequence comes from Eupeodes latifasciatus, assembly GCA_920104205.1. Classification (NCBI taxonomy): domain Eukaryota; kingdom Metazoa; phylum Arthropoda; class Insecta; order Diptera; family Syrphidae; genus Eupeodes; species Eupeodes latifasciatus. Next base: position 133,011,749 of record OV049926.1, on the reverse strand, counting down.
CTAAATAATATATTACGACTTGAATTAAATTTTATATAATATATTGTAACGTGATACCAAACAAATATATTTTTTGAAAAAAAACGTTTTTTTTATAAATCAGAAAAACTGACAAAAAAAAAAAAAAATTGTCACCTCGAAAATTTTACGAATACAAAATGATTTTATCACCAAAACAATTTTGTGCAAAGAAAAATAACATTTTCAACATCTAGTAAAATTTTGAAAAAAATCGCATTGGCAGTTTTTTTTATAAAAAATAAAAACCTAAAAAAACATTACTCAAAGTTGGTAAAAATTGAATGTCGTCTCAAATATCTTTTCAAAAATTTGAGATTATGGCTTCCAACTTATTTTAATTTATAAGAAATATTGTTTTCAACATTCTAAAAAAATGTTGAGATAAATCGATAAATCGACAGTTTTGTTTACAAAAAAATAAAAACTTGACAAACGAATTAATAAAAGTTGGTAAAAATTGATTTTCGACTCAAATATCTTTTCAAAACTTTGAGATATTGACTTTAAACTACTTTTATCTTTTAAAAAATATTGTTATCAACATTCAGTAAAACTTTGAGAAAAATCTAATTGACAGTTTTTTTTTGCAAAAAATAAAAACTTTAAAGAAAATTTAACAAAAGTTGGTAAAAATTGATTTTCGACTCAAATATGTTTTCAAAAATTTGAGATTATGGCTTCCACCTAATTTTAACTTATAGGAAATATTGTTTTCAACATTAGGAAAAATTTTGAGAAAAATCGAATTGACAGTTTTTTTTTACAAAAAATTAAAACCTAAACAAAAAAATTAATAAAAGTTGGTAAAAATAGATTTTCGACTTAAATATCTTTTCAAGACTTTGAGATATTGGCTTTAAACTACTTTTATCTTTTAAAAAATATTGTTGACAACATTCAGTAAAACTTTGGGAAAAATCGAATTGACAGTTGAAAGAAAATTTAACAAAAGTTGGTAAAAATTGATTTTCGACTCAAATATGTGTTCAAAAAATTGAGATTATGGCTTCCAACTAATTTTAACTTATAAGAAATATTGTTTTCAACATTCGGAAAAATTTTGAGAAAAATCGAATTGACAGTTTTTTTACAAAAAATTAAGACCTAAACAAAAAAATTAATAACAGTTGGTAAAAATTGATTTTCGACACAAAAATCTTTTCAAAACTTTGAGATATTGGCTTTAAACTACTTTTGTCTTTTAAAAAATATTGTTATCAACATTCAGTAAAATTTTGAGAAAAATCGAATTGACAGTTTTTTTTACAAAAAATTAAAACCTAAACAAAAAAATTAATAAAAGTTGGTAAAAATTGATTTTCGACTCAAATATCTTTTCAAAACTTTGAGATATTGGCTTCAAACTACTTTTATCTTTTAAACAATATTGCGTTCAACATTCAGTAAAATTTTGAGAAAAAATAGACAGGTTTTTTACAAAAAAATAAAAACCTAACAAAAAATCAATACTAAAACTTAGTAAAAATTTACTTACGACTCAAATAGCTTTTCAAAAATTAAAAATATTGTTCTCAAACTCTTTTTATTTCACAAAAAATATTGTTTTCGATATTCAGTATTTTTTTTATAAAAACCCAACAATCCGTTTTTTGATAAAAAAAATAAAATCTACAAAAAATAGTACGCAAATTTGGTAAAAATTGATGTTCGGTTCTTGATATCTCTCAAATTAATTTCATTCATCCAATTTGTAAAAATTTAAGAAATGCTACTTAAATTGGTAAAAATTTGTTTTCGACTAAAAATCTATTTAATAAACTTAGATTTTCAAACTAAACTATTTCTTTATATGAAAAATATTGTTGGTAATTTTAAAATTTTTAAGAATAATTCAACTAACAACTTTTTTAACCCAACACGAAAACCTAAAAACTTTTAAGCAAGACAAATCGACAGACGGGATGGGAAGTTATCAGTGTAAGTCGCATACCAGCCTCTTTTTATATTTTTTTTTCTGAAACGTACTATTCTGATGGTGAGTAGCAGAGTGATAGACTAAGGTTTCACATTAATAAGATTTTGGGAACCAATTTCAAAGGTTATATTTTGTTTTCTTAGTTCTTAAAATCAAATCATTTAATTCTTATCTTTGTTCCAATTTTTCATTTTATTTATCTTTATGAAAAGCTGTCATAACAATGTTTAAAAAAATTTGTGAACATGCTTTTTTTTATTTTTAGCCTTCTTATTGAGATTTTTTAACTTTGCAGTTTTAGAATAATTACCGAACAAGCATTTTTTCTAAATATAAATATTTTATAATTCATTCCAATTAATTGTCTGACATTAATAAGCATTCTGTCACTCCACAAAGCATTCCTTGATGGTTTCGGGATAGAGTTGACGGATTGCTTCGATGATATTGGCCTCTTTCACAGTTCAACAAAAACAAAGAAGCTGGGATGTGACCCACACTAATGGGAAACCCGTCTGTCGATTTGTCTTACACATATATAAAATATTAATAACAATATTTTGTTTGAGATACAAAATTTGAAGTCAATAACTTTCTTTTTTTATAATACATGGGTCAAAAACTAGTTCTTATCAGTTTTGTGTTGTTTTTGTAGGTTTTCGTGTTTTGTAAAAAAAAAGTTGTAACTTTATTTTTTCTAAAAAAAAGTTAGCAATCATATTTTGCATATGGTAAGATAAGTTTGATTTCAATATCTATTTTTTTCCCGAGATTTTTAGTCGAAAACTAATTTAAGTAGCAATTTTTTAAAGTTTTTAATTTCTTATATAAAAAAAGATTGAATTTTTCTAAGTCCAATTTCATCCGTTAACAACACAACTTAGCAAAGAATAAAATCGTTTTGAAGTCAATACTTTCATTTATTCTCGTGATATCGAGAATCGAACATCAATTTTTGCCAATTTTGTGTGGTATTTTTTGTAGATTTTAATTTTTATTAAAAAAAACTGTCTGTTGGGTTTTTAAAAAAATTACTCAATTTTGAAAATAATATTTTTTTTAAGATGAAATAATTTTGAAGTCAAAATATTTAATTTTTGCCAAGATACATGAATCGGATATCATTTTTTTCCCAACTTTTAGTAGTGTTCGTTGCTTTGATTTTTATGAAAAGTTTATCGGATGTAAAAAACTTTATCCTTCGTTGTAGAAAATTACTTTGGTATCACATCACATTATACATTATTTTTTTAAATTGCTATAGAAAAAAAAAAACAATCGCTCAATTTTTATTTAAAGCCCTTTATGTACCTTTCTGTGTTATTATCTGCATATACAAAATGATGTGGAGTCAATATCTCTACTGGTTCTTGAGATATGGACGGACGCCCAAGTACGTCCGAAATTCCCATCCTCATTTTCACGACACGAAATTATCACTCACTTTGCAAATAACGTTTGGGTTTTCCGTACCCCAGATAAGGCAATTTTGATAAAAAATGCGCCTCGCCCAAAATCATTGTATAATTCAAGGGCGGATCCAGACTTTTAATCATAGACGAGTTCTTACCCACCGCTTAAAAATGTTCTCTAAAGGAGGCTAACAAAATTTAAATAACATTATGTGTATCTTAATCTTAAATGTACAGGTACACATTTCAAGGGCTAAACTAATATATAATATAATAACTTTAGTTATTAAATTATTTTAGAACGCTGTTGTCCAGCAAGGTACATAACATACTCTAACTATTTAATTTGGTCGACTCTACATATGAAAGCATTCCAAAATTTCAACAGTTTTCCAAAAAACACAATAGTTTATAGGGTTTTTGTTGCTTTCACGCAGAAATGGAAGAAATTGTTTTGAAACGTAGCTTTTTTCCAAAAAGAATATATTGTTTTTAGTTGCTATTTCTATTAATGCGAAAAACGCTACAAAAATTCAAAAACCCAAAAAATGAGAAAGAATCTGATATCAAGAATTTTCGGTTTTTTTTTGACGTAGTTTTTTCGGTCTAAATTTTCACGACTGGGTCTCTAGAACTTTCTAATTTCTTTAAAAAAGTCTGTTTAAAAATATCTCTAATTTAATATTTAGATTTTTTATTTCTTAAAAAAAAACTAGATTACGAGTAACTTATTTTTTTTTTTCGAAAATCATTAAAACGGGTTTTTTACATTATTTTTTTGTATGTACAATTTTTAAATGTTGTCTTTCAAATATTTTTGGTATGCAGTTATTAAGTGCTTATAAATATACATTTTACATTTAAATTTCGTAAAAAAATGTTCACCCCTTTCTGAGATTTCAAGTTTTGCAAAAAAAAATTATTATGTTTTAAAAATAAAAAAAAATTACATTTTTGATCATCAAAAATTATCATCAATTTGAATATTTTTGATCATCGACAAGAGCTTGCACTGAAAGAGAAGATTATTGAAATCGGTCGATTAGTTCTGGAGAAAACTTAAAAACAAAATAACTGTTTTATGAGGGTACCCTCCTGGAGCAATACCAAAATATGTTTTTCTTGTAGAAAGAAGCCGAATTAAGAAAAAAATGGTCTCTCATGAACCCCCCCCCCCTGGATCCGCCATTGGTCCAATTTAAGGTGCTATACGGCGCAAATTTTGAAACGATAACAAAGTCAATACTGCTGCTGTGGAACTCGTTAAAAAGTTGATATTCGTGAACGAAGTCTCAAACTGTGAAACGATAACAAAGTGAATACTGTGAGCTGTGGAACTCGTTAACGAGTCGATATTCGTGAAAGAAGTCTCAAACTTTTGACTACACCAGCCACATTGTCTGAACAAATTATGACTACAGGAACCATTAGCCCTGCCTAGAATCATTCCAGTCTCAAGATATCTTTGCACAAAATTGTGTAATTTCTGGTGTTGTGGATTTTTCATTTCGACCAACATTTGTTTTAAAAAAACGCACTATTTGGATGGAGAAGCCATTCCCTTTGAAAATGAGTGTTCAATATTTTCCAACCAACATTCTTCAAACGTAGAACTAGTCATACCGTTAGGTCTAAGACATGATACTGAATTTCTGTCAAAATTTTAAGCTTAAAATAGTGGTCAGTGCAAAATACCGTATGATTTAAAAGAAAGCGCCTAAAAGCCTGCCTTGTATTCAAACGACTTCCTGAATTATACCTTTAACTATGATTTGATATTGAAGTGTTTTCACCAAGGTTTTATTTACCTTGCTTTTAATTTCTTAATTACCTAATTGAATATTCCCTGTAATTAGGATATGCGTTGTAAGTGGAAAAACGTAACCCAAACTATTCGTAGATCTTTGAAATAAAGTGCATAATGTCACCTATACAAATGATATACTTATGTAGATGCAGAAAAATGTTTTACTTACGTCACCGTGTCGTCAAAACAAATATTTTGAATGCTACACAAAATTGAAACACTTAAATTTGAATCGATCCGAATAACGTTCGACAGTCGATTCGTTGAATAGCTGGCAAAAGTTTTACACTACCTCTAGAAAACAATGCAGTGTGTTCCAAATTGATAAACAAAAGTTTTCCAATGATTTGTGTTTTTGTTGTTGTTTTTTTGTTTCAATTTTTATTTTTGTTGCTGGTTGCTTTCTGTGCCGCAGCGGGGGCGGCGGCGCGCGGCGGGGGAGAACACATCTAAACAAGCGTTCTCATATTAATTCACATTGTGTCCCGGATGGCTCAACAAGAAGAACAATAGTGTTTCGCACCTATTCCCGAGGGATTCGAAAACATTTTGCGATACTGCTGAAAACTGAATTGAACTATGCCGAGCCGATACTGTCGGGCTGTACTGTGCTGTGCGGCGCTGCGTTGGGTGAAAACAACGGAAGTCGATTCTCTATCGAATTGTGGGGGATTTCGGCCCGGATGAGCTCTGCAGCTCATAAATAAATCGTATCAATAAACATGTTAGGGATTATACCGATTGTCAGTATGTATAAAGCTGGAAATGGGTTTAAGGTTTGTAGTATTTGGGTTGAATATGAGGTTTTGAATAGAATAAAGGTACATAAATATCTCACATCTCATACCACCCCATTCCACCCAACCATTGATAGAGATATATACTGTACTTATTTGTTTTGTTTTTCTTTATTAATTTATTGTTTCATTGTTCGATGGTGGATTGTTTGCTTCGGTGTTTTGTTTAAATTTAATAACAAAACATCAACAATTCAATTCAGACTATACAATCGAGCCAATTGATATATAGAACAAGAGAAAGAAAGAGATAGAGATATTTCAAAGGGAAGAGAGTTTTACCTATGTAGATTGTAGAGCACATGTACATGATATAAATATTTCAATATTATACAAAACATTTATAAATATGTAGTCTATAGGTATCTCTTTTGGATTTTCGTCCTTTAAAATGATGGAAATTGATTTAAAATTCAGTTTAAATTAAATGCTAAATTGAAACGATGAATAAATTACTTGGTAAAATAAATAATTGTTTACGCACGCACAGTAAACTCTGTTATCGGGGACAGTTTATTTAATTAAATAATGTAAATGTAATTTAGCATGCTGGAATAAAATACGCTTGATTGGTTTGCTTGCATTTATGTTAATTTATTGTTTATAAGATAAACTATGGCAATTAAGTTAGCAATGCATTGAGGTAGGTCAGTGAACAATTCATACAAACACTCATCATAATAACTTGGATAAAAATAACTATACCTACCTACAAAAGTCAGTAGTTAAAAATTAACATACATAAGTATAGTGTATATCCTAAAGAGAGTTCAGGAGAATCTATTTAACAAAGTAATTTGTAACTTTGGTAACTGACATTTTGTTGTAACTTCTGTCAGTTCTAACCTCCCTAATTGAGTGTATAAAATTTACTTATTTATTTGTTTTTATTATTAAATGTTTGAAATATGTACATTAAATGCTAACTTTTAGCTAGATAGGTTCAGCTATAGCTGAACAGCTGAATATAGTGAACAAAATTGTCTAATCTGAACAATTCTGTCTTAAGCTTCACAGAAGCAAGAAGATTTTGTAGTGTTTGTATGCAACTGCTGCTCACTTGAATTACATGAAAGCTGAATAAAACTATGGTAATTTCAATAAGCCCAGATATCCCCTCTCAGATCTCGCGAACTGTGTCCAACTCAGTGCACACCGAACACGCTATTGCTGCTGTGGAGCAGACTCGAATGAGTCCATCCGCAATCGCTCATAATATTTGGAGTTCGTCTCAGCCACTTTATGGAAGATTTTTTGGAAGAATCTTGGTTTGTGGAGTGATGATTGTGGCTACCAAAATCCAACTTAAGCAAGCATTGAACCCGAGTGATCATCAAGTGCACAGCATGTTCATTGAATGGTCTTCACAAGAACATTTTAGTTCAGCTATTAAGCTTATGGGTGTATTCATAAACGCAGAAAATCAGCGCTAGCATACAATCGCATTTCTTTTCTGATGCAATTGTGAACGCACTTCCAATGCAGAATGTCTGCATTAAACAAAAAGGTCTGACTTAGTCCGATTTGTATGTAAATAGAGTTCATAAACGTCAGAGAACAATGGCTGCCAAAAAAAAAAAAAAAAAAATGGCTTATTCGCTTTGTAATTAAAAGTTTAATGTGGTTAGTTGTCCACACAGTACCTACAGAACTTCCATCATCCCTTTAAAAACAATAATACAAATTATTTTAATCAAAAAATTAACAAAATATTTGCCGTTACTTACATTCTTTACGAGTCAGTGCCGCTTCGTCCTTCTTAATGTTGTAAAAATTATTTTAATAATTCCTGCTCTTTCTGCAGCCAAACTAATTCAGCTGCACAATCTGCCCGACGCTGGCGACAGTCTGACGTTTATGAACGGTAGGTACTGCAGTTCGACTAGGTTAGTTCGATCGAAAATCTGACTTTATGAATGCAGATAACGCAGTTCTTAGTTAGGCTGACGTTTATGAATACACCCTATTTCTATTTGAATGGGTTCGTTAATAAGTACAATTGATTGTAATTATTATTATTATTATTATTATTATTATTATTATTATTATTATTATTATTATTATTATTATTATTATTATTATTATTATTATTATTATTATTATTATTATTATTATTATTATTATTATTATTATTATTATTATTATTATTATTATTATTATTATTATTATTATTATTATTATTATTATATAATTATTTGAGGAATCTAAAAGCCATTGTTTGGTATGTTCTATGGGCAGAGAAAGTAATTTGTCCATATTTCTTCAAAAATGAATCGCCATAATATTACATTCAATGGAGTACGTACATATATAGCCATGATTAATGACTATTTCGTCCCGCAATTAAAGGAAAAACTAAACCTTAACCTAACTGAAAAAAGAGGCTGGGATGCGACCCACAATGATAACTTCCCATCCCGTCTGTCGATTTGTCTTGCTTAAAAGTTTGTCTATATGTATCAATTTTTACCAAATTTGCGTACTATTTTTTGTAGATTTTATTTTTTTATAAAAAAA